>VDFB02000015.1:225796144-226045375 GCA_007258455.2 Sequoia sempervirens | reverse complement strand
GAAACCAAACTATCTCAGAACCCATAGTGCCAGAAACCTCTCAATAATAAAGGGCGTCCGCCCTATCAGGTATCGTGGTCTGCACACAAACGACATCTCTAACTGATCTGTCGCCCATGCCTCGCAATCTATGTAGGGCCTCCATATCACTGAATCCACATCATCCAACACTCGCCGCCAGTACTCTACCTTGCCTAGCCTCTGCTAGACAACTGCACCAGAATACGCATACACATACGGCCTCCCTGCTGGTCTAGCCCTGGTACAAAGTGGTCTCGTGACAGCAATGTGCTCCCACTCCTAGATATGCAACAATGTAACCCCACTCGCTAGGCTGGTGGATCCTCTGTACATAATCCGATGTAAATCATGATACATGTCCGCTAGGACACAGCTACCCCAAGCAAATCTTCATGGCTGAGTGATCATCCACTCCAGCATCCTCCCCCAACCCACGGCAAATCCCTTGGACCGATGGTCCGGTCTAAGAAAACCTCCAACAAATGCTGCTAATGCCGCCACCAGAGCCAGATACCTGCTAAAATCATCCCAATCTATCCAGTACCCATAAATACCGGGATCGCCACATATCCGCTGCAATGCCTCGGTCCCACCAATCTCCTTGTGGTCATAAACCACAAGGGCTCCAACAACCGGAATCCCCAGAATCCGGTACACATCCTCCGGCGTCACACTCATCTCACCCGTCGGCAGGTGGAAGATGTTATGCTCAGAATGCCATCTCTCGGCCAAGGCCGTCAACAGTCCTTTGTTGGCCCGAATGCCTCGCGGCATGGCCAACAACGGTCCCAATCCGCAGTCCGCTATCACCTGTAGCTCTGCAGGGGTCAACTCTCCTATCCGCTCCCAACACAAGGGGAACTGCTCTCTGATCTGGAGGCTTTTGAAAGCCTCCTATTTTTGTTCAAACATCACAACACATACATCAAATCAGACTCATATCATATGATCTATCTACCTAACATCACATATCAATGACTCATATCAAGTGTTACATCAATCTATCAGCATGTCCAATCAATCTACTCTATCATCATTTACTATTTGTTTTTCTTTTCAGGAAAGCAAATTTATCAACACTCATCATTTTCTATTTGTTTTTCTATCATAGAAAGCAAATCAATTACAACATCTACTCTTTGTTTTTCAATCGCGAGAAGCAAAGTTATCAAATTCCAATCAATCAATTACACCATCTACTCTTTGTTTTTCAATCGCGAGAAGCAAAGTTATCAAATTCAAATCAATCAATTACACATCTACTCTTTGTTTTTCAATCGCGAGAAGCAAAGTTATCAAATTCAAATCAATCAATCACTCATCTCCTCTTTGTTTTTCAATCGCGGAAAGCAAAGTTATCAGTTCTCTATTCAATTTTCTATCCTATCAACATGATGATCCGACAATTTATCTATCTATTGACTAAAGAAGCAATTTTAATCATCATTTTTCATCACACAAGCATTTTGCAACTTTTTCCCTAAAAGCGCAATTTTGTCGCTATTATGTGCAAAAACCCCATATGCGCTAAAAATTTTCTCCTATGCGCTAGACTGTTTACCCAATGCGCTAAAACCCTGAATGCGCAACTCTGTTTCCTTAATGCGCTACTTTAACTACCTGATGCACAACTTTAGCACTTTTGGGCAAAACCCTAAATGTGCCATTCTGTGCCCTAGATGCGCTAAAATACCTACCTAGCCGATTTCGCCCTAAATGCGCAACTCTATCTGTCGAATGCGCTAACAGATCAATTTTTGTTCTATTCCTAGATGCGCTAAGGAATTTCCTAGATGCGCTAGTAGAATTATCGAATGCGCTATAACTATTCCTAAATGCGCTAAAATGTTCAAAAAAAATTTTAATCCGACTTAAAACGATTCAAATTCGATCTAAAAAAATTAAAAATTGACAACATAGAGGGTTCGAATCACTCACCGGTGGTCCATACGCCGGTGGTCTCTGATATCGTCGCGCCCGCTCGAACCTATGTCGTGCACAGGGATCACCATCTCGCCAAGTCACTCTCAGAGCTCGAATTTTACTGTAGCAGCAAGGTGAAAATGACACTTCATTTTACCCCTTTTACCTTATAAGGGTCCTTTTAGGGTGGGCATTAGTGGCATTTTCCATTTTTCAACCTCTTTTTCACTGGGGCATCGACCACATCATCTATCGGGAGTTAAATCACTGTTCCCCAATCCTTATCAACTTCTTCTTCCGTGATTTATCTCCTGAGGGGGCATCATCGACATCAAAAATTGGAAACATATCAGGGGCAAATTTTTTTTTATTTTCTTTGAAGTAATATGTTTCACACATCACTTCAAAGAGGGGCAAAATGTATATGCATAAAAATGGTCATGTCTATAATCCTGGCAATTAATTAAATATTTATTATTTAATTAATTTTTCTAAAAGTCCTCTACATATGATTAAATTTAATTAATATAATTATATTGTTCATTCATCTTATTCTTCTTTCCTAATTAAATAAATTTACTTTATTTAATTATTTTCACATGTCCACTTAATTAATTAAATAAATACATTCTATTTATTTAAATTAATTATCCTTGTTTGAATTTAAATTGAATCTTCTGATTTAATTAAGTTTAAATATTTCTCTTTCTTCTATTTTTAATTCTTCTTCTAATTAATTAAATGTTTCATTTAATTAATTTCATAAAAGTGATTTAATTAAATAGATCTTATTTAATTAAAAATATCTTATGATTTCTTTCTAAATCCAAAATTAGGTATTTTAACCTAATTGTGCAATCTTCTCATATCATAATTAAATATTTTATTTAATTATGAGATATTCTGCTTTTTTTCAATAAAACTGATTAAAGCTCTTTTCTCACCACAAGTTTTCTTCTGCTTTTAAAAGCTTAATTAAATATTTTATTTAATTAAGAAAAGCTGAATGTCCTCCACAAATAAATAATTGATTTTTTTAATTAATTATTTATCAGCTTTTAATCTTTCTTTTATTCTTATCTTCCCTTCTTTTTCCTCTTTCATAATAAAATAGAAAAATCTGATTTTAGGGTTCTTCTATCCTCTCCTTCAGTTTTATCTTTCTTCAACCGTTCGATCTGCCAGGAATTATCACAACCGTTAATCAAGACAGCCAATCAAAATCATTTGAAAAATCTATAAATACCTGTGTGAATCCAAGCATTGGTAATAGGAAATTAAGTAGAATTCATGCACTTAGTTTATTCAGTCATTTTAATTTCAAATTTATCACCATCATCATAGCTTAATCTTGCATATCATATCAAAATCTTATTCTTTAGGAAGACAGTTTGTTGAGCCTAGCCATACAATCTGAGAACATAAGGTTGGAATCTACAAAAACACTAAAGATAGAGGACAATAGGATGACAATGGAAGCATAATAGAGTTTGCATTTCTTTACTCCTTTTATATTCTATTTTATTAAATGTCTTATTGGTGTGTTTGAATATTTCATTTAAATTCCTTTATGCACTTATTTTTCATACACACAATATTAAGTCCCATTTCTATTAAACATTCCCAAATTAAGCAAGGAAAACTCTTTTTGGTGACTCCATTTAGCACCCACTTTAGTGAGAGGATGAAATTGATTAAAACTCAAACTAAAGTAAACATTCAAGATGGGTCTATGTGTACCAATATAGATGGTCTATGATACCAAATATCGAGGAGGTGGGCAAGCCCCCAGGATCCAAGATCCTAATTCAAATAGAAAAAAGAACAAAACAACATGCACACAGTGTAAAATATGCATCATCAAGATATGAAACATGCAATTTCAATGACTAGAAGAAAGAAGAAAAAAAAAAAAGTGGATCAAGCTTCAACCATTTGTCAAACATGGTGTGGATTAGATGTAGTTTGTTTGTCCAAAAAATGCATACTCACTTTGAGGTAGCGAAACTTCAAGATTTTCGATAGGTGAGAAGTCCAAAAAGGTGAGAAGCATACACTCATGGCTAGTATGTACTCACACACATATGCTAGTGGATATGGGGAAAGTCATGCCTTATTTGGGCTTCCCACTCAAGCCATATCAAATTTATACCTCCTAATAATTTTAGTAAGGCACCACACAAAAATGGTTTTCAAGCTTCATGAGATAAGAGAAACTTCATATGCTTGGAGCTCATGAACAAACAATATGGATCCATAGGCATGCAAGATGTGTTATGCAAAGGTGGCCATATAATAGATGTTGTAAATGCAAAATAGTGTAAGGAATGTTCAAAGGGATTTTTCTTAGTTTGTGCAAGGTCTCTTCTTAGGGAACATTATGCCTAATGTCTCCAAGAGAGGAAGAGTTCTATAAATATCACATTCTCTGAAGAAATAAAACCTAATGACACCACTAAGAAAAAGAAGAATCATATAGTGAAACATGAGTTTCGATGTATGCCCCCACTTGGAAGTGGTTGCTAGCACCATTACTATGAGAAATTACTTTAAAGTACAAGAAGACATGAGAGCTCACTTAGAAAGCCCTATGCCAAGTCATATGTTTCCAATTAGCTATTTCATGAATAAGTATTTCACATGTGAGCCAAATTAAGGCATGTTATCCACATCCCCAGTTTTCTCTTACATGTACATGAAAGGTGGTCAATTAGCCAAAAGAGACCACGGCAAGTGACATACAAGGACAAGGATAACTAGCCCCTTGTTCCCACTTAGTAGAGGACAAGGATGAGCTGAATAGGATGGAAGTGAGTATACTTAGAGGAATTAGGTGCTTCAACACAAGGAAGAGCACCACACTCCTTGAGATGTTGAATTTGATTACTGAAATCCTTACATTCATTAGTAGAATGACCATGAACTCTATGATATGCACAAAATGAATTCTTGTAGTAGAATTTCATTCATGTTCTTGAGGGAGGAATATCAAATGATCTTAGAGGAGTCTTGACAAGATACCCTCTTGATTAATGGTAGAAGACGTTCCTTTATTTTTTCATAAAGATATCTATTTCTTAGATGTACAAGGTGTCATATCTACACATGACCTTTTAGATTGTGAGATTTTGTACTCTCCCTAAAAAGAGGGTGTAAAATCTAACAAATTCAACTCATTAGTGTTTTGTGTGATGACATTGACATGAAGATTTCATTGTCTCTTTCATTTCTTGTAAAGGATAACACTCAATACCACTAGTTTCTATTGATTTAGGATGGACTATTGTTAAATTCAGCTTAGAAGGATGTTTTTTGTTTTGTAATAGTGTTTATACTAAGCCAAGGTTTGTTTGATGGGTTGATTCATTTGAAAGGACAATAACCAATATCATGAGTTGTTTCTTGTTTGTTAGGCTCAATGGGGACATAGATACCTTGTTCTCTAGCACCACATCCTTCTTGACTATATCCAAGTTGTTTCATAAGCTCATAACCTCTTCCATAAAGTTTTTTTATTTCCTTTGGATTTGGTGGTTGTGGATAATTAGCTTCATGAAAGTTTGTTTTATAATTTTTTGTTATGTTCTAAAGTGGTTGAGGTGGATTCTTTTGAAGGGTCTTCCAAATTTTGTGTTGACATTAGCACTTTTTCCTTTCCCTTTTCAGGATTTTTCTTGATTATGATGTATTTTCCCATGAATGTTGGTGTGAAATATAAGGAACCCCAATCATCTTCTAATAGCTTTGTGACTTCTTCAATGTGTTTTTCTTTATCTTTTTGTTGAGTGGGTTTGATTTTTGTAGTTGGTGTTAGTTTTTTCAAAGGATTTACCTTGTTTCTTCTTAAATTGTAAGACACTATAAGGCTCATGATTAGCATCAAGTGTGTACACTATGTTGTTGTAGACATACTTCATTTTATGATGAAGAGTAGAAGGAACCACATCCATCTCATGAATCCAAGGTCTTCCTAAAAGAAGGTTGTATGAAATATTATCAAGCATGACATGAATAGGTGTTTCTAATGTAGCTTTTCTAGGTATAATAGGAAAAGTAAACATACCAAGTGGTTTCTTTCCTATATTGTCAAATCCACTAATAGATAAAGAGGTCAGCTGAATTTTTGATTTGCCTATGCCAAGCCTATCCAAGAAGGATACACTACACACATTAAGGGAAAATCCATTGCCAATGAGGGTTTGCTTTATCCCTTTTCTATTGTATTGAGCTATGATCATGAAAGCATCATTTTGTTTTTGCACTTCAAAATGGGGGAGTTCACTTTGGTGGAAAACAATGTCAGCATTTATTTCTTGAATCATGGATGATATGTCATTTGGGTTTGCATTAGAGGGAACCAAAATTTTTTGCAAGGATTTTTGAAGCATAGTGTGATAATTGGGTGAATTATGAATTAAGTCCCATGGGGATATGTTTGCAAGAGTATTCTTAAGTTGTTCAACAAGATCATACTCCTTCCCACTATGTGAAGTTAAACAAGGAGGATAGGGTAAGACATGATTAGGCAATGGGAGGGACGTTGAAGGTGTTTGGCTTGGTTGTGGATTGTTTCTAGTATTATATGTATGAGAAATGGTATTACGACTTGGATGATGCAACACATTATGCTTAGGTGGGTAAAGGATAAGTTTAGGTTTTTTTTGAGTTTGGGGTTTTTGTGAAGGTGGATAAAGAATTAGATGATTCTTAGGATGTCCCATGGGGTATGTAGGAGGTCTATTAATCAAGGGGGATCTAATGGAAACTTGCACATTCATAACCCCAACGGTCTTGGTTTGATGTATTTATAATAGAGGGAAATATAGAATCACCTTTTTATCATCACCTAAGGAATACACCTTACTATTTTTGTCATTTTCTTGGACCATGATATCCTCCCTAGGAGGAGAGTTTTTATGAGAACCACAAACCAAATGTTCTTGACATTCAAGGGCTAGTTCTTCTAAAATGACTTCATCGTAAGTAGGGGAATAATGAATGGTAGAATTTTATTTCTTGTCATTGATAGTATTCCCTTGTTAAATAATGTTTTCTCTAGGGAAAGAAAGGAAATCAAGATTCCCATGAATTTCACCAATTGTATTTTCTAACATCATAGTATCTTCTTCAAAACTATGAGAGATACTAGGAGAAGAGAAAATGTGTTTGTCATGATCATTTATGATTTCATTCCTTTGTTTCCTAATGTATTTGAAAATAAGATAGGTAGGAGAATGATCATAGAGAGGGTTTTTATACACCTTTAAGGTTTGATCATCCAACACCAACATTATCACAATAGGGGAAGATGTTGGGAGATGTATGTAGACTAGTTGAAGTTTCAATGATCTCTTATTGAATGATGTTTTCATCATGATTACCTATGTTTGTTTCTTCTTGTGCATTAATTTATTACCTAATAAGAGAGGTAGAAGGAGAGAAACAACTAGGATTCTCAAAAATCTCATTGATTGGTTCTTCTGACACCAAAATATCTTCTTTTACCATAGGAGAAATATTAGGAGAAGAATGAATATGATCGTTAGGAATGTCCAAGGTTGTATTCTCTTTCAATAAAACACTCTCCTAGGGAGGGGGTGTGAAATTTTTCTTAGCCTTCATAGAAAGGTAAGGTACTAACATTATTTGAACAAAAATGAAAAGAACTTGTAACCATTTTATTGCATGCTTTAACAATGCAAACAATGTATATCCAAAGATGCAAAACTTTAAGAATGCAAACAATGTATATCAAAAAATTAAAAGCACTTTTATCAAACTCATGCAAAATTTTATGAATGTAAACATTGTATATGAAAAAGTCAAAAGTACTTTTATCCATATGATACAAAATTTTAGAAATGTGAACAGTTTCAAATTTGATGATTCTTGTAATTGAAATGATTTCAAAAATGACTACCCTAAATTGATGCTTTTGAACTAGATGTATAAAAAAAATGTTATCAAAAATTTATAGACTTATAGGGTATGTTACCAAAAAGTCTAGAAAGCACAAAAATGAGGTTTTGAATGATGTGAAAGGTAGTTTAAAATTTTGGACTGGGACTAATTCACCCAAGGTGGCGAATGAGTCTTAGTTAGGGTTTCTTTGAAAATTTTGAGAAAATTTTGAGTGATTTTTATGCTTTTTAGTTTTTATGATTCGTAACCTAAATAAAAATGCATTTTTAGATGAGTTTCAATGATTTGAGATGCACAAATGGAACCTATATGCATTTTTACTAATGCAAAAATTTGAAACCCTAGAATGACAATTATCTAATGAAAAAATAAATGCAATGTTAATATAAGCCACTTCTATAATGAAAATGCACTCCAAAATAAATTATGATGTTCTAAATGTAGATTTACCAAAATGGAACCACAAAAATAGGGGATAATAGGTTGATTAAGTACTATCACACCCACTTTCAAAGGTATTCCACTAAAGGATAACCCTAGAGATCTCAATGCAAGAGAGAAAGATATCTTGGAATATGGTTGTCCTAGGGTCTAAATATGATCTAATGAGTGGTTAAACTCCAAGTAAAAACTTGGAAAGCTAATGGAATATAAGATGAAACACTAAATCCTAGTTTGATGCAATGACATACAAAATGACCTAGAGAAGTGTGTAAAACAAAATAAAAAAGTTGAAAAATAGAATGTGTGCACTTGGAAACTTGTAGAGACTTGACTAAAGATTGGAAATTCTACAAATCTTGAAATTTTTCCCTACTTGGAATCATTTACCATTTTGGGTGAATTAGCCCCAAATCTAGATTTCTACACACAAGCAGGTTTTGGGAAAATGGGTATCCAAATATGAAAAAATATTTCAATAAGACCTCTAGTGGGACTCATTCACCACTTGTGGTGAATGGGTCCAGTTTGGATTTTCTTGAAATTCAAACTTTGAATCAACTCTCCTCAGTCTACTCAATTTTCTCCTCCAAGCTTCTAGATTTGAAATTGATTTCAAGGCTATAGGTGACCTTCTAGTGAAAATTATGACCTTGTAAATGGAGAGATAACTCCAAAAATATTGTCACCTAATATTCAATGATCTTCAAGTCTTTAAAGCACCTAGATATCCAATTACAGAAAGAGAGGTAGAAAAATTGTTGATTGTTATGGAATAGGGGTTTGCCTTGGTCAAACCCCTTTCAGGTAATTGAACAAAATAATGAGAGAAATAAATGGAGGAATTAAACATGAAATAAATATCTTGAGTCATGTACAATAATACCTTGGATGATGTCATGTAAATCTACAACTCAACATGAAATGGCCATGAAGGATATAGATCTTGACCTTGACAATAGGTGTACAACAATGCTTGAATTTGGATCTTCAATGCTACATCACAACACTAGCTCAATAAAATTCTTGATTCTTGACATGCTTGAAATGATAATGGATCTTGAATTGATGCAAAAAATGATGAAGAATATGAATGTGAGTTCCCTAAAATTGATCTTGAAAGCTATATTGATGACCTTGGAATGTTGAATTCTTGCTTGCTTCACTTAATACCATGTGGGATTACATTGATTATGTGAAATAAGGATTTGAAAGATTTATTATATAGGAAATTCATTCAAATGACTGCTAATTTGAACGCAAAGGTTGACATGGGAGAAATTTGAATTAAAAACCAACTTTTTCCTACTCAAACCTCGAAAATAGGCCAAATGTGACTTATTCACCAATCTGGGTGAATGAGTCATGCCATGATGGGACTTATTCACCAAAAGTGGCAAAGGGGTCCCACAGTGGCTATTTGGCTTGCTAGAATGTCGAGGAGTGTGTAAATTAAGTGTATACATTGATATTGTCAAGTTTTTGATTGAAATATTCCATGGGATGCATAATATAGGGTCATAGGGGCCTATGAAAAGGTCATAAATACAAGGGGGCCCAAAATTCAATATGAAAGAGTATATAAATATATTTTACAACATTAAATTAAGGAAAAAAAATTTCTATTTAACTTAAAAGGGCCCTATATCCCATGTGAATGTGTAAAATAAATTATAACACTAGATTAGGTCCACTTAATTTACAAGCCTCCTAAATTTAATTTGAAGGTGTCAATAAATACAATTTACAAGATTAAATTATAGAAAATTAAGTTTATTCAGCTTGGAAGGCCCCAAAACCTAATGTGGATGTGTAGCACACATCACAACACTAGATCAAGGAAATATTATTAAATCCCTTTTATCATTAAACATTCCCAAATTAAGCAAGGGATACTTTTTTAGTGACTACACTTGTATGCATCCTATTATAGCACATTAGAGTAGGGTTTCATTCCATTTTGGATCTCTAAATCTTAGGAACACATAATATTAAGACCTTCACATAAGTTTCCATTTCAGATATATTATTTCTATTAAGGTTTAATTACCAACTATTGGTTTGATCAAGGAAAATGCACCATAGGAAAATCAACACAATATTTTGTTTTGTATATTTTTAATAGGTTTTGATTTAGAAGCAAACTTTGGAAAACATAGCAAGGAAGTGTAAATATAGGAGAACAATTTTAGATCCTACATTTTCAAAATTGAGTATCAGGAATAGATAGCCCCTCTAGATGTACGAGTCATTGTATACCCCTTTCAACATCTTTTAGTGGATTTTGATCAATGGCCATGATATTGTAGATTATGCCAAGAAACCCTATACTAGGACTAGATCACCTAATTTGGCATATGAGTCCTAGTGCACTTCAAAAATAACATATTTAAGGGTTTTTTAGATCTTTCTTAAAAGTCTACTATCCTCTAGGTAATGTTATGTATCTCACTATTTATCATTCTTATTCTATGTTACGAGTTTCTAGGGTTGTTTGCTTACATGTTTACATTTCTCCTTTGATTTCACATGTCTTCATCCATCATAATAGCCTCCATTTTATCCTATACTTCCTTTAAACTATCCTCCAAGAATTTTGTAGTATCAAAGATGTTACCAAAAGTTAATTTGTTCCAACCTTCAACTCTTTGATTGATTCTTCTCAATTTCTCCACAAAGAAAAACATCAATGTGCCAACCATAGGTTTTGACCACCAATTCTCAACAAGGGAAATAAATTCAAGATGGAGAGTCCATATTAATTCAAATATGCATGGGAAAGGGCCTTTAATAGGATCAAAATTTCTATTAAGGAAGATGAAATTATGATAAGAACCAAATCTAGGAAGGGTAGAGAGGGAGAGGTGTTGGGAAATATTACAATTAGAAGAGAGAAGGAACATATCCATCTTCACTTGAATCAGTCAATTGCCAAACCTTCTATTGAACCATATGAACTTGGAACCCAAAAGAGGGACACCAAATAGCCCAATGGAATTAAGAAAAATCCATCATACTTTCAGAGTATTCATCCAATCCCCCATCATCTTTAAGGGTAAAATTTGAAAGTTTAAGTCACCCCCTAACATTTAGTATTCCTCCATTTTTCTCTTTAAAAATTCACTCAAGAAGTCCCATAATTTCAGTCTATCCCTACTAAAATTGGGAGCATAAATATTGATTAAATTCCATTTTTTCGAAGAAGATAGGTCTTCTAAAGACACCATAAGATTATTTTTTTCCACAAAATTGCATAGAACCTTTAAATATTAAGGCATTACAAATAGTGGCAATCCCTCTTGATGCCCCTTCAATCTCACTCAAAATATAATTTGTACTAGGCCAGATTTTTAAAATGGCCTTGTCAAAGGCCTCTTTCTTCATTTTAGTTTCTTGAAGAAGAAGGAGGTCCAATTTATTGTCCAAAATACATATTTGGACCAATCTTTTTTATAAGGGCTATTAAGGCCCTTGATATTCAGGGAGAGAATATTCATTTTCAAAACAAGTCTATGATAAAAATACTAGGAGGGATTTCAGAGAATAACCAACATCACTTCTTTTGAGACTTTGGACCCATGATTGAGTCCAATTTTTTTTTTCTTCCTAAAGCCACATCATGCACCATATCTTTATTTGTAGCTTCCTTTTGAGAAGGTCTTCCAAAATTATTTCCTCCTCCTACATCTAGTTTATTTTTCTTTTTTGGCTTACTAGTAGCTTGTGTCCAATCATCTTCATCATATCTATCACTAGGATGAGGAGAAAAACCTAAGATAGCCAATGAGTCATTCAGACTCCCACACTCCTTTTGAGACAAAAATTAAACATCCCCCAAGGAATAACAAGGAGTAGAAGTAGCATTAGTAGAAATTTCCCCTTCCTCCATCCCTTCAACATCAATAACACCAATATCAACCTTATCATCAACCAATTCATTGGCCATCATATGAATCATTTCCAAATCCTTGTTTAATTTTTCATCAAGAGTATCCTCATTTGTCTTTGGCTTCATACCTTTTTTCAATCCAGGGGATAGTATTCCTTCCCTTGATGCTTTTTCCTTACTTTCCTTACATTATATGACCCGAAAGACAACAAGAGGCTCTTGAAAAGAAACATCCTAGTCTAAGGAAGAATATTCAATCCCTAGGGGAGGATTTTTTAGTACTACAACACCATCCTAAACACTAACATCCTCAATGTGGGGGCATTTAGTATCAACCTTCGAATCCTTAGTCTTATGATTGATTAAGGAACGATTGTCACCCTTAAACACATCTTTAGGCATCTTATTACATGAGTCAATAGGGTAGCCAAATTTATTACCAGAATGAAAAAACTGTCTATCATTTTCATACTCAAGAGGTTGGGACTAGTTTCCAAACATTGACTTAAGGAGAATTGAGGTTTGTAGGAGAGTATTAACAACTACATTAACAAAAATCTAAACATACTAGATGAAAAAATTTCTTGGGTTATCTTGTCAATAGCCAAGAGGTTTCCAAAAGAGTTTCCAATCATTTCTAATATATCCAAATTTCAAAACTCTAAGGGTAGCCTAGGAAGGCGTACCCATATAGGAGTCATAGCACTTAAGTCAACAAATGGGTTAAAGCTTAGTTTACATTTACATAATGAGAGGAAATTCTTTAAACTAGAATCAAAATCCCATGGGTCTCCCATTAGAACATTTAAGATATCTTCATATACAACAAATGTGAAAAGGAAGATACCTTTGGGAATTGTACTTATTGAGACACTTCCTTTTAAGTTATAAATGGAAGTATACTAGATCCTTACCTATTCAATAGATGTGAAATATGCAAGGAAATTTCCAACCAATGATAACTTGAGGTTTTCCATAGCCTTAATCATCAATGCTTTAGGGACATCAACTTCCATACTAGTTACTGAAGAGTTCTAAAAAAAATTTGTGTTTAGTCTACTCATAGCTGGTGAGCTGACACCCACTAGTTTATCCACAAAATAGGTCAGTTCTTCTTCAGAGAAGAAAGAGTCCAAACCAAAGGACAGGGAAAGAAGGATCTTTCTAGAAGTACCAACTATCCTTTCCATAGGATAAGGCCTAGGGGTACAAGATGGGGGACCATCATTGGGACCATCAATATTGGAAGCTACAAATGAACAAACAACATTAGAAAAAGGGAAAACATTCTTGGAAAGGGAAGCCTTACTAGGCTTCCCACCTGATTGGCCCATCGAGAAGTCGCGTTGGAGTAGAATTAGAGGGACTTCAAAAAAAGCTTAGGTGGGAAACTTTTAGAGTATAGTAGAGCTGAAAACATAGAGGTGTTAGAGAATTGGAACTTATGTGTTAAGTGGTTGGATTAATATTATTTTTCTAAAGGATAATGGATGATGACTTAAAGGGATTGTTGTGGTTTTATCTAATTGGGTTAAAAAAAATTAGATCTTGTTGATCGTATTAGTCACACATTTAATAGAGATTTTTGGTTTTCAATGTTCATGTACTGAATAAAATGGGATTATAAGTAAATTTAATATTTTATTACATAAATTTTAATGTAAATCTCAACATCTTATTTTTTTTTCAAAACATTTTAATATTCTTTTGCAATTAATATTGAATTTGAAAACTAAGTATAATTTCAAAGGTGCTAATTAAATTATTATTATAGATAGTATGAAAAAAATTCTGATGGTTTTATATTTCAAAACATACAGACATATTGTTGGAGTTTATAGTGAAGCCCAAAACTCTCAAAAATCACTTGCAACTTGAATACCTATTGCATCTATAGAAAAAACCCATTAATATGCTCATGTAACCAAGAGAGAAAATACTAATAGACAGAATCATTTGTTATGCCTTCGATATTAAATAATGAATCTAAATACCTAGATTGTGAATAATTTTATAATACAATAATTAATGCTTATAAAAGAAAAGTCTCTAATCCTAGATGAGGATTTGATTATATTGTGAAAAGTTTCATAATCTCATGTAATGAGATAACTTAAACTATAAATAGCCTAATCTAATACTAAAAAATTAATCCTAAGTTTTGCTTAAATAATTAAATTAATAAGGGTCCTAATAATTAATTAAAGATCAATTAATTATCAAATGATTATTCGAATTACTCCAACACCCCCTTAAGATAAAATTAGAGAGAAACTAAAAAATAATAAAGGATGAAATTATTGATGCATGGATGGGTTCTAGCTACAAGGCTAGATGAGGTACCCTTGCAAAAATAAATAAAATCAGTCATAACCATATAAAAAGAGAAAACCACATGGGAAAAAAATATTCTCCAAAATACATAAAATCAAATGATTGCACTAGTGAATGAAGGATAGAATGAATCAATGTGCCCCCCAAGGATTACTTCTATTACACAAGTACAATAGATAACACCCTAATAGAAGAGAGAGAAAGAGGATATGAATCACCCCAACAATGAAAGATCTCTTGTTCTATTGATGAATGGTTGGGGATATAATATGATCTTATGGTTATAAACAACATATCTCCCATTAGGAAGAAACAAATCCATAGGCGATTGGAGAATACATTCCTAATATATGAAAAAATTAGGAATCAAAATTCAAATGATTTGTGTCTCTCAAAATTGTTCATATATAAAACATTAGGAAGAGATGATATTAATCCAAAAACTAGAAAAGAATGGTATAGAAAAATTTCCATAGATGATGAATATGATGGGTCAACAATGATGATTTCTCTATCAAAAAAGTGGAGATGAATTTACTCAAACTAATTCTCCAAATCTATAATTTGATATTCTACAAACAAGGATTATATGATTGCAACATACAAATCCCATGTAGCTATTCCTAGAAGAGGATGAATATTGTGTTGCACTAACCAATAGGGGATAAATATGTGGTTGTTGCAATATAATGAAGAACAATAGGATATGGTGATGAATTCTTGATCTAAACAGTGGAGTTATGAAGACAAGTCTCTAAGCCTTTGAACAATGAAAGACCTATGATATACTCAATTTCCACCAAATTATTACAATCAAAGGGTATATAATTTGTAACTGAAAGAGGAATTAAATATTCTATAGTTGGATCCTCTAGGTATGGAGAGATATAAATAAATACAAGGTTTTTTCAGAATTGATTGCAACCTGTGTGGGGATAATCAATGTTCGATACTATTGACCATTAAAGCTTGCACCTCTCTAACAATCTTATGGGAAATTCAATGAGTGGGAGTCTAATTTGTACCTCACTAAATACCTTTAGGATTTTTATAGAAAATTGGCTCTTCTTTGGGTTTTTTGAGAAAAGGGTAGAAAGAAATACAAACATAAAACATAAAATGGTGATGCACCAAATATTTTACAACATTCCTAACCCAAATTCCTATGAGTGATATATTTAGACATAGAACAATTCCACCCTTCATTGTTAGAAAGAGAACACATATCAAAGGCTAACAACAAGCACAATTCAAACTTTCAAATCTTCTTGTAGGTAGTGTTCATTAAGGTACAATCAAGAATAAATATTTCTAAAGTAAACAGAAGAACATTTAGAAATTGCATAAAATATCCCTCCTAATACAACATAATATAACAAAACAACAACCCTTCAAAAAAATAGAGAAGTCCATTGACATAATATAATTTTAACAAGTTATTATTCTACCATACAAGCATACAACATGGAAATCAACTAATTAAACCATTTAGATTAAGGTTGACATAGTGTTTCATCCCAAATGATAATATAAAGAAAGAAAGCTTGATAAAGGACATACATGCATAGTCTGAAAAATTCCTTCTCAATAACTCATGCTTTAAATATTAAATGAACTTTAAAATAGAGGTTGGACGCTAAACTGACAATAGTTTGAGCTTTAATAGATATAACATGTCAAAGAAAAGTATTTGTACAATTCTACTTGTGAAAACAGTTCTATAAACATAGAAAACTAAAGAAAATTTTCCTCAACAAAGGAAACTAAAACTTGGAATCCAATCCTTTCCTCTATCGTTGCCTCTCATTTATAGCTACAAAAAGAAGAAACCATCACCACAACAAAAAATTAATTACTAGTAGATGTTTATATTTGATAGCACATGATCTGATCATGAATCTTTAGTTAAGTTATATTTCTTTTCTCATCAATTCTCAACTCCCACATTAATTATCTTTAGATATTTAGCAAAGATAGTTGTCTATAAATGATCAAATCCTAGAAAATAGCCTAGAAAAAGGTCTAGTTGAGCCATCGTATCATCAAGCAGCACAAACCCAAAGCTTCCATCCCATATAATAAGAAAATAAAGAAAATCCAACAATCTCCAACAAACTCCCAAAAGATATTGCTTCATAAGAAGCTGAATCTACTCGCAGTGCAGGAATGACAGGTCAAACAGGTAGAAACTCTCAAGCTCATGAATATAGCTCATTGACAAGATATCAAACAAGTTGAAACATGTCTTGAATTTCTCCTAAAAGGGAGATGAATAATGAAAGATGCACAACCACCATGTGGTATATTGTGAACCTTTCAAATGAATTTACTCAATCATGGGCTCATCCGAAGCCAAAAACATATACAATCCAAAAATGAAAAATGATCAAGGAAAAAAAACTTCACAATTCTAGAAATTCATAGGGGTTCTTTGCTTGAGAAGGCATGAATCTATGCTTTTGGTAATTCCTAGATTTTGAGGAAAGCGGAATGTTGCACTTCTCAATTTGGATCATTCAGTCACATGAGAGTATGGATGTTTGTATATGCTTGCTCTAGCTCAAAAAAATATTTGAAACAAACAAATCCCCACCTAGAAGAAACCACCCCAACATGATAATAGAGTCGAGAAAGAGGAAAAATTGTGTGCTCAATATCAACAGTTGTGGGCATTGTGCTTGAAACTAGGATTTTTGTAGAAATTTGGACCTCGTGTCAGATTGTATTTGTGACCTGATCAACTATCAACAAATCTTCACTCAGTGAAAGAAGTGGAGGTAGCCAAAAGTAAACCAAGATATGGAAGTTTTTAATCTCGACGACCCACTTATTCAACACCATCTAACACCCTTTACATTTTGATGCAACCTTGTGGTAGTTGATGGTATTTTTTTCTTTGATGGAGGCATCCCTTTGATTAAGAATCCTTCCATTTCATAGGGCATTATTAGTGGCCACACATAGCTTGGAAATAAAGCTTTACGATTCTGCTAGTCAAGTTGAGCATGTTTGCGTAAATTGATCAACCATTGGGCCAACCTTGACATTCAATTCCTGAACATCGCTTAAGAATTGTAAAGCAGGCTCAAGAATGGAAAAAACAACTATGATGTGCTCCTAGTGCATAGATATCAACTTCTTCATAATCAAAAGGGTTATAGATCCTCATGTAGTAACTAGCTCTTGATTAAATTGAGTCTCTCTTACTCTTGTGCTTTCCCCCATTTGACTTCTTTCTCTTAGGGCATTCATTGGTTCTGACCTTAGCCTTCTGATCTCTTACTTTGACTTTTCTACCTTTGCTCAAGCTTTTTGAAGATCATTAGAAGTTTGAGATCACACACCATCCAAATCTCTTCTCATGCTTCCCTGAGCATTCTGGTGCTCTTCATTGATTCGGTGTTGAGTAGCCAACTCAACTTTCAATCTTTAAATCTTTGCATAATGTTAAGCCTATTCATCATGGACCTATGCAAGTAACCTAGATTTATCTCATTGCTGCCCATGTACTTTCTTTATGCCGGTTATCTTGAAATCTCTTGCCTAATTTTTTTTTCCCGCCTACTCATTGTTTCCCTTACATTCATTAGCTCTATCTTGCACTTCTTCAACTTTTGGTCGAGCCTCTTGTAGTATGCACATACCACTTTCAACATGACCTTAGCTAGGACCAATTTGTCACATGTGTGAGTCTCGTTCAAATCTAATCCCATGGCTCTTATGTCGTGTTGGTTGTTTTCAACAAACCAAGTAGGTCTTAATAACTACCTATGAGTTTTCCAAACTCAACTTTGGAATACCTGTAAGACAAGTGGCTAATGAACAAGATATAGCACCAATTGCTATATCTCTTCCACTTCGAGCTCTACAAAACTCGGGAGGGTGATCCCACAATGCAAACTATACAACTCTTTTAGAAAATTCACATATACATTGCAAATTTAAGCAAATAAATTCTCACCACTGGCTAATGGGATGAAATTACACAAGAAGTTGGAAATTCCTTGAATGAATTATGCATCCTAAGCCAAGAATATGAAACAACAAAAATAAAAACAAATTAAAGATACATCAAAGATTATTTAAAAAATTGTTCTCAAGTCAGGTGACTGGAACCATGATAAAAGCTCAATGGGTTTAAGATCATTGCCATTATCCATGGGCCAAGAGTTTGAGAAAATTGTAATATAAGGTATATTTAATTCTAAATATTCAAGATCTAAGCGATACTACTTTGTAGCTCACAAATTTGTAACCAAATTCTAAAGACTACTTATCAAATCCAATTAACCTATATGTAAATTTAGGATATGATTCAAGAATTATAACTTTTTCTATGAACAAGAGCTAAAAAAAAGACATATATCAAAGTACAAAATGATGACAATTAATAAAATGATCTTTGATCAGTATTTTCATTAATAACTTAGGTACAAAATCAAAGTGGACAAACTATAAACTTGAAAAATCTACATTATCATTCAGATATGTCTAGAAACCATAAATTTAACAAAATTTGCTAACTATGCATAGAGTATTAGACAAAGACTTAGCATTTTTCTTTGTGTTCTTAATTCTCACAACTTAGCTCTAGAATTCAAGAAAATACTTATACAAATGGCTCTGAATTCCCTTTTGTAGAACAGGGGAGCTAAAACAAGCCTCAATCCAAATGTACACATGTCACATTCCAATTGGACCTCTATAAGACATATTCCCTAATTTAGTTATATTTGCATTCTTCAAAATGGAGGGAATATTCATGAGACAAATATTATTTACATTCATTGTAAGGAGCAACTTTTTATTCCAAAAATCACATGTTAAAAAGAATAATCTTCCTTGTTATAGCATGTCCACTTCATCGAGCAAGTTGAAAAAATGATGTGAGCCAAAAGTGAGTCATTGTCTCGATTAGCATTCCATATCACCAAAAGCTTATACTTTCCTATGAAACATATATTTTATACATTATAACTTCTGAGGCAAGACCTATACAATACTTGACAAATTATATGCTTCACATCCATGTTTACCAACCACATTGACCAACCAATTCCCTTCCCCATTCTTCATATTCTTCATCAGATGGCTAATTGAAGTTGATGATTTTATCTAATCTTTCTCTGTATGGGGAGAACTTGGTTATTATAGAGTTTGATTCATTGTTAAAATCTTCCAAAAAGCTGATAACAAACATCAACCTTCCCAAAGTGTCATTAAAGGTGTTAATGTCCATTTCCTTGCATATTTTATTCACCTCAGATTCAATAACCTCATCCATTTCTCTTTTTCATTCTTCCAATGGTTTCAATTAATTTTTAGTGAGTTGAATATCTAGAAATGGTGACAAATCTGTCATATTGTACTGAATTGTTAATTCTCTTATGTTTTGTTTTAGACAAGCAATGTATCCCTAGAATTTTTTCACACTTAACTCACACACTAATGTATAGGGTGGAAGCCCATTAGGTTACTTATCTTCATGTTGACTAGCTCCAACCACTATTAACTTTAGTCTCTCATCCTTGGGATCCATCAATTCAACATTGGCATGGCTAAATCATGATCTCTTTGGGAAAACTTCATTTCTCGCATCATTGAGGTGTAATTTTAATGCACACTATTCAATATGGTGTGAATCCTCTCATTTAGATGCTTCAAGATAGTATGAAAAATCCTTGATATATTTTCATGCATTGTGTCATAAGCCTTTTGCAGCAAACTTTTATGTGTCTCAACCTATAGAAGAAGTTTCTCCCTTGTAGCTTCATCAAATGAGCTAGGTCCTGGTTGGCTTGGTTCCTCTATTGAAAGTGGTCGTTATCCCAAATTATATGCCACCATTTCTAAGGTGTGACTTTGAGGTGGAGGCTAGGAAAACATAGTTGGAGATGATGGAGGTGGATGACTTGTGTTGGCTTAGCCTTGTTCTCTTTACATTTCTCCCCTCTATTTATAAAATTCTAACTCAGTTTCTAATATAGCTACTATTTTTCGACAACTAACGTATTCACTAAGAAGCTCATGGTACTTGTTCTTAAATTCATGCATTTCAAGGGTAAGACTGTCCATTTTTTCCCTAGTAAACCTAGTAAGATTAACAACCATGTTAGCAGATCTCTTCACAAGTAGTTGTCTTCTAAAATTTGATAGCTTAGTAAGCAATGGTTTAAATATTAAATGAACTTTAAAATAGAGGTGAGATGCCAATTCAACAATAGTTTGAGATTTAATAGATATAACATTCCAAACAAAAGTATTCATACAATTGTACTTCTAAAAATTGTTCTATAAACATAGAAAACTAAAGAAAAATTTCCTCAACAAAGGAAACTAAAACTTGGAATCCAATCCTTTCCTGTATCACTACCTCTCATTTATAGCTGCAAAAAGAAGAAACTATCATCACAACAAAAATGTAAGTACTGGTAGATGTTGATATTTGATGGCACATGATCTGATCATAGATCTTTAGTTAGGTTACAGCTCTATTCTCATCAATTCTCAACTTCCACATTAATTCTCTTTAGATATTTAGCAAACATAGTGGTCTATAAACAATCAAATCCTAGAAAATAGCCTAGAAAAAGGTCTAGTTGATCCATTGCATCATCCAATAGCACCAAACCAAAGCTTCCATCCAAAAAACCAATAAAATAAAGAAAAGCCAACAATCTCCAACAAACTCCCAAAACATATTGCTTCATAAGAAGCTCAATCTACTCACAATGAAGTGATGACATGTTGAATAGGTGCAAACTCTTGAGCTCATGAATATAGCTCATTGACAAGATATCCAACAACTTGACACATGTCTTGACTTTTCCCTGAAAGGGAGATGAAGAATTAAAGTTGTGGAACCACCATGTGGTATATTATGGACCTTTCCAATGAATTTAATCAAGTGTGGGCTCATATGAAGCCAGAAACATATACAATCCAAAAATGAAAAATGATCAAGGAAAAAATGCTTCACAGTATTGGAAATTCATAGGGGTTCTTTGCTTGAGAAGGCACAAATCTAGGCCTCTTGTAATTCTTGGAGTTTGAGAAAAGTGAAATGTTGCACTTCTCAATCTACATCATTCAGTCACACAAGAGTATGGATGTTCCTAAATGCTTGCTCCAGCTTAAAAAATTCTTTGAAACAAAAAAATACCCACCTGGAAGAAGCCACCACAAGGTGATAGTAGAGTTGAGAAAGAGGAAAAATCATGTGCTCAATATCATTAGTTGTGGGCATCCCACTTCAAACTAGGAGTTTTGTTGAAGTTTGGACCTTGTGTCAGATTGTATTTGTGACGTTCTCAGCTATCGAAAAATATTCCTTCGGTGAAAGAAGTGGAGGTATCCCAATTTCAACCAAGACAAGGAAGTTCTTGATCTCAATGACCCATGTATTCAACACCATCTAATACTCTTTACATTTTGATGAAACCTTTTGGTAGATGATGATCTTGTTTGATTTGATGGAGGCGGTAGAATGATTGGGAATCCTTGCATTTCATAGGGCCTTATTAGTGGCCACACATAGCTTGGAAATAAAGCCTTGTGATTCTGCCAGTCTAGGTGAGTATATTTGCATAAATTGATCAGCCATTGGGCCATCCTTGACATTCAATTCCTAAACATCTCTTAAGAATTGTAAGGTGGGAGCGAGAATGGAAAAAACAATTGTGATCCACTCCTAGTGCATAGATATCAACTTCTTCATAATTAGAAGGGTCATAGATCCTCATGCAATAACTAGCTCTTGATTAAACTGAGTCTCTCTTATTCTTATGCTTTCCTCCATTTGAATCCTTTCTCTTAGGGAATTCATTAGTTCTAACCTCAACCTTTTGATCTCTTTCTTTGACTTTTCTACTTCTGCTCAAGCTTTTTGAAGATCATCAGAAGTTTGAGATCACACACTATCCAAATCTCTTCTCATGCTTCCTTGAGCATTCTGGTTCTCTACATTCATTCAGTATTGAGCGGCCAACTCAACTTTCAATCTTTCAATCTCAGCATAATGTTGAGCCTGTTCACCTTGGCCCTCTACAAGTAACCTAGATGTCACTCATTTCTATGCATGTACTTGCCTTATGTAGGTTATCTCGACATCTCTTGTCCAGATTTTGTTTCCCTACCTACTCATTGTTTCCTTTACATTCATTAGCTTTGTCTTGCACTTCTTCAACTTTTGGTTAAGCATCTTGTAATTTGCATATACCACTTTCTATGTGGCCTTAGATAGGACCAATTTTTCATGTGGGTGTGTCTCATTTAAATCCAATCCCATGGATCTGATGTTGTGTTGGTTGTTTTCAACAAACCAAGTAGGTCTTAATAGCTACCTATGAGTTTTCCAAACTCAATTTTTGAATACCTGCAAGACAAGTGGAAAATGAACAATATATAACACTATTTTCTATATCTCCTACACTTTTGGATTTGTAAAACATGGGAGAGTGATCCCACAATGAAAACTATACAACTCTTTTAGACAATTCATGTATACATTACAAATTTAAGTAGAGAAATTCTCATTAGTGGCTAATAAAATGAAATTAACCAAGAAGCTAGAAATTCCTTGAATGAATTATGCATCCTAAGCTGAGAATATGAAACAACACAAATAACAAAAAATTAAAGATAGATCAAAAATTACTTAAAAGATTGTTCTCAAGTCGGGTGACTAGAACCCTAAGAAAGGCTCAATGGGTTTAAGATCATTGCCATTATCCATGGGCCAAGAGTCTGAGAAAATTGTAATATAAGGTATATTTAATTCTGAATATTCAAATCCAATGATGTATGCAAATTCAAGATCTGATTCAATAATTTTAACTTATTCTATGAACAAGACCTAAAGCAAAGACATATATCAAAGTACAAAATGATGACTATTAATGAAATGATCTTTGATCAGTATTTTCATTAATAATTGGGGTACAAAATCAAATTGGAGAGACTATTGACATGGAAAATCTCCATTATCATTCAGATATGTCTAGAAAACATACATTTAACAAAATTTTCTAACTATAGATAATGTGTTAGACAAAGAATTAGCATTTTGCTCTGTGTTCTCAATTCTCACAACTTAGCTCTAGAATTCAACCAAAGACCTCCACATATGGCCCTGAATTCCCTTTTATAGAACAAGGGAGAAAAGATAAGCCTCAAGCTAAATGTACACATGTCACATTCTAATTGGACCACTATAAGACATATTCCCTAATTTAGTTATATTTGCATTCTTCAAAATGGAGGGAATATACATGAGACAGAGATTATTTACATTGTTTGTAAGGAGCAACTTTTCCTTCCAAAAATCACATGTCAAAAAGAAAAATCTTTCTTGTTATAGCATGTCCAATTCATCAAGAAAGATGACAAAATCATGTGAGTGAGTGTGATTCAACATCTCAGTCACCATTCCATATCACAAAGAGCGGATACTTTCTCGTGAAACATATATTTTATACATTATAACTTCTAAGGAAAGACCTTTACAATACTTGACCAATTATATTCTTCACATCCATGTTTACCAACCAAGTCGACCAACCAATTCCCTTCCCCATTCTTCACATTCTTCATCGGATGGCCAATTGAAGTTGATGATTTTTACTAATCTATTTCTATATGGGAAGTACTTGGTTATTACAAAGTTGGATTCCTAGTTAAAATATTCCAAAAACCTGATAACAAACATCAACGTTCCTAGAGTGTCATTAAAGGTGTTAATATCCACTTCCTTGCATATTTTATTCACCTTGGATTCAATAAGCTCACCCATTTATCTTTTCCATTCTTAAAATGGTTTCAATTAATTATTAGTGAGCTAAATATCTAGAAATGGTGACAAAATTTTCAGATTGTATTGAATTGTTAATTATCTTATTTTTTTTCTAGAAGAGGAATGTATCCCTAAAATTTTTTCTCACTTAAATCACACACAAATGTATAGGTTTGAAGCACATTAGGGTACTTATATTCATGTTGACTAGCTGCAACCTTTATTAACTTTAGTCTCTCAACCCTTGGGATCCATCTATTCAAGATTGTCATGGCTAACTCATGATCTCTTTGGGACAACTCCATTGCTCACATCATCAGGGCATAATTATCATGCACACTATTCAATTTGGTGTGAATTCTCTCATTTAGATGATTCAATATAGTATGAAAAATTCTATATATATTTTCATACATTGTGTCCTAAGCCTTTTCCAACAAAATTTTATGTGTCTCAACTTACAGAAGAAGTTGCTCCCTTGTAGCTTCATCAAATGAGCTAGGTCCTAGTTGGCTTGGTTCCTCTATTGAAAGTGTCTCTTATCCCAAATTATATGGCACCATTTCTAAGGTATAACATTGAGGTGGAGGTTGGGAAATCATAGTTGGAGATTATGGAGGTCGATGACTTGTGCTGGCTTGGCCCTACTCTCTTTACATTTCTCCCCTCTTTTTGTAAAATGCTAAATGAGTTTCTAATATAGCTACCATCTGTGGAATACTATCGTATTCCCTAATAAGCTCATGGTTCTTGTTCTTGAATTCATTCCTTTCAAGGGTAATAATTTCCATAGTTTCCCTAGTAATCCTTGCAACATTAACAACCATGTCATCAACTCTCTTCACAAGTACTTGTTCACTAAAATCTAATGGCTTAGAAAGCACTGGTTTCCTGTATCCTGTGGACAATGACCAAATTGCTAATGCATCCCAATCTTCACTAAATGAAAATCCCTAGAGTACCATTTCAAAATATTATTTGTTTTGCACCATAGGCCTCTTAGCTCTCCATATTGCATCTAGGACAATAGCATCAACAATAGTCCATTCGGGTAGCACTATCACACCACATTTCTTTGCAAGTTTTTTGCTCTCCTGGGGGGTGATATTTTGAAATTAATTTTTCATAATACTCCTCACATTGGCATTGATGATGCTCTCAGGAAAATAAGGGTACAAAATTCTCTCAATGGCCAGTTTCTTTGCACATTTAGCATCTTTGGATTTCCACCAGAAATATTTAAATGCAAATGTCTAAAAAAAGGAATCATCTTACATAAAATCCTTAAAAGCTTCAATTCTTAGGTCATCTACACTATTTAGACCATTTATGTCAAGCTTTCCCAACCTAAGACTCCTTTTCCATGAGCTCAAATAAATTTCTCCAGCATGAGGAGGAATCCCTTTTTGCATATCTTCAGGAGTGATGTAGATATCATCTTCATCTATATCAGAATATTCAACCACTCCTCTTCTCTTAGTTCCTTGGTTCTTTAGAGGTGGCTACTTAGGAGGAGTAGGAATTCTAGGGGGTGAATCAAGGTCAATCATAGCTACAAGAACCTCTTTTTTAGGTGGTGGCGGTGTGCTCTTAGGAGCACATGTCTCCCACCCATCAGAAGTGATAGGTTTTGGCAAGCTTTTTTCTACATCCATTGATTACTTTCTCCTAGTGTAGATTCTCAATTACTTGGGTGGATTTTATGTAGGTATTTCTTCCAATTTCTCTACAGTGTTTCCCTCGACTATTCTTCCTTTTCCTTCATCTGTGACTTCACATTGTTTCCTTAGCATACCTACTACATTCTCAAAATTATCCATGACATACTTTTCCAAAATCATTAGGTATATTTGGAAAGGGATAATATTTGGGATCCTTCTTCCACTTTGCTTCTAGAATATTCTTATAAACGAGATACTTTTCTTTCCTTTTAGCTTACTCTTCAAAGTTAAAAATTTTCCAGATAATATCTCCAGGATAATCAAAGACATGTCCAATTTTTTCCAATTTCCTATCCTCTTTCAACTTAGTAATAAAACCCTCAGGATCATGATTCCTTGGGTGCATAGTTTGCAATCTATAAGGTACCAATAGATTTACCAATTGCTTCCATTTCCCTTTCACTAGAACATAATTAGTAAATGCTATCCACATTGGGAAGAATGATCCTTTCCTTGTTATATCTTGTAGGTGTATTGTCTGGGAAGCTCCCAATTTCCTCATTATTTCAAGGAATCCTATCCTTAGAGGCACATATCTTGGAAATAAATAATGATCTAAACCATTTCCATAGACCTTGAAAACTATTTTTTTAGGATATAAAATCAAGTCTCCCCAATTGTGACTCAAGTTCACGTCTGGCCTTTTCTCCATGGGTCTCAAGAACTCATGAATTTCTTTG
The DNA here is from genome assembly GCA_007258455.2 of Sequoia sempervirens. NCBI lineage: Eukaryota > Viridiplantae > Streptophyta > Pinopsida > Cupressales > Cupressaceae > Sequoia > Sequoia sempervirens. The sequence continues at coordinate 226,018,654 of VDFB02000015.1, read as the reverse complement.
GGAATTCCTGGAAGTTCAGGTATCAGGGACCTCCTTATTCTTGATGCAAAAGCATTTCAAAATATCACAAAACTATATTTCTTATCATCTTTATCTAGTATTCAGGTCCAACGCTAAATAGGTATATTGACACCTTCTTCCTTCCTTCTAAAAGTTATATCCTTCTCAAAAATATTCTACCATTTATGCATGAAAATGTGAATTAATATTGAATACCACCAAAATTTTACCCACTATTTTCCTTCCTTCAACTTGACCAAACCCTTATGAATGTGCTCTGCCAAATAGGTACCATAAACATAGACTATGCTATATGTAGGATATTGTAAATGCATGGTAAAATAGCTATATTCTTTCTATAATGTGTTTGGTGGAGAGAAACCGATGGTCTAGCACAAGGAATAAATAGTCTTCCTGAAACAAATGGTGAAATAATTCATTGGGAAAGGCTCCAGCTCCCTTTCACCAATCTTGATCTTCCTCTTGAGCTTCACAGTGCTAGTTATTGTAGCAAGCAGAGGTACCATCATCGTTCTAATGATCACCTTGGTACTATTGTATTCTCTTCTAATATTCTCCATATCCAGAGGGACCATATTCAAACACCACTCGTGCAAGTTGAAAATATCTTCAATTTCCTACTTGGTTATCTTTACCATATCTTCCCCATCAAATGTCAAAACCACCTTAAAAATTGGATCATAATTTGAGGTAATATCCTTCAAAATATCAACATCCATATACACATTGGGAATAATTAACTTCCCCATATCTAACCTCCAAGGATTATTGAGAGGATTTCCTAGGTTTGGGTTTATGAACCAATGCTGAAAAAGTTGTCATCCAGTATAGGGAACTTAGACATCCTTTATGAAGCATTGTTTATCCATCACTCCTTCCTTCACAACAGGGCCTTGGAATAAAACCTTTAATTATGGTTTCTTATTTGTAGAAGAGGGTAGTAGGTCAATTATATCCTAGGAGAGTGTTTTGGAATAGGTTGATGAGGTGGAAATTTGTACCTTGGGAGCCATGGATTTTATGTATACTAGGGTTTAAATGAGAATAATTTTAACTACCAACCTCCTACTCAAAACCTATCACTCAAGAAGAGTGCCAATTTCATATGGTTTTACCAGGATACAACTCCTTTTAAAGACAAAATTAACCCTAATTCAAGGTAATGGAAGTAAAGCAATAAAGCACCCATCTGAAAGCGAATTGAAAGCAAACCCTTATTTAGAAGACTGAAAAAAAACATAAAACTGTGTTTTTCATACTTACATCTTTAAATTACAATAAACCTTAATGCTAGTTGGGAGGGATTCTACAAATTAATTCTTTCAATTATTTCTATCACTCTAGAAACATCCTCAAATTATGAATAGGCAAGAATTGACCGTATACACAAATCTTGAATACAATCGAGTAAGGATATGGCTCACTTCTGCCATTACTACCCACTTGTGTGAAGTAAATTTTTTTTAATGGGTGTAATTCATGGCTTTGAATGTACATCATCGATCTTCAGCTGAGGTTTCCATCTCAAACAACTTAGATTGAGTCAAAGACATTTGAATTTACAACAGTGTTCCAACTTGGACAAATGGCCAATAGAAGTGTGCCGACTAGACCTTCTTCATGTACTTATGGGTTCCACCTCCCAGTAGCTATAAAACATACATGGAAATTTCTAGTGTGTCTCAGTACTTTTAAAAAAGCCTATATCTTATCTCCACGAGCTAGCGGGGAATGGTGGCAATCATAATTTTCCTTTTCATCATCACTGTCGATCTTAAAATTTTAATCATTGGAATGGAACACAACAGTTGGGCCCACATACACAATCAAACATGTTTCAACATCTTGTTGATCTCGCAACAATCAAATTATCATCTTTTGGGACATGCGAGCCAGTGGGGAGTAGCTCAAATTAAATCCCACAATCTCATAACCATCCAACCTACACATGCACAAAATTAGTTATAAAAAGGGGCCTTGACTAGGCCAATGAGAGTTTACCCTTGTAGATTAATGACTTAGACTTAAGTCATTTATGAGAGAAATATTAAAATCTGACTTTTGGAAGATTAAAATGTCTCACAGATGGAAGTAACCGAATGACCTAGACAACGGGGATGGTAAGGAATGCATGAAAATGGCTTAGGACACAACTTATATCATCAACAACCAGGTAGAACTTGTCAACACAAAATTAAGACAACTGAGGGTTGTAAAATGGAACCATTGAAGAAAAGGTCACCTAAGAGAAACCCTAAACCATACCTGTGATTGACATATGATATGTTGATACCAAGGACAAAAATACCTCAAAATATCAAAAAAAATTGGGGGCTCTATATGTGGCTCATGCTTGGGGATGCATACCCCTGGTGGGTATGACAAGAAAAAAATCTCTTGGTGTATCAGACCAAACATTGAGAAACTAAAAAAACACTAGGATCTCACCCAAACAAGGCAAGTAGACACAATAGAAAACAAATACGCCAAACCTTATTTACAAAATTTACAAGACTATACAATGTACATGGAAATATAACTTATTTAAGGAGAAATAGGGTTTCAGGAACTGTCCATGTACTAGAAGTTCAATAAATTTTACCTATTAATGATTGTAGGAAGTAGGAATCTTGCCCATGCTTGTTTTTGACTAAATGAGGTCCAAACCATAAGGGGTCAAACTTCCCATACTTTCCTTTATCCACTAATCTAGCATTCCACATCAAAACCATACATCCTACCTCAAACTTCCTTTACACAACCCTCTTGTCATGCAAATATTTGACTTGAAGCTGCATCTTCTCATTTCTCTTGTGAGATTCTCTTTTCATCTCATCCAGCTCAGTCAATTCATTCATCTGGTTCTACATGTCATCATATATGTCGGTACCATACTCTTGAGAAAATTTATACATTTTCATCATATTATTGTATGGTATTCTAGCTTCTACCCCATATTAAAAGTTAAAAGGAGATTATCCAATAGCTTTCTTGATTGTGGTTCCATCTGCCCATAATGCCAATTCCAGTTTCGAATCCCAAGCTTTCTTATTCTTCTCAAGGACCAATTTAATGATCTTCAGAAGGCTCTTATTATTGGACTCAATTTTTCCATTCCCCTGGGGATGGTATGGGGATGAGTATGATACATTTATGCCATGCTTGTTACAAAAATCCATGAATTCCTCAGACCTAAAGCACATAGCATTGTTAGAAACAATTCTCTCAGGAATACCAAACCTTCTCATGATATTATTCATTAGGAAATCAATGAAAACCTTACTAATTTCCTTCCTAGTGGGAATCGCCTCAACCTACTTTATGAAATAATTGGTTGCAACTAGGATCCAAGCATGTCCTCCACTGGACTTCACCACCATTTTTCCAATAAAGTCAATACCCCACTGTTCGAAGGGGGTTGATGCTGAAACTAGTCTAAGTGGTAATTTACCTGAAAAATTTAGTTTACCTATAAATCTCTAATAGGCATCACACTACTTCACAAACTGGTGTGCATCCTTGAAGACTGTGGGCCACCAAAACCCTGCTCTCAATATATTTTTTGTTGTTGTCTTAGCCATGTTGTGACCTCCTCACACTCCTTTGTACATTTCTATTAGAAAATCTTCTACTTGGTCACCATCCACACATCTGAGAAGCACACCTTTTGGCCTTCTCCATGAAAGTTCACCAGCAATGATAACATACCTAATTGCTTGCAATTTTAAAGTTCTTATTTTATTTTTTGGAATTCCATCAGGACATTTCATGGTCTGCAGGTATTCAACTATCCTTCTGTACTAGCCACATGTCTGCATATCATAGATGGGAGCAATGTTTTCTTGTTCAAATTCATTGATTTGATTGGCCTCCAAATTATTTTCAGCCATGAGTTTGGACAAACCTTGGACTCTTACTAGCCTAGTGATTTGAATATATATTTTGGACTCTTGGATTCTATTAATCCATATACATCTCTAACCTATAGTTTCATGTTGAGTAAAAATTTCCTTGACTAATCCACTTGGGACATAGGTCACTACTGTTGCACCAGTTAGATATGTTCTAAAATTCTTAACAGCCTTAACTAAGGTATAAGTTTGCTTCTAAGTAATGTCATACTTGATCTCAACTACTTGTAAATACTTACTAGAAAAGGAAATTGATTGTTCAAAACCTTCATCATTTTTTTGCAACAACACTCCTACCATAGTATGAAAAGAGACAAATGAAAAAATTGGAATGGTTTGGAGTAGTCTATAGTCTTTAAGATAGGTACAACTTTAATAGCATCTTTGATAGCTTTAAAATATTTGAGAGGCTCTTCTAACCATGTCACCTTTTCTCCTTTCTTGAGCATCCTTGAGATAAGCCTAACTATCTCTACAAAATTAGTTACAAACCTCCTTAGAAATTTTATCTACCTGAAAAATGACTAAATCCCTTTGACATTTCTTGGTGGTGTAATCTTATCCATAGTTGCTACTCTTTCAGGATCAATCCTAATTCCCTCTTTCGAGACAATATGTCCCAAAAATTTTCCTTCTTTAACTCTAAAAAAACATTTCTTTGGATTCAAAAAGATACCATATTCCAGGGCCCTAATGAATATCTTCTTAAGATGTGAATAGGGATCCTCTTCCTTCTTAATATGGGAAGTGGGATCATCCTGCTAAATAGTAAGAAATAAATCTAGAAAATCAGCAAAAGCCACATCCATGGATCTTTGAAAAGTGGCACCAACATTTATTATACCAAAGGGAATCCATACATAAACATAAGTTCTCTAAGGTGTAGTAAATGTTGTTTTGTAATACTCTACTTCCCTGACCATGACCTAGTTGTAACCATAAAATCCATCCATCATTGAAAGCAATTCACAACCTGTCACTTTTTGCAACATTGCTTCCATGTTGGGTAGAGGGTAATTATCTTACAAGGATGAAACATTGAGGTTCCTAAAATCCACACACAACCTTTGGTCACCATTCCTTTTTCTAACTAGAAACAAATTGGACACCCATGAGGAATTTCTTATAGGTTTAATAATTCCTGCACCACTCAACTTGGTAAGTTACTCTTGCATTTTAGGCCTTAAGGTAGGATTAATGGGTCTTTGTTTTTTTGTAAATGGTTATGTTTCAGGCTTCAATGAGATCTCATGTTGGAATAATTCCTCCTTGTAAGCTTTTAAATCATGATAAGACCATGCAAATACATGTATGTATTTTTTCAGTAAGGCAATTAACATAGTCCTCACATGTGGCTTCATCTTTTCTCTTATATATACCGTTTTAGGGGCATTTTTTGTCCCCAAATTAATTTCCTCTAAGTCCTCTTTATGTGCACTTGACTTCTTACTATTTGATATATCTAGGCCATCAAAGACCCTCTGAAGTGCAACTAGCCCCTTGGGAATTTTATTGGTTCTTATGTAAATCACCTCATTACCAAATAATGTCTCCTTTCCATCAACTTCCACCACATGTGAACTGAAGTCAATCTTTGGATTCACATACTTGACAACACATTGTAAGAATTTCAATATGTCATTGTCATCATCAAACACCTACCATTTGTAGATGTTGTTAGGTATTGTGGGCCTTGTTTGTACCTTAATTTGTGAGACACCATCAAAAGTCACATCATCAAGCTTGAATGTAATATTAGCTAGCAAGTATTCTTTGAAATTTTGTCCTCTTTCTACCCAATCTATTTGAAAAGCATTGAATGCCTCGATAGTATCCCATACCTCATTCTTGTATTGTCTCAATATTTTGTCCTTACTAACAAATCTAGACCTCACTTGAGAAACTATTAACTCTGAATCTCCAAATACTTTTAACAATTTTATCCCATCTTTGGAGGCTAACTCTTAACCAAGTAGTAAGGCTTCTTACTCAACAACATTATTTGTACATGCAAATTGTACCAAAAAGGAGTACTTGAAATTTTTACTTTGGGGTGATATAAGGATGACCCCAACACCCGAGCCTTCTTTTGAATAGGCTCCATCAAAGTACAACATCCATGGGGCAGCTTCCTGCGGTGCTTGCAACACCTCTCTAACAATTAGGGCAGGCCTAGTTTCTTCTTCTTCTTGCTTCAATTATTCTATATGAAAGGTGTCAAGGCTATTATCCACAAATTTAATTATTGGGGGCTCTTCTCACTCTTTAATATGCTCAATCAAATGTTGAAACCTTGACTCATTAGTGATTTTGACATCCTTTTGATCAATTGAGAATGTGGTGAATGACAGGTCGCATTGTATACTTCCTCCCATAGAAGCACACCATTGTTTGGATAGAAAAATTCCATAAGTTGGTGGAATATCCACCACTATGACACTCATGACTAACTCCTTTTTAGGAAATACAACTAGTTTATATGGAACCTTATAAATTACCTCGATAAGAAGGACCTCCCTAGAATCCATAGCATAACACTTTCCATAGGTACTACCAACCTTCAAGCCCATTTCTTCCATTATATTGACTAGAATAACATTATTTGAAGCACCATAATCTATCATATATCTCCTAAGTAGTTTCCCATCAATGATCAAGATCAAAAAGAAAGGATTGACTAGACTAGGATTTGCAGTAATTGTGGTTTCCAAATAGATCTCATGGTTTTCATTAATTATTGCACTCGCTTAAGTATTCTTTTCTTGATTCTTACTTGTTTCAGGTGCATCAACCTCTATTTTTTATTTGTTACCTCCTACAATGCTATTAATAACAACCATTTTTTTGTTCTTATGGTCATTAATTCTCATCATATTAAGAAATGGGACTGTAATCCAGATTTAGGATAAGACTTGAAAGATATCAATAGAATAATAACTTAGTACCTCTGGAAAGACTATTTCATGGGGGACTATCTTCTCAACTTTCTTATCAACCTTTTCAATGGCAGTCTTCAAATCTTTGGCCTTTGGCTCATGATGTGTAACCTTAACAATAACCTTAGCTTTGCTACCTTTCTTAGCCAAAATTCTCATTTCCTTTGCTTCTTTGGGCTTGGTTTCTTCCTTATTGCTCTCTATCTTGAATCCTTTACTATCTACATTATTCTCTTAATGAACAAGCCTCTAGGATGACCTTGATTTCCACTCACTAGCCTATTTCTCAAATGGAGATCACTTCTTTCTTGAGATCTTGTAGCTAGTGCAATTCTATATCTCTCTATTTCCTCATTCAAATGTCTGCTCAGAGAAAAAATGCATTCCTCAAGATTATAAGTAGTGCATTTATATTCTCTTTCTTCATAAAAAAATACTTGCTGATGGTACAAGCCCATTTCATGTCTCTACACTTCCACATAATTAGTTTCATTATCATCATTGGAAGAGTAATCACTACACTCCAAATATGACCTAGTCATGAACACATTTGTAGTTTCATCTGAATTATAGGGATAATTAGATTCCTTCTCATCATCTTTGGATTTTTCCAAAGACCTTGCAACTGCACATTTTTGTGACAAGTGAGGCATCTCACATACTCCACACCATGGTAAGTATTCAACAACATTTGTAGTATTTTTATGCAAAGGGTCAGGTGTAGTCTGATTATTTTGCACTAGCTTCCCATTATGCCAAATTGTATGGTAAGGATAATCTTAAAGTCTTGGGGGTCTTTCATTTCTCTCAAACTGAGGTTTATCATTTTTTGTCTGCTTCTACTGCAGATTTAGGACTTGATATGGCTTTTCATCTGGGGTTGCAACTTTAATTGCTTTCTCATTTTGGGCTTTTGAGCTCTTAGAGGGCCTAGGGTCATCTCTTCTACCAACTTTATTAGATTCCCTTCTATTATTTTCAATGTTTACCACCATATTATATGGTTCCCTCAAAGACTGTGGATTCTTGTCTCTTAGAAGACAAGACATCTTAGAGTCATATGCATTACAATACACAACCAAAAATTCTCTTTCATTGGGCCTCAAGAATCTAGGGATTTTGTTCATTTCCTTTTGGAATCTTACATTGAACTTGATAGCCATTTAATTGTGCCCCTTTGTGATGTTACTAAAATCATTCAACCTAAATCGGGGATCGGTTTGGTCTCCATATTGCTCTATAAAGATTTGAAATAATGAATCCTTGGAGTCAATGCTTGCATCAAGCTAGCTTCTATACCAATCCCTTGCATCCTTTGTTATGGATTGCATAAATTACTTCATACCTACATCTTCATCCCACAATTCAAAATCTTCTACAAAACTCTAAAAATCCTTCAAGTGGTCATCACCACTGAGGGCATTGTTTCTAGTAAATTTGGGCATAGGTTTTCTAGCTTTACTTGGCATGAGATCTGGGTACCCTAGGATACTTTCAAGGAACAACTTCTGGTATATATCAGTATGCAACAATCTCTTTCCAATAGGTCCATCCTCATGTTGACTATCATGATCCCTTCTTCCATCATTGTTGTTCCTATGCCTCCAATGTTGAGGATCATGCTGGTCATTGAAATGAATTGTCCTAGCATTTTCCTTCGATTGTGAAACAGAGCTAGAGGGGTTACTAGCAGCTAATGATCTCTATTTTGTATGTGGGTGTGAGGTGGAAGTGTGAGCTTGAGGGATTTGGATTTTAGAGATAGGGTCTTACAATATAGACTCTAAGAAGTTGAGCTTATTTTTCATCCCTTTGTGTACAACACACAATTCCATCTCCTTCATCTTCCTATCTAGTTCTTCATTCTCCTTCATTAATTTATCCAATAATGGACTAGAATCATCTTGTGGTGCATATTTCTTGGAAGCACCTCATTGATTTTTATTGCTTCATTTCCCCTTTTATCTCCCATAGGTTGTTTTCCTCAATCAACATAATGGGATTCATGCTTGGTATTTTTGGGAGGATGGGTTGATTGGCTAGAATTCTTTGGAGTAGCAATGGTTTTTGGAATTACCTCATCAATTTCTATAAGGAGTTTTATAGGGATTTTCCCTACAATTTCATGCATGATAGGACCAGCTATTTTAGCAGCCTTAGACACTATCTTATCCAATGCTTCCATATCCTCAACCTTTCTCCTCAGCATATCCCTCTGCATCATCTAAAGCCTTATTCTCTTCTCCTTTTTTTCCTCCCTTTTCTTTCTATTTTCATTGCATCTAGAGGCTCTCTCAAAGAGTAATTTCATATCATTCAATACGTCCACTTCATCTAGAAAAGTAGACTCTCTATCAGATACTACTACATTTTCATCTTGGTGGGAGATAGGGTCATGGGAATAATCATCTTGAGTTAGAAATTCATTGGGAATAGGGGTATATGTATGGGAATTTGGGGTCACATATCCCTCACCTCTAGTACGTCTAACACTAGAAATATCCCTTTGTATTTTATCCCTTTCTCTTTGCTTCATGGTTTGCATGCCCAGATTTGAGGAGTACTCATTTGCAATAGTTTTCATGAAGACCTCACCCTTCTCATTAGAATTATTATCACTAAAGTCTAGCAGATTTTATTCACATTTTGAACTAGAATTAGAATGCATTTCATGTTCAGGGGTGGGATGAGGTGACTTACCTTTGTCTACTCCTTTTGATTTTATCCATTTCCCATGTTGGTTAGGGATCTTAGGTAATTTTCCTTACAATTTTTTCTCTGGATGCTTTTTTGAATGGCCTCATGTTCCTTTCATCTACACTTGAGCCTTCTTAATGTCTATCAACTTCTTTGATTTTATTTTCTTCTTCTTCTTCACTTCCTTGATGTCTTTAAACTCTAGATCACACTGGTACAAAGATTGTAGAGTTGCCACCCAAATTCTTTGGGAAAAATTTAGTAGACACTTTTACTTGAACGAATCTATACATAAATATCACCATACAACATAGTTATCTATGAAAAGGTGTTTTGGAGAATCAATAATTACAAAGCTTAAGTCCCCAATAGACTTTCCATTCTATTGCTTATTTTCAATGAACCAAGAATGTCTTAATAGCAACCTATGAGTTTTCCAAACTAAATTTTTGATTACCTATAAGACAAGTGGAAAATGAACAAGATATAACACCAATTTTTGTATCTCCTACACTTCAGGCTTTTCAAAACCTAGGAGGGTGATCCCAAAATGAAAACTATAGAAATATTTTAGACAATTCAGGTATAAATTGTAAATTCAAGTAGATAAATTCTCACCACTGGCTAATAAGATGAAATTACCCAAGAAGTTGGCAATTTCTTGAATGAATTGTGCATCCTAAGATGAGAATATGAAACAACACAAATAACAACAAATTAAAGATAGATCGATGATTATCTAAAATATTGGTCTCATGTTGGGTGACTAGAACCATGAGAAAGGATCAATGGGTTTAAGATTAGTGTCATTATCTATGGGCCAAGAGTCTAAGAAAATTGTAATATAAGGTATATTTAATTCTAAACATTCAACATCTAAGGGATACTACTTTGCAACTCACAAATCTATAACCAAATTCTAAAGACTATTTATCAAATCCAATGACCCTGTACACAAATTCATGAATTGATTCAAGAATTTTAGCTTATTCTATGAACTAGAGCTAAAACCAAGACATATATCAAATTACAAAATGATGATGATTAATGAAATGATCTATGATTAGTATTTTCATTAATAATTTGGGTACAAAATCAAATTGGAGAGACTATAGACTTGTAAAATATCCATTATCATTCAGATATGTCAATAAACCATACATTTAACAAAATTTTCTAACTAGACTCAAAGCATTTGACACAGACTTACAATATTTTCTCTTTGTTCTCAATTCTCATGACTTAGCTCCAAAATTCAAAAAAAGGCCCATACAAATGGCCATGAATTCCCTTTTATAGTAAAAGGGAGAAAAAACAAGCCATAGGCTAGATGTACACATGTCACATTCCAATTGGATTGCTATAAGACATATACCCTAATTCAGTTATATATGCATTCTTCAAAATGGAGGGAATGTGCATGAGACAAATATTATTTACATTTTTTGTAAGGAGCAACTTTGTCTTCCAAAAAAAACATTTCAAAAAGAATAATCTTCCTTGTTATAGCACATCCACTTCATCAAGCAAGATGACAAAATGATGTGATGCAAAAGTGAGTCAGCATCTTGGTCAGGATTCCATATCACCAACAACAAACACTTTCCTATGAAACATATATTTTATACATTATAACTTATGAGGCAAGACCTATACAATACTTGAACAATTATATGCTTCACATCCATGTTTACCAAACTAGTCGACCAACCAATTCCCTTCCCCATTCTTCATATTCTTCATCGGATGACCAATTGTAGTCGATGATTTTATCTAATTTTTTCTGTTTGGGGAGTACTTGGTTATCATAGTGTTGAATTCCTTGTTAAAATATTCCAAAAAGTTGATAACAAACATCAACCTTCCCAAAGTTTCATTAAAGGTTTTAATGTCCACTTTTAGATTTCATTCACCTAGGAGTCAATAACCTCATCCATTTCTCTTTTCCATGTTTGCAGTGGTTTCAATTCATTATTAGTGAGCTAAATATCTGGCAACATTTGGTGACAAATCTATCAGATTATATTGAATCGTTAATTCTCTTATCTTTATTTCTAGAGGAGCAATGTATCCTTGGAATTTTTTCTCACTTAACTCACAGACAAATGTATAGGTTGGAAACACATTACGGTACTTAACTTTGTGTTGACTAGCTCCAACCACTATTAACTTTAGTCTCTCAGCCCTTGGGATCCATCTATTCAAGATTGGGATGGCTAACTCATGATCTTTTTGGGAAAACTCCACTGCTTGCATCATCAAGGTGTAATTATCATGCACACTATTCAATCTGACATGAATCCTCTCATTTAGATGCTTCAAGATAGTATGAAAAATGCTATATATATTTTCATACATTGTGTCTTGAGCCTTTTCAAGCAACTTTTTATGTGTCTCAACTTGTAGAAGAAGTTGCTCCCTTGTAGGTTTATCAAATGAGGTATGGCTTGGTTGGCTTGGATCCTATATTGAAAGTGGCTCTTGGCCTAAATTATATGGCACCATTACTGAGAATTTACCTTGAGGTTTAGGCTAGGAAAACATAGTTCGAGATGATGGAGGTGGATTACTTTTGCTAGCTTGGCCTTGTTCTCTTTTACTTTCTCTCCTTTGTTTATAAAATTATAATTCAATTTCTAATATACCACCATTTGTTGACTAATATTGTATTCATTGAGAAGATCATGGTACTTGTTCTTAAATTCATCCCTTTCAAGGGTAAGACTTTCCATAGTTTCCCTAGTAATCCTGGCAACATTAACAACCATGTCAGCTACTTCCAAAGCTGGGGTGTCAACAATTCTATTCACAAGTATATGTCCACTAAAATCTAATGGCTCAACAAGTACTTATTTCTTGGATCCTCTGGACAATGACCAGATTCCTAATGCATCCCAATATTCACTAAATGTAGATCCCTGAAGTTCCATTTCCAACTCTTCTTCAATTTTCACCATAGGCCTCTTAGCCCTCCTTATGGCATCTAGGACTATAGCATCAATATTGGTCCATTTTTGTAGAACTATCACACCACATTTATTTAGAAGTTCTCTACCCTCCTAGGGGGTGAGCTTTTGAAATTCATTTTTTATAATACTCCTCACATTGGCCTAGATGATACTCTCAGGAAACTCAGGGTGCAAACTCCTCTTAGTGGCCACTTTTTGTGCATATTCAACAGTTTTAGATTTGCACCAAAAATATTTGAACGTAGATGTCTCAACAAAGGAATCATTTAAAATAAACTCCTTACAATTTTCAATTCTTAGGTCATTTGCACTATTTAGACCACTAATGTAAAACTTTCCCAACCTGTGACTACTTTTCCCTAAGCTCTAAACAATTTCCCCTACATGAGGAGAAATTCCTTACTGCATATCTTTAGGAGTGTTGTAGATGTCATCTTCATTTGTATCACAATATTCAGCCACTCCTCTTGTCTCAATTATTTTCTTCTTTAGAGGTGGCTACTCAGGAGGAGTGGGACTTCTAGGGGGTGAGTCATGGTTAATCATAGGTACAAGAACCTGTGTTGGAGGCAGTGGTGGTGTGCTCTTAGGAGCACCTATCTCCTACCCTCAGAATTGATTGGGGTTGGCAAGCTTTGTTCTACATCCATTGATTTATTTCTCCTATTGTAGATTATCAATTTCTTGGGTGGATGGAATCTAAGTATTTCTTCCAATGTCTCTATAGTGTTTTCTTCAACTATTCTTTCTTTTCCTTTGTCTATGAATTCACGTTATTCCCCTAGCATACCAACTACATTCTCAAAATTATCCATGACAAATATAGCTTTGCAAAATATCAGGTATATTTAGGAAAGGATCATATTTGGGATCCTTCTTCCACTTTACTTCTACCATTTTCATATAAGAGAGATACTCTAATTTCCTTTCATCTTTCTCTTCAAAGTTAAAATTTTTCCTAATAATATCTTTAGGATAATCAAAGACACACAAAATTTTCCAATTTCTTATCTGCTTTCAACTTAGTAATAAAGCCCTTAGGATCATGATTCCATGGGAGCATAGTTTGCAATCTATGAGGCACACATGCATGTACTAATTTCTTCCATGCCCCTTTCACTATAACATAATCAACAAATGTTGTCCGCTTTGGGAAGAATCATCCTTTCCTTGTTGTATCTGGTAGGTGTACTATCTAGGAAGCTCTCAATGTCCTCGTGATTTCAAGGAATCCTATTCTTAGAGGCACATCTCTTGGCAAGACATATGGATCTAGACCTTTGCCACATACCCTAAAAACTATTTTTTTAGGATATAAAATCAAGTCTCCCCAATTGTGACTCAAGTATAGGTCTAGCCTTCTCTCCATGGGTCTAAAGAACTCATGAATTTCTTTGGGAATTCTTTGAAATTCAGGTATCAGGGACCTCCTTATTATTGATGTAAAAGCATTTTGAAATATCACAAAATTATATTTCTTATCATCTTTATTCGATATTCGTGTCCAACACTGATCGGGTATATCAACACATTCTTCGTTCCTTGTCAAAGTTATATCCTTCTCAAAAATATCCTTCCATTTATGCAGGAACATGTGCATTGATAATGAATACCACTAGAACTTTACCAACTATTTTCCTTCCTTCAACTCAACCAAACCCTTGTGAATTTCCTCTTCTAGATAGGTACCATAGTCATAGACTATGCTATATGTAGGATATTGTAAATGCATGGCTAAATAGCTATATTCTTTTTGCAATGTGCTAGTGGATAGAAAATGATGATCTAACACAAGGAATAGATAGTCTTCCTAGAATGATTTACAAAATAATTCATTGGGAAAGGCCCCAACTCCCTTTCACCAATCTTGATCTACCTCTTGTGCTTCCTAGTGCTAGTTACTGTCGTATGCAGGGGAAACAACCTCATTCTGATGATCACCTTGGTATTATTGTATTCTCTTATAATATCCTCCATATCTAGAGGGATGATATTTTGACTCCACTCATGCAAGAAAAAAATATCTTCAATTTCATGCCAAGTTATCTTTACCATATCTTCCCCATAAATTGTCCTAACCACCCTAAAAACTGGATCATACTTTGAGGTGATATCCTTCAAAAGATGAAAATCCATATGCACATTGGGAACAATTAACTTCCCCATATCTAACCTCCAAGGATTATTTAGAGGAGATTCTAGGTTCCGGTTTCTAAACCAATGCTGAAAAAGTTGCCATCTAGTATAGGGAACTTCAACATCCTTTATGAAGCAGTATTTTTCCATCACTCCTTCCATCACAACATGGCCTTAGAATAGGAATTTTCCTTCTAGTTTCTTATTTTTAGAAGAGGGAAATAGGTTGATTATATCCTAGGAGAGTGTTCTAGACTAGGTTGATGAGGTGGCAATTTGTACCTTGGGAGCCATGGATTTTATGTATACCAGGGTTTAAATGGGAAGAATTTTAACTACCAACCTCCTACTTAAAACCTATGACTCAGGATGACGGCTAATTCTAGATGGTTTTACTAATCTATGAATCCTTTTAAAGAAAAAATTAACCCTAATTCAAGTTAATCGAAGTAAAGTAATAAATCACTTGTCTAAAAGAAAATTGAAAGTGAACCCTAATTTAGAAAACTAAAAAAAAATATAAAAATGCATTTGTCGTACTTACACCCTCTAGTTGTGATAAACCCTAATGCCAGTTGGGAGGGACTCTGCAAATCACTTCTCTCAATTCTTTGTATCACTCCAAACATGTCCTCAAATTCTGAATAGGCAAGAATTGACTGTATACACAAGTATTCAAGGCAATTGAGTAAGTTTATAGGTCACTTCCTCCATTACTACCTACTAGTGTGAAGTAAAACAATTACAATGGGTGTACTTCATAACTTTGAATGCATATCATCAACCTTCAGCTGAGATGGCCATCTTGAATGAGTCAGATTGATTTAAAGACAATTGAATTTACAATATTTTTCCAACTTAGACAAATGGCCAATAGAAGCATGCTGACTGGACCTTCTTCATGTACCTATGGGCTCCACCTCTCAGTAGCTATAGAACATACATGGCAATTTCTCATGGGTCTCGCTACTTTAAGCGAGTTTGCATCTTATCTCTATGAGTGGCAGTGAACAGTGGTGATTATCCTTCACCTTTTCATCATCACTGTTGATCTTAAAACCTCAATCCTTGGAATGGAACACAACAACTAGGCCCTCATATGTGATCAAACAAGTTTCAACATCTCATTGATCTCATAGAAGTTCAATTGCCATCACTTTGGATGTGTGAGCTAGCAAGGAGCCGCTCAGATTAAATCCCACAATGTGGTAACCATCAAACCTACACATGCACAAAATTAGTCATAAAAAGGGGCCTTGACTAGGCCAACAAGAGTTTACCTTTAGAGATTAATGACTTAGAATTAATTCATTTACAAGAGAAATATTAATATTTGACTTTGGGAAGATTAAAACACCTCATAGTTGGAAGTAACCCAATGACCTAGACAACAGGGCCAGTAAGGAATGCAAGATAATGGCTCAAAACACAACTTATATCACCAAAAACTTGGCAGAACTAGTCAACACAAAATTAAGACACCCAAGGGTTGTAAAATGGAACCATTGAAGATAAGGTCACCTAAGAAAAAACCTAAACCATACCTATGATAGAAATATGATATGATGATACCAAGGACAAAAAGACTTAG
This sequence comes from Sequoia sempervirens, assembly GCA_007258455.2. NCBI lineage: Eukaryota > Viridiplantae > Streptophyta > Pinopsida > Cupressales > Cupressaceae > Sequoia > Sequoia sempervirens. Next base: position 226,002,393 of record VDFB02000015.1, on the reverse strand, counting down.
AATATATCAAAGATTTTTGGGGGCTCTATCATGTCATAGTCATCCATTTGCATCTATCCCTTAGGCTTGGACATGAGTAGCTACATGGTAGTAATTAGCAGAGAGTTTCACTCTTCTTTGAAACAAGCTTTGATCTTCTTGGTGGTAGGCGAGTCAACATTCTTTAACATCAAATTTTGTTTTCTGGCATGTCAGGCTTGCTTGGTTACATCAAAATGCTCTTGAAGACTCTTTGATACATTGATGCTCTATGCTACAATAGAAGCACCAAGAGGGAGTCCAAAAAGGGTGACAGAAGGAGAAAATTTGGATGTATGAGGATACAAAGATGCAAAAGGGAGCATTATCATGGAAAAAGTTAGGATACCAAATTGAGGTTGGGTAGGGGAAATACGGGTCATGGTAAAAAGAGAAATAGGATAAAGGTGAGATGCCTTACTTGAAGTAGATGGGCTAAGAGTGATGGGTAACATAGAGGTTTCTACTCTTTCCATGGGTTCCCTTGATAGGGAGATTGAAGAATCAATAATAGCCGAATCAGACGATGCTCGTTCAACACGTGGGGAACTTTCGAAGACTCATTAAAATTTGAAGGGGATTTATTCAATATTATCAGCTCAAGGTCCAAGGACAAGGGATTCCTTTCCAAGGGAGGGGGTAGAGGAGTAACAAGAGATGCAAAGGAGGAAAGAAGAGAGGGAGTAAAACTTATCTAGGCTGTGGTGGTTAGAATATTTTATAGGGAAGATTTTTCTTCTTCTTCTCCTCAAATTGTTGCACTAGGTGTACCTAAATCATTGACCCATCTTCTCTTTGCATGACCCAAACTGGACCCATCTTCTCTTTGCATGACCCAAACTGGCATGCTCTGATCCTTTGGTAGTTGATCCCTCTAAAACTTGGCCCTCCATTACCATAGTAGACCCTTGTGGGGACTATCAAGTCATTTTCCCTTTACTTCAGAAACTAACATAGGAAGTGGCTTGTGAGTCCCTTTGTGAAGAGTAGCTCATAATTACTTTTAATTAGTCATATATGTTCTAAAAAGACTTGTTTATTTTGTTAATTATCATGACTGGTGATAGGCTATAAATTGATATGTTTACTGGTTTTGCTTTATGTCATAATGATGAATTAATTATGCAATTTAATCTTTTACTATCATAATTGGTATCCTATTCTTAAGGATCTTATTCGGGGAGAAAGATTGATGATTGATGACCTGGTTCAAGATAAATTTAAACTCCATGTTTAACCACATGAAGACAATCATTCCATTGATCAGCCAGCTAGATGATGAATCATTGAATGTTTCAAATCATCTCACTTTAGTGGGTTTAGGAACTTCTTGTCCCAGCACTGATCTGGCATTTTCCCTCTATCTATTTTTAGTTCAATTTTAGTTTTATTTTAATCTTTAGTTTATATTCCTTGAATCTTTGTAGTTAATGCCATTGTTTGAATTCAATAAGGATATTGTTATAAATATCCATCCCTTAGCATTAGAAAGGAGTTAGATAATTTTTAGTTAAGAATTTTCTAATAGCTACAATACTTTGTATTGTGTTCCTAATTTGATCAATTTGAATGAAAATAAGAAGTTAACTCGAATGACTATGTTAGAGGTTGCACCGGAGGAAGAGCATGGCCCGCTCAACCAAAGGAACTGACCTTGTGTGGTTTTTTTCTAAGTTTATTTTATTTATATTCATTGCATGTTAAGTTTGGAATATTGCTTTTGTTTCAATCATTTTCAATAATTCTATTAAACCGCTTTTAACTTAAGTTCATTATGATCAAAATGATTTCATAGATTCATTATCAAGTTTATTAAGTTAATTAAGATTTAGATGTTGTTTGTAGGAATTAATTTTGGTAATTATCTTTTATGTTTAAGACAAGTAATGATGGGAACTTATGCAAATATGGAATTGAAATATTTTTGGAATCAATTCATGGAAATTAGTATTTATGTTTTCTAGAGTAATCATTATTTCCATGCAATTTATTTCTATATTTTAAAATAACATTTATTTTTTAGAAAATTTTAAGATAGATTTGTTCTCAAGTAAATTAGAATTGAATTTGGATTTCAAGCTCTAGATTAAGGATTAGGATAAATATTAGAATTTTCCATGAATCAGTCTCAATCAAGTCAAGGGAAATAAAAAATAAATAAAAAAAAAATTTAAACTAGGAAACAAGATAGAATTAATCCTTAGGAATTATTCATTGAATTTGAGCTCGTGAGTGCTACTTAGGGCTCCTAAAGAGCCCTTGAAGGCTCTTGAAAGCTCCTGAAGGAGCCAAACCGAAACCAAAAGTTACTATTTATAGTGAAAAACCCCCCAAAAATCTGTCACAAACATCCTTATCACATATAACTCTGAGACACACTTGGTTTGATAATTAATTGACTAAATGATGCAAGTTGTGACATCAATGATAGTTCACATCACTTTGATTTGAATATCTCCAGCCTTCAGATTGCTGAGGTTGAGAAGTGCAACATGGAATTTGATCTTTGTCAATTTCATGGCTAGTCTCTAGATTGTTGTTGCCGTAATCAACCTTTCGATCAGATATGTCCTTGGAATCCTCATCGTGTGGCCAAAAGTTACCAAATAAGGCAGTGTGGCATTTAATTTCTTGTCAAAATCTCTATAAGTATGCATTTTTCCTTTCCGACCATCCCCTGTGCTTTGACTACATGTTGAGGGATTTTCTCAATAGGATATTCTTCTACTATTGCACTTGTGGTGTATAGAAACTCAACCATCTTGGTCGCTTGAGTGGAATGTGAGCCAAGTCAATTTATACCTTTTCTCTTTCTTGAGTCAGATTCCTCCTTCTCTCAAAATATTGTTGACTCTCATGTTTCAAATTCAAGTGCCTCATCAGGTTATAGTCCCACTTGTCACAAATGAGAACCAAGCCTAAGTCTTCTAGTAGATTTGTGAGCTTTCCCTTGGCCTTTTGCTTGTTCAACGTTACCCAAATATTGAAAATTATGAGGGGAAGTGTGTATATCTTCATTTTTTTTCTTTTGGTTCCATAGACATTATCGACAAGGGTTACCTGATGGCATGCATCCAATGTGAAAACTCTATATATAACAAATCAAGGGAGTTGGAAAGGCTTCCCAAATAAACCATTAAACCTGATAAATGTGAAATATTCTTCTAGGAAATAATCCACTAGGGTTGGAAAATTTTCAATCCACCAGGTGACCTAAGGAGAGAAGTGGCCCATAGGGCATGGTAACAAATATTGAAGCACTAGCCTTAACAAATGTTTTGCAAACCAATGATAATCTCCTAATCTCGAAAGCATATGGGTCCATATAGAAATAGGCTGACAACAACCCCTTACATCTAGCCTAGAAACTGCTATATTTCTCTCCAACACTCAGAATTCTGATGCAAAAATAAATGGGCCAAGAAAGAGGAATACCTGAATTTAGATTCAGTGCTATTTCTTTCAGTTGCTCTAGCATGTTTCTAGCTATTACCTCAGCAAAATCATAGTATTTCTGGCTCTTCTCCTTCTTTACCCAAAAATCCAAGCCCATCTAAAAAGGATGGACCTCCTCATCATTATCAAGGCTGAAAACCTAGGCCAACATTAAGAATATAGACTATGTGTTCTTCTTGAATGTCCTGCGTGAAAGAGGGAAAAGAAGATGATCTTTCTCTAGTCATTCCTTTGCTTCATCCTCATAAAAATTCATTTCCCTGGCCATTTCTTCCCTGAAGATGTTCATCTTTTCTTCATAAAAATTCTTAGCATCCCAATTCTTAGAGATACACAACATATACCATATGGCTTCAGTAGAAATGGTAACTTTAATCCTACTACCTTGAATGGTCTTTGTCCTTTTGTTGGATCTTTTGGCACACACATCGACTAGCTCCAGGAATGGGTGTAAATCAAGAAATATGAACTATGGTAGACCACAAGGGTAAGTGCACTAAGATGGTTCCAAAAAAGGGGGCTTAAGTGGCCACATTTTTCTGAAATTAGGAAATGCTAACCTTGGACCTGAAATTGAGGATAGTTACACTCAAAATTTTGAGATGGAACAAAAACAAGGATCAAAGTACTCTGAGTCTACTTTCTAAACTACTAATTTATTTTGAAAATGGTTGAGATTAAGGGGTTCAAAAAAGGGATGTACACAAATTGGTGGTGTTTTTGTTAGAAAAACATAACATAGCAACTCTTGTACAACCTGAGCACAGTGAACTTTTTTGTAGTATTTTTAAAATCACTATGATCAGAAGTTAGCTAATAGTATCTAGTTGATGTACAATTTTTCTGATAATTTTTTAATGAATATTTGATTTTTTACTAATTTTCTAAGTGGGAACTTCCTGAAAAGAAGAATTTTGGCCGTTCTCCCCCTACAAATTTTGGAAAATTATTAATTTTTTTCTTTTTTTTTCTAAATTTGTAGAATGGAGTCTAGTTTCTAAAAATATAATTTATTTTAAATTTTGATGAATGGTTAATTTATAACAAAAAAAACACCAAACACTATTGTTTAGCAAAAAACATACATACAAACAAAAGAAATTATGGATGAAAGGCTTAACATTGTCAAAAAGTGAAAACAATTACATCATTTGATAGCTAAGAGAGAACCTAACATTACCCAGGTGTTTGATTTTTTTGATATTGAACTAGATGCAATCTTGATGGTGAGCACGGACCCGATTATGTGAAATTTTTTATAATTTGCAAAAACACGTCTTTGGCCTTGTTGGGAATACCCTCCTGTGTGTATGAAAATATGATCAATTTAAATCAATAACAACACTATCAATAAAACATTAAATCGAAGAAACCAAAAGAAAAACATAAATAAGCAAACTGTTAATGGCAGTTTCTTCGAAGTCGTCTTATTATCCTCTATCTCCAGCGTTTCGTCTTTGCTCAAGTTGCTCTCAAATCTGGAATGCCAAGCTCAACGAAGTAGGCATTGAAGAAAATAAACAAATTAAATCCTATCAAGCACCATGAAGTACAAACTAGAATGAAAATAAAAAATAGTAAACAAATAACATGCAAACTGATTTTCAAACTAGTGTTGATTGATCTCCATGGCTCTTCTCCACCTGCACAAGGATGCAAGATTTCGAAGGTTGAATGTTGGAAGAATGTTGGTTGCTCAATTTTGCAGCATAACAATGTGATAAAGGTTTGAAGGAGAATGGTGGATGAAAGATGGAAGATTCCAGAATGATTTTGACAGAGTGAGGATACCTAAGAATCAACCTCCTAAATGAATTGTGAGAGGTTGTATTTATAAAGTTTTCAAAAACTTCTGATTGGCTGATATGATTAACGGTTGTGATAATTCCTAGCAGATCGAATGGCTGAGGAAAGATGAAATTGAATAGAAGAAACCTAAAACCAGATTTTTCTATTTTATTATGAAAGAGGAAAAAGAAGAGAAGATAAGAATAAAAGAAAGATTAAAAGCTGATAAATAATTAATTAAAAAAAAATCAATTATTTATTTGTGGAGGACATTTAGCTTTTCTTAATTAAATAAAATATTTAATTAAGCTTTTAAAAGCAGAAGAAAGTTGGTGATAAGAAAAGAGCTTTAATCATGTTTTATTGAAAAAAGCAAAAGATCTCATAATTAAATAAAATATTTAATTATGATATGAGAAGATTGCACAATTAGGTTAAAATACCTAATTTTGAATTGGAAAGAAAGCATAAGATATTTTTAATTAAATAAGATTTATTTAATTAAATCATTTTATGAAAATTAAATTAAATGAAACATTTAATTAATTAGAAGAAGAATGAAAAATAGAAGAAAAGAGAAATATTTAAATTTAATTAAATCAAAGATTTAATTTTAAATTCAAACAGTGATAATTAATTTAAATAAATAGAATGTATTTATTTAAATAATTAAGTGGACATATGAAAATAATTAAATAAAATAAATTTATTTAATTATGGAAGAGAAATAAGATGAATGAACAATATAATTAAATTAATTAAATTTAATCATATGTAGAGAACTTTAGAAAAATTAATTAAATAATAAATATTTAATTAATTGCCAGGATTATAGACATGACCATTTTTATGCGTATACATTTTGCCCCTCTCTGAAGTGATATTCGAGATGATGAGATTTGTGTCGAGTAACATCATTTCAAAGAAGTTAAGGTATGGATAGAGAAAAATGGATAATGATATAAAGATAGGATGATGATGGAATGATGATGCCCCCTCGAGAGGATAGGGGGTTGAACAAACATGGGTAGGTCTCAAATGAAATGATAAGGATAGATAGGATGATGCAAGATAGAAAGTGGATGAAGGAATGAATGATACGTTATGGCCGCAACGGCGATGAATAACGCTGATGTTTCCGGAGATACCAGCGTAATACAACCTTGCCTAGGACGCATGAGGAAGAGACTTAGAGCATTAAAGTCCTAATGCACAAAAGGTATTATGTGACCTTAGATGCAAAGGATAATGCGCAATATTCCAACACACACAAGATATGAATATTAGCTGGAATGATATGGATTTGATACAAATGCAAGATAAAATGATAACACACACAAGCAAGCAAGCAAGCATGCACAAATGATACAAAAACAAACAAGGAATTGCCCCTGTCAAGCTGTAAACCGTTGATTGATTGATTGATAGATGATGCTGATAGTGTTGTCATTGTTGGGAAGCGATATATCCCTAGAGCAACACAAGGATGATAATAATTGATTGGTTGATTGGTTGATTTGGTTTACGACAAGATTAGGGTCAAGACCAAAGGATGTGATTGGATAATTTGACAAGATGGATTGAATTGATTGGTATGGATTTAGGATTGACTTGCATTTGGATTATTGCCTGGAATGATTGAAGATGATTTGATTGATTTGAAGAAACTATTTGTAATGATATGATGATTGATTGGATGATAGGATGTGATGAATTGAATAGAAGAATTGATGTGATTGGAATGATTTAGGTTGAAGTGATTTGATTAGATAATTGATTGATTGAATGGAATAATTGATTTGATTGGAATGATTGTGATTGAGAGGATTGGTTGCAATGGTTTTGATGAAGATGACTGATTTGGTGGAATAGGTGAATGATTGGATAGAAGAATTGATGTGATTGAAATGATTTTATTGCTTGTATTTTTGTTGGATATTTGATTTTTTTTGTATTTTTCATGATTTTTTTTGATTTTTTTGTATTTCTTCAGGACTTTTTCTAATTTTTTTGTATTTCTTAGGACTTTTTCTGATTTTTTTTTGTATTTCTTTAGGACTTTTTCTGATTTTTGTATTTCTTCAGGACTTTTTCTTTTTTTTGTATTTTTGAAATGTTTTGATTTTTTTGGAGTTTTGAGATGTTTTGATTTTTTTGGAGTTTTTGAGATGTTTTGATTTTTTTGGAGTTTTGAGAATATTTGGAGGTGTCAAATGATGAAAATTTGAGTAGCCTTTGTGCTAGATACCAATGACAAGGTGAAAACCAAGGCTAGGTGCAAGGAGATAAAGGGGATTGATGGATGAAAGGGTGGGTGATGGGATGAAAGGCTCATGATATATGGATGGATGGAAAGGATAAGTCATAGTGAATGAAATGAATGTATGCATCATAAGAGAGAAAGGATGTGATTTCCAAAGACTATGTTGCATAGGAATAACATGCCCCATTCTAGGTACAAGACTTAGGATTTTCATGACAAAGCTTATGGCAATAGGATAATGATAGGCTTGTTTGGAAGGATGAGGTATAACAAAAGATATCCAAAACATGTTTCAACATTTTGCCCCTATATCTTCATCAAGATCAAAAGAAGGGTGGATGAATGGACCCAATATAATAGGTATGTATGATGGCTAAAGATGGTAGGTAGGATGGAAATTACAAGACATGAAAATGATAGGTTGGATAGATAAGACATTGTGCCCCCAAATGTAAGTGGCATAGAAGATCAACCTACACATGATGCCTATTTGCTAGGTTTTCATCATGGTACTTATCTAGGGCACCTGTTTACCAGGTTTTCACCATTGGACGAAGGGATTTCTCTTTACTTTTTTTTTTTTTTTTTAAATTTTATGGATAGAAGGGGAATATGGATAGGAGGGACTCAAGTGTCTAGTTCTATGAAAGGTGATAGTCCCACTAGATATGGATGTCATTGCATGGACCATGTCAAGTACTCATAGATGTTGGTAAGGGATGACATGAAAGGGATGGATTAGGTAGATGGAAGATTATAAAAGGCTTATGCAAGAATGGATGGGGAATAGTGGATGATGATGTGGATTATGTAGGGAGGATGATAGGTTTATGCAAAAGCATGGACCATAGGAAGGTGGTTGGGAAGATATGTAGGATAGTAGTTGAAGGATGGGGAGATGGAGGTATGTGGGATTGTTGTGAAATGGAAGGGAACCATGACCAGTGGTTACACACACTGTGATAAACGTTGAAGCTTTTGATGTGGATGGGGTGTAGGAAGCAATGAAGATGTTTTCTTAAGAAGTGGAGGGTGAAGTGATTTAGGTACCCACATAGACTTAGTATTTTTATGATTTTTATTTTTCTTGTGGGTTTTAGGAATTTGAGACTTTTGAATGGAATGAGAATGTGGGATGGAAGTGGAGGGTTGGGATTTTTGTGATGTGGATGCCTCATTTAACTTAATTTCTTTTTTCCTAGGTACCCAAACCATTTTAGTTTTGGTCTTTTCTTTTGGAGGTATGGGCTTATATACCTTTTTGGATGTATTTTGATTTTAATTTTTGTATTGATGTCCTAAGGCATGAGAACCCTTAGAATTTTTGACTTTATAGGTAGAGGCATTGAAATTCTTGCTTTTGAATCCCATGGGTATGGTGGAATGGGTGGAAGCTTCATGTTTATACAATGTGTGCATTTGTTGGTCATGATTAGGAATGTTAGGGTATTTATGGATGGAGGGATAAGGGGATTGGATAATGGGGATATTAGGTGTTGGGAGAAGTGGAGGTAGATTAGATGGAGGTATATTAGGAGTTGGAAGCAATGGTGGAAGATTTGATGGAGGGATATTAGGAGTTGGAAGCAATGGTGGCAAAGTTGATGGTGGAAGGTGTATGGTCACATGCTTTTGACATTTGTAGGATGATGGAGGGGGAATGGCAACATATGTTTTAGGGATACGATAGGCTTTATGATGGAAAGTGGACTTAGGATGCATGGAAGAAGTACCAACATCTTTAGGTTGTTGTCCTTGGGGTGTAGGTCCAAGGTCATAAGAGCGTGGAGGGACTTTGACATGGATGGGCTCCAAAACATCTTGTTCATGAAGGTCTAGAACTTTACCTTGGTGGTTCATGTTTTGGAGTGTGCAATGGACAATGAGACTAGGTGTAGGTGGAACACTAGACATGAGTTCCTTATTGGATGGAGAAAATAATGCTTGGGAAGATAATGGTTGTTGTTGTTCTAAGGAGGAACATTCATGAATGAGGGTGGAAAGACCATTAGGATATGATGGAGGACTTGCAATGGGGTTGATAGTGGGTGATGGAGGATCATTAGGATCTTGATTAGCATTGTGTTCACTTAGATCCAAGGTATTTGTTTGATCTTCTATGTTGGCTTGGGAGGCATATGTCTCATCAAGGGAAGTGGATGTTGATAGATCATGGATAGGACTAGGTGGAGGTGAATTTGGAATATCTTTCTCATGGATGTGTATAGGATCAAGTTGCTCATGGATAGGCTCTTCATCATTATGGATATCATCTTGATCATAAAAACGATATAGATTATGGATAGGTTGGATGAAAATGATTTGATCTTGATTAGGACTAGGGCTTGATGTTTCCACATGCTTGAGAGTAGACTCTTGATATAACTCTTGGGTTTCTTGAACGGAAGTGGAAGGGGATTTCTCATGGAGAGACTTGGCATGTTCTTGATGGTCAACAACATAGGAGCATGAAAGAGGGTGACTTGAACTTATGACATGAGACTCTTGAATTGACTCAAGGGGTTGTGGATGACATGATTGACTTGAAGGACTTGGCATGACGTTTGAGGACTCTTTTGTTTGTTCAAGTATATGTGTTGGAGGACATGGTGATGTTTGATTCCTTGCTTGTAGCCCTTGGGTCACATCCTTTGGAGGTGTAGGGGTGGAAGGTGTTGGCTTAGGTTTTTTATTTTTACTGTATATATACTTTGAGAGTACATAACCTATATCAGTATTCCCCTTGTAAATGGTTGCATGAGAACTTAAAGGCTCTTGATTTTGTTGCAAAGGTGGACTTGGGCTCCTATGTTCTTGTTGTGATATTGATGGATGTGTTGATGTGGCATTGAAATGCAAAGAAGTAGATGGATTAGATTGGTCAACTTTATTTGATGGCTTAGATTTGGGCTTCTCAAAAAATTCAAGAATATTGAATTTTTATGATGTTGTTTTTCGTGATGTGGATTGATAGGTTGATGTGGAATTGTCATTCAAAGAAGTGGATTGATTAGATTGGTATAAGGTGGAAAGGGATGACACATTAGGTTGCGGTGGAATTGGTTGATAAGGAATGGATAGGGGATGATGTTGTGGTTGTTGGATTTGACATGTGGCTAAGAGGTATTTGGCTTGAATTACGAGGTATTGGATTTGAGGTGAATTATTTGCTTGAAGTTTTTGGATAATGTTATGGGCGCTTTGAATGAATTGTTGGGGTAAAAGTGCTTGACTTGTTTTAGCATCATGAAGCATGTGGACAAGCTCTTGTGCCATGTCTTCCCATGTTTCCATGGTTTAAAATGATGTTGATTGGATTAAAGAGATGATGATGCTTAGGATATGATGTGGAATGATAAGATTGGGTGATTTGGATGATGTGGCAAGTGTTTATTGGAAGTTTGACTTGGGCACTATCAAACACAAGATCTCACATGTAAATGCATGAACACACACACCAAGCACAATGATAAGTTTGTCTTCCAAGATTAGATGTTATGATTAAGCAAACACTTGAATACACAACAACAAGCCTGATGACTAGTCAAGTGGGGTATGGCCAATTAGGTCTCAAGTGAGTTTTCACAAGGTTGACTAGGGATGATTTTGAAAGAAAAATTCTGCCAATAAGCCGGGAGAAAGGGGTAACCCACCCTTCACCTTCACTTCCCAAAGGTATAAAGTTCTTTGGGGCTTAGCTCAGAGTGACAAGATTTCAACTTCCAAACAAGCGTGTCTTTCGATTCACACTTTGATTGAGGTCGTCCCTTGGAGGGGTGTGTGCTCCAAGCAGGCCTCCTAAAAAGGGTTTTGACAAAAGCGAACCAAGTGAGGTGTTTTGGAAGACACACACACTTGATTCACGCTCACAGTGATTAATTTCCCTTTAGAAAATTGAAATGTTTAGAAGAAAACAATGAAGCACTCGTTCTTTTTAGATCCCAAATCAAGATGTGATGGAAGACAATGATTAATTTTAGACCCAATTTTTGAAATGTGATTGAAGACAAGATTTTTTTTTTTTAACCAATTGCAATGATGTGATCAAACAAGATTTTATTTTATGTCCCAAATTGAAAGATGTGACAAACAAGATTAAGAGATGAATGATGAAACAAGTGCACCTGGTTATTTTCGCTTTCCTAATTTTTGATGTGAATGATATTGCTGCTACTAGAGCTCCTTATGATCACCTACAAGATAAAAAAATATTATAATGCAGCCAAAGAAAAGAAAAAGAAAAGAAAAAGACAACTTCATCAAAAAAATTTAATTTCAGATACTTTTGACAGAGCCGAATTATATTGTAGTATTTTGATGATTTTTTTGATCTGAAAAATGAAAAATCAAAGAAGAGACCCCTCCTAATTTTCTGAGAGCTTTCTAGAAATGTAAATAAGTAAGAAAAATTCCCTGTTTTGCTCTCAGAATCGCGGATTTATGAAAACTATATAGAAAACGAAGATCAAACTTTTTCGCATTGTATTTGACCTCCAAAATAAATCTGTAAAACATAGACGCTTATTATAATTTCATGAGCTTTTGAAAAATATAAAAATTTCTGAAAAATTCGTTGATTTGCGTCTAGAAAGTCAAATTTATGAAAAGAATTAAAATCGAAATAACTTCCACAAATATGATGATAAGCCCTCAATTTGTTTACTGTAGTCTCTTGAGATGATGTGCAAGGTTTTCCAAAAATATTGTAAAAAAATTCGCAGCTGTGTAGAAGATATGAAGAACTTTGTAAAACCTGCGGTTTTGTCCAAAAATTGTCAGATCTGCAAAACAAAGTTAGTAAAAACCTACAAAAAACACCATTAAAAGCCTTGTATGCACTACATAAACCCTTGTTTGCACTACAGAAAACTCTTGGATTCTCTAAAACAAAAATTTTCGTCAGAAAGTTGAATTCCAGAATGCAAAATCCTATCAGAAAACCTGCAAATAAATATTAAAAATGGGGCAAGGCCCCACGGTGGGCGCCAAATTATGTGTGTATGAAAATATGATCAATTTAAATCAATAACAACACAATCAATAAAACATTAAATCAAAGAAACCAAAAGAAAAACAGAAATAAGCAAACTGTTAATGGCAGTTTCTTCAAAGTCGTCTTATTGTCCTCTATCTCCAGCGTTTCATCTTTGCTCAAGTTGCTCTCAAATCTGGAATGCCAAGCTCAACGAAGTAGGCATTGAAGAAAATAAAAAAATTAAATCCTATCAAGCACCATGAAGTACAAACTAGAATGAAAATAAAAAATAGTAAACAAATAACATGCAAACCGATTTTCAAACTAGTGTTGATTGATCTCCATGGCTCTTCTCCACCTGCACAAGGATGCAAGATTTCGAAGGTTGAATGTTGGAAGAATGTTGGTTGCTCAATTTTGCAGCATAACAATGTGATAAAGGTTTGAAGGAGAATGGTGGATGAAAGATGGAAGATTCCAGAATGATTTTGACAGAGTGAGGATACCTAAGAATCAACCTCCTAAATGAATTGTGAGAGGTTGTATTTATAAAGTTTTCAAAAAATTCTGATTGGCTGATATGATTAACGGTTGTGATAATTCCTGGTAGATCGAATGGTTGAGGAAAGATGAAATTGAATAGAAGAAACCTAAAACCAGATTTTTCTATTTTATTATGAAAGAAGAAAAAGAAGAGAAGATAAGAATAAAAGAAAGATTAAAAGCTGATAAATAATTAATTAAAAAAAATCAATTATTTATTTGTGGAGGACATTCAGCTTTTCTTAATTAAATAAAATATTTAATTAAACTTTTAAAAGTAGAAGAAAGTTGGTGATAAGAAAAGAGCTTTAATCATGTTTTATTGAAAAAAGCAAAAGATCTCATGATTAAATAAAATATTTAATTATGATATGAGAAGATTGCACAATTAGGTTAAAATACCTAATTTTGAATTAGAAAGAAAGCATAAGATATTTTTAATTAAATAAGATTTATTTAATTAAATCACTTTTATGAAATTAATTAAATGAAACATTTAATTAATTAGAAGAAGAATTAAAAATAGAAGGAAGAGAAATATTTAAATTTAATTAAATCAAAAGATTTAATTTAAATTCAAACAATGATAATTAATTTAAATAAATAGAATGTATTTATTTAAATAATTAAGTGGACATATGAAAATAATTAAATAAAATAAATTTATTTAATTATGGAAGAGAAATAAGATGAATGAACAATATAATTAAATTAATTAAATTTAATCATATGTAGAGAACTTTAGAAAAATTAATTAAATAATAAATATTTAATTAATTGCCAGGATTATAGACATGACCATTTTTATGTGTATACACCTCCAAGCCTTTGGATTGGTATCCCAAGGAAAATAATATCACTTTTTTCTTTGTTTTTAACATAAAATAATGCAAGTGGGTTATAATGCGAGTGCATTATTTAAAACATTTTTTCAAAAGTGGCCACAAAATTGGTACCAAACTTCATGCACCTGTCCACAATTTTAGAGCCAAAATGCAAAACCCTCATATGGCTCATTCTCAACCATTCTTTAAACTACACCCTCCCTAAAAATTTTAGGGTTAGCTGACATTTTGGGATCAAAACAATTGTCAACAATATCCCGCACTACCTCCCTTGGGATGTGTCTATCTTGTTGCAACTTTTTGTAGAATTCAAATGCCCACTCTTCAAGCATTTGAGAATTCAAAAAGGAGTTACAGCCAAAAATATCAGTGTAACCAGGTCTTTTTCTTGAAGTTACTATTTCTCTACTAGATGTTGATGGTTCCACCATGGTTGTACTAGGAAGTTATAGAGAGTTTCTTTAACAAAAACAACCACTTTCTTTTTCCTCTTTAGTTATGGTACAAAGTGACGATGACTATGCCTTTGGACAACACAATGTGGAGCTTGCATGTGTTGTGTGTTCAACCCCCCTTTTTTCCCTGATAGATAAGAATAAAAAGAAGAGAAGAAGAAGAAAATATGATGATGAGCCCTTTTTCTTTGTGGACAATAGTGGGAGGCTTTACTTTACTATTTTTTGCACATTTCCTCCCTTTTACATCTTTTTCTTTGTAACTCTTTTGGGTTTGCTCAAGAGAGCCTCTTGTTTAAATCTAAGCCTCGGGCTTTGTATTACATTGTAAATATTTGATGAATATATAATATAATACAAAATTTTCACTTCTTCTATGTTATTCAATGGCTTATTCACAAAATTTAGAATGCATTTACAATTTTTTTTACATATGGTACAAAACTGTCAAAATTTTAAAGAACTACATATTTTAATGGAATAATTTTAGATAAACACCATTCATTGATATATCTAGTGTATTATCTTCCAAATTTTGTAGTTCATACGCATTATTTTTGTTTCACACACTAATTTGGAAGGGTCCCTTCCATAGTGCATCAAATTTGGTGTGTTGCCCTAGTTTCATAGTATGTTCATTGTAATTTAGCACTATGCTCCCTTCTCTAAATTCTGGGTGAGAGGTCTTCTTTTCAAATCATCGCTTTATTGTTTTTCGATGGTTGATCATGGCTTCATGAGATTTTTCCCTATCTTCTTCTAGTTTGAGTTCCACAACCTACTTCCATTCCACACCTTTCTTTAATTTCTAAAGCTTTTAGTAGCTACAATGCAGGAATTTCTATGGAAACAAGTAACACTACCTCTTTTCAGTACACTATATCATAAGGGGAGGATTTCAGGATTTGTTTGGGAGTGATCCAGTCTACCCACAAAGAAGTTCACATGTGCTTGTGCCAATCCTTTTGTCATTCCAACTTGATACACTTGATTAACCTAATTAGGTTTCTATTGGTGAACTCTGCTAACCCATTTCCTTATGAGTAGTAGTTTGATGAATTTTTAAGGAAAATACCATGCTTGATAACAAAATTTGACATCCTTGAGCCTACAAAGGGTTAAGAATTATTGGATATGATAGTTTTGGGTGAACCAAATTTGGCTACTTGCGCTTCAACAAAATTGACAATTTCTCCCTTTTTGGCATTTTCTAGGGCTACGACATCTACCCACCTTATGAAGTAGTCATTCACCATAAGGATCCACTTATGGCCAATGATCGAAATATTATTTTATCATTCCAATAAAATCCAAACCCCATTGAGCAAAGGGTTCCTCAATCACAATTGGACTTGGGGGCAATGCAACATTCTTTCTCTTACGGACAAAGAATTGGAACTAGGTACACTTTTGTACCAAATGATGTGCTTCAAAAAATAGAGAGGCCCAATAATATCCCACACACATTATCTTTAAAGTCAGTCATGGTAGAGAAATGTTCACCCTTAGGACTGTGATGGAACTCGTTGAGAACTCTTTCCGCTTGCAACTTGTCCAAACATCGGAGTAGGACACCATCATAATTTCTCTTGAATAATATACCTTAAAAAAATACATGCCTAGTACCTTGAAATTGGTCATATCACATTTTATGGGATGAAAGGCTAGTTGGGTAGTATCCTTTTTGCATATATTGCATCTGATCCACCACCCAAGATTCATCAAACTCGAATTGGTTTAAGTAGACCTGATTGGTTTCTCTTTCAGCTACAAAACTTGATTCATATGCAATGTATTCACACAGACATCTTCCCCAAACTAGCTTGGTTGGTCTAATGTCCACATCATACTCTAGGATATTGGTGATCCAATTTTCCCTATTTTATTTATCTCACCTTCTATGATATATTCCCACACTTGGGGATTTGCAATGAGAATAATGATCTTATTGGCCAACACCAAGTGTTAAAACTTATTTAAGCTTTTAACAATGCAAAAACATTTATTTTCTATAAAATTATACTTGGATTCATAACCTTTAAGGGATCTTGAGTGAAATGCAATGGGATGCTCAAAATTATTCCCCTCCTCTTTTTGAGTGAGCACTGAAGCTATACTATGTTGGCCACTTTATACATAGAGTAGAAATTCTATGGAAAAGTCATGGTTGGCCAATACCAGAGCAATGGAGATGGCTATCTTTATCTACTCAAAATATTCTTTTCCTTTGGAGGTCCATTTGAAAAATAGGTTCTTCTTAAGCATCAACATGACTGGTTTTAGAATGCCTATGAAATATGATATGAATCTGCTGACAAAGTTGATCTTCCCCAAGAAAGACTGCAATCCCTTCTATTTTACTAGTAGAGGTAATTCCATTATGGATATCACTCTCTTATGGTCTATTTCTATCCCCTTCTTTGATACTAGAAAAACAAGTAGCTTACCATGAGGTGCTCCAAAAACACATTTTTTGGGATTCAAGGAAATCCTAAAATATTGGAATTTTTGGAAAACCTTCTCTAGATGATCAAAGTGATCATCTTTTGATTTTGAAAAGATTGTTAGGTCATCTAGATAAATTAGGACAATTAGGTTGATTAATCCCTTTAAAGCAACATCCATTTCTTGTTGAAAAGTCACACTGGGATTTGAAAGTTTGAATGACATCTTTGAGTATGAAAAAATTCCTCACTCAGTGGTTAACATTGTCTCATGTTGGTGAGCTTCATTTTCATACACTTAATTATAGCTTGAGAAACCATCTAGTGAAGAGAACATCTTCAATCTGACCATAGTCTGTAAGATCTACTCCATCAACAGTAGAGGTCAGTGGTCTTTTAGTAAGCCTTTATTCAAGTCTTAGAAATTGACACTCATCCTAATATTTCCAGTCTTTTTTTAGACTGGTACTAGATTTGACACCCAAGTGAGATGCTTGATCAGGTATATGATTCTTGACTCGACCAATTTGGTGAAATCTTTTGCCATCAATGCCTCTACCTTTAGATTGATTGGCCTTTATTTTTTTCAAATAGGCTTGGATTCCTCCACCAATTCAATGGTATGCTAAATTATGCCTAAGTCATTCGATCTAAGATCATCATAGGTGAAAGAAATGAATCCATCATATTTGAAACATAGATCCTTTAGAATTTTCTTGTCTTTATAGGGGACTTCCCTTCCAACCTTTAACTTTTTGTCACTTTTGACATCAACCTCTTCATAGTCCCTAACATCTGCATTGAATCTTCTCTTACCATTTCTCTTGTCTTCACAAGCAAAGAGATTCTCAAATGAAATTAATCATCGAGGAAGCTTTTTCCCTTTCAACTAGATGACTTGTTGTCTAGGAAATTCTACTCCTAGTGGTGAATATTCAAAAGTTGTTCTCGACTTTTGTGTGAAGGCCACAATCTGGGTGTCATCATCAAAGACTTGCTAGTTTTAATCATTGTTGGGAATTGAGGGCTTGACGATGACTTGCACCATGTTCTATTTGGTTGAATTAGAAACTGGTTTGAATTGTGAACTGATAGAAGCCATCCAATCAATGACACTATTTTGAGATTGGGGAATAACTTGTATCATGAAGGCTTCAAAGCTCTCAATCACATCCCAAATTTGATGCCTATATGACTTCATCCTGATGATTTTTGAAGTTTCTTGGCCAAAGACTTGGCTCACAACTAACTTTGAATCTAGGAACACTTATATTCTCTTTACACCCATCCATTTCATAAGGAATAGGTCATGGACCAAGGCCTCATATTCAACATCATTGTTTGAGCATGAGAACTAAAAATTGGTAATCTTTGGGAGTCTTTGATCCTATTGGAGATACTAATTGGACAACTGCCCCAAAACCAACTTTACACTTGGTACCATCAAAATATAGGATCCATAGAATATTATCACTTGGATCATCATATTCCTCTAGATCCTTCATAAATTTTTGAAAGACCTGACCATCATCGAAAATAACATAGATGCCTAGCTTTGTCATATGAAAGTTGTTGAATGGGTTAGAATCAATGAATTGGTTGAGTAGTAGCTCTTCTTTAGAATTCCAATCACTTGTGTCTTCTTCATCTTCAAGCATCTCTATGCAACATCTCTCCTACTAAGAGATGGAGGTATGTGTCACTTCAAAGGATAGGACTACATTGTTCGCTATGTGTATCAGATCCAAAGATTCAGATAAAATCCTCATCTTCAACCCATGCTTGGTTCTCAATATTAGGTGGGACCATTTGAGTGCTAAGTATCTGCCAAGCTTTACGATTAAATCTCTCGAAAGAAACATTCCAAAGATTGGGGGAATATCTATCACTACTTCTTGTGTGACTATTTGGCTTAGGCATGAGAAGAGGGTTAGAGATAAAATTTTTATCCAACCAATGGTCAGAACCTTCTTCCCATCTAATTGCATGATTCCTTTCTCTAAGGGCTCATATTGGAGTTTTAGGGCATCAACTACTTCTTTAGGCATGACCAATGTGCTAGCCCCCAAATAATCATATTATTATGCAAAATATTATCTCCCACAATAAGTGTTAAAAATAAAGGTGTGGGATTTGGCTTTCTTACCTCTTTCCCTTTCAAATTGTCCATGTCATTCACATAAGCTACTTCCTTTGGGGCTTCAGTGTCTGATGCAAATATGTTGGTGTAAATAAGTATTTTACTTATTACACTTTACTTAATCTTACTTAGGGAATGCATATCATTATAGGTTGCACTTGTGACACCTAGTTATTTGCATCTTGCAACTAGGTTTGTGCATACATTGAGAGATATGATTAGGACACTTAGGGAAGTTTGTGTATGAGAAATTCCACTCTTTGTGGTGTGATCTAGTTATCACCTTTTTATCTCCACTTTTTGTAACATGATAATTCCACTTTTGGTGGGTGATCCACCTTTCATGGAATTATCTACTATTTCTCTCTACCTACCCTACACATGATTGTGACACTTGTCTCATTCTTGTCCCTTCATTGTGTCCTAGTTTTCCTTTATAAGCAAGCCTTGTACATACTTATAACTGTCCATCTTCATAGTCTATCTTCATGCATATTGAGAATATAGTTAGCATATTCTCTCATCTTTTCTCTCTCTTTTTTGTTATGTTTAGTCTCCTAACCCTATTATTGATTTTCATAAGTTCTTATAGGATCCTACGCCTCTTCTTTGAACACAAGAAAAAGTCACGTATGCTTGCGGTATTCACTTTTCTTCCTTTAATGCTTCCCAAAGCAATGTATTTTTTTCAGGGATAGATATGCCATCCGACATAGATACATTGGTGGGTGCCTTCTTCAATTTTTCCACCACATTGAGAGTCCCAACCAGTTGGGTCTTAGGTTTGAATGATGGTATTTCTCTCATTTTTTGGAATAAAACCCTTTATTGTGACTGGGCTTGGGGCCTTATTTGTCTCCTTCTCTTGCAACAGTGGAAGGTGGGAAATGGAGCTTGATTTTCTTGCAGTGACAGTTGATGTGGCTAAAGTCATGGTAGATCTTGTTGCACATATTCTCCTGTGAGCCTTCTTTTGGATCTCGTGTTGTAATTCAACTATACTTGTGGACCACTAGTAGTTGGAGCTCCATTTGCGAACACCACATCTTCTTCTTCCATCCATGAAAATAACACTTGGTTGAGTGCAATATCCAGCTCTTTCTCCAAGGAAATCCCTTGCATTTGTGCCCTAAAACAAACATTTTCCATTTTTGATGACTCATATTTATCTACATTTAGGAGTGCGCCCTTGTTTCTTTGTTTTGGTATCTTTTGTTGCATATTCCCCGTCAGACAATTTTGGGGCATATGAATATCACTTCATGGGAAGCACCATGCATTCTCCTCTTTCACCAAATTGTTCTAGCCTAAAATTAATTCTTTCCCCTAGATGTCCTTGAATGTCTATAATGGCATGGTGACTGAAACTATCTAGTTTGTAGGTTCCACCTGTTGACCTCCTCCTCTAGATGATCCTTTGTATGTATTATGCTCATAAGATAGATTTCCTATGCCATAGGCTTGTGTGGTCTAATTTAGAGGCACTACTTGCTATTTTTTGATAATAACCAACTCATTATCAAAATTTTGTATGAGATTCTTCATTTCGCTAATGTCCACTACTATTATGGAAGAAACCAATGTGCTTTTCTAAGTGGTAGGATACATGTACATGGACTACGACATAGCCAACATCAATTGCATAACATAAGTGATTGGAGTAGCTTCTTTATGAATACCACCAGATATTTATGCAAATATAGACATCGGAGGTTGTGGCAAAAGCTTCCAAGCATCAATTAGACTATTTTCCACAAGCACTACAAACTCATATGCCTTGAGAAAAATATATCCTCCCATGGATGTTAACATAAATGTGATGTCTGAATTTAGAGCCTTTAGGAAGAACATGAATGCCATCATGGCTAGGGGATGAGTAGTTAAAGGGATCCTTTGCTAGGTTTTATGGAACCTGGTGTTAAATTCACTAATGGCCTCTTAAGGGGATCTTTTGATGGGGATTAATTGATGTAACAATGATGAACAATCTCATTTTTCTAATAAGTTCTTGAATAGCCTTTCTCTTAGTTGATCCAAGGAAATGATAGAGCCTAAGGCCAAAGATCATCCCCAATCTTGGGCCTTTCCTTTGAAAGAGGCAACTAACAGCTTGAGGGCAATGTTTTTCTTTGTTATGTTATGTACCCTACATACCCTAGCTATATCTTGAATGTGTTCAAACGGTGTTTTGAAATCTTCTCTAAATTTTTTTGGCATAACCTTGACGGAGCTAGCAGGTATGGCAAGCCATACATCTGGAGGTGTGGGTGGTTGTAGTGAACTACCACTATCCTAGGTTCAAAAAGTTTTAGGAGCAAGGGGAGCAACGTGAGCTATAGAGAAGAGATTCATATGAACTAGGTATATAGGTATTCTAATTTCAAATGTTGAACCTCCAAGTGGAGTAGATAAGGCTCTAGATATTGAGCTCTTACTCTATTACTCCTTACAGGTAGTACAAACCTATAAGTCTTCTTCTCCTAGGTACCAAGGTAGGTAACTGGGAATATTGGAAGTGACCTCTTGACGATGCTCTTGTTTGGATTCTGGACATGAAACTTCCAGTTTCTTTCCTTAGCCTGATTTAAGAAATATTTCTTTCTAATTAGGTGTTTGGAGAACTTTGTGTCCCATAGGGTGTACCAAAAAAAGAGCTATTGATCATCAAAGTTTGTTCCTCTCTGATAGTCTTATTGGAAATTTAGTGAGTGGGGGACTTATTTGTGCCTTACTGAATACCTCCAAGAATTTTTTATAAAGTTGGTTCTTGTTTGGGTTTTTGGAGAAAAGGGCAGAAGGAAATGTAAACATAAAAAATAAAATGCTGATGCGCCAAAGATTTTACAATATTTCAAACCCAGAATGCCACAATCCTTAAGTGTTGGAAAGAGAATGAACAACAAAGCCTAACAACAATCATAGTACAAACATTCAAATCTTCCTGCAAGCAATGGTCATTAAGGTCTAATCAAGCATAAATATTTCTAAAGATAATAGAAGAATGTTCAAAAATTGCATAAACTCTCTCTCCTAATAGAACATAATATAACAAAAAAAATCCCTTTAGAAAAACAAATAATTTCACTAACATATTCTAGTTTTCACAAGTCATTATTCTACCATACGGTATGTGCAGGATCATGATGGGCCAAAAAGTTGCAATATGATGGGTATTTGTAGGGTATGTGGTTGATGACCTTTTTTACCCAAAATTGATGAAATGAAAAGGGTTTTTAAAAGAGATTCTCAGCTTTCCACCAATATAAATTATGCTTTACTTTGAATTTAATAAATAATTAATATTTATTTTCTATTTGAATTACAACTAAAGTGTTGATTGATAGGTTGATTGAAAAACATTTATAGCTTTCAAATAGTATAACATTTTTTGAATCTAAAAATGCATCACATTCTATGCTTTGCATACTATAGGAATAAAATAAGAAAATTTGAATTTCATGAAGTTTTGACCAAGTTAAGGTGGTCAGACATACAGTTTTATATTTTTTAAAAGTTGTAGTAAAAAATTCATAATTAATTATTTACTTAGAAAAAAATTACAAAAATATGCATCACATTGGACATGAGTCCTCTACTTATTTCTAAAATCTTATAATTTTTTTTTATCATTTTGTTGTGGTTAGGGTGGTCAGATAGGAACCTACTTATTTTTTCCTTGAAATTTAAGTACTACTGCATTGAAATTTCAAATTTTCACCAAATAATTTTTTTTTTAAAGTAAACCTAGTAGTTTAGAAACTACATTCAATTTTCAATAGATTCTATTCTTACATATTTTTAAAATAATATAGATAACTTATTCAAATTTTTAAGTCAAGTTTCCTAACTCTGATTTTTCTAAATTTTTTGCCACTTAAGGGCTTGTATTTTCCATGATGATCATGCACATACCCCATACAAACATACAACATGGAAATCAACTACTTACACCATTCAAATTTAGCTTGACATAGTATTTCATCTAGAAGGATTATATAAAGAAATAAATCTTGATAAAGGTCACACATACACAGTCTCAAAATTCCTTCTTAATAATTTGTGCTTTAAATATTAAATGAACTTTAAAATAGAGGTCGGATGCCAATTTGACAATAGTTTGAGCTTTAACATATATAACATGCTAGAAAAAAGTAGCCCTAAAATAATTCTTCTAAAAATAGTTCTATAATCCTAGAAAACTAAAGAAACTTTTCCTCAATAAAGGAAACTGAAACTTGGAGTCCAACCCTTTCCTCCATCACTTCCTCTCATTTATAGCTACAAAAAGAAGAAACCACTGCCACAACACAAAAGTAATTGCTTCTGTATGTTGATATTTGATAGCACATGATATGATTTTAGATATTTAGTTAGGTTACAACAATAATTTCTCATCAATTCTCAACTACCACATTAATTCTCTTTAGATAATTAGCAAAGATAATGGTCTATAAACAATCAAATCCTAGAAAATACCCTAGAAAAAGGTCTAGTTGACCTATCACATCATCCAATGATAGCGATCCAAAGCTTCCATCCCAAAAAAAAAGAAAAGAAAGAAAATATAGCAAGCTCCAACAAACTCCCAAAATATCACTTCATAAGAAGTGCAATCTACCTACAGTGAAGAGATGATGTGTCCAACATGTAGAAACTCTTGAGCTCATGAATATAGCTCGTTGAGAAAATCTCCAATGAGTTGACACATGTATTGACTCTATCCCAAAAGGATGATGAAGAATGAAATCCATTCAACCATGACGTGGTGTATTACGCACCTTTCTGATTACTTTACTCAAGCGTAGGCTCATCCGAAGCTGAAAACATATACAAGCCAAAATTAAAAAATGATCAAGGAAAAAATGCTTCAAAGATACAACATACATAATTTAAGATCACAACTATAGAAAATCACTCCTACAACATGATCACTTATTATAACCCATGCTGAATAAATCCTTAGTGTTTCTAGTTTAGGTATAATTCTATAAAGATAAGGAAAAATATCAAGGTAGTTAATATGTGTCAAGTTTCATTTCAACAAGACTCATAGTATCCTTTCTTGGGATGACTAGAGAAAGATGAACAAAAACTCCATGATACATTCTTAAATGATAAAATGAGAGGCTAAAAACATCATTAGATATAATGTAGATTAAATGAAGTCATCTCATGCTAATAGATGCTTTTCAGATGTCAAGACATCCAAGTAATTGGAAAAGAAATGAAATAATAAAAAAATGAATAAAATCTTCCTAGGATAAATTCTAGAAATAGTGCATGTATGGATCTAAATATCTCAAAAATACCTTTCCAAAACTGATACGATGGTGAAAATTAAAGATATAGATGAAAATTGATGAGCTTGGATGTACAAAATGAAGATCTAACTTTTATTGAGAATAAAATTAACTAGTAAAAAACTTGTATGATGAGACCTACACCACTCGAATGTTCTTGGAACCATATTTTTTATGATGTCTCATTTGTGTAATTTTGACACTATATTCTCATGTTCTACCAAAATGAAACCAACTCCTTTAGGGAAAATGAAGTCTAGGGTGGGGGCCTAAAGTCCTATTCAAATGATGATGCCACACTAACATCATGTTGAAAACAAAAAAAATTGGGAAATATTCCCCTCTATCATGATAAAAAACTTAGTGGTCAAAAAAATTCTCCTTGCTAAAATATTCTTAATTGTCCAGGAGCATTCTCTCTATTTGGTAGGCTTGAAATTTTGATCATTATAAGTAATTGGTTTGGAAGTTGTTGGCTATTAAATATCCTACTTAGTGGCTTCATATGGGCATCATTTGACTAGTACAATTTTCACCAATGTGTTTTAGCAGTCCCTCCACTAATGTGTGGTCTTTCATGTCTGTTGTAGGATATAAATATATGTATGCAAAAATTCAAGTAATTGTGCCCCCACTTCTTTTTCCTTTTTCAATTTGATTTTTTTTTTAAACATATTTTTTCAAATATCTTTGTACAAAAATCCAAAAAATAAATTATTTTTAAAGATTATAATTGTAGAACTTATTGTTTAAAGATTATAATTCTAGATGGTATGACTACACAGATCTATACAAATCTATATAGTTGTATGGATTTTTATAGGGCTCTATGAAACCCCTAAATTTTTTGCAACTATTTTGATTTTAGTGATATTATAGGTGTTCTTAAGTTTTTGGTCATTTTGGACTCAACTGTGATGTTCATTTCATCCTAGGATAAGTCAATTTTTCCTCAAGGTTGAACCTCACTTTTTTTTATAGGAAGTCATATATTTTTACTCTAATAATATATTGGAGTTGATAGTGAACCCCACAACTCCGAGAAATATCTTGCAACCAAATCATGTATCACATCTAAAGGGAGAAACTCTTTGATATGTTCATGCAACCAATAAAGAAAATATTGATCCACACAAATATTTAATATGCATATTTTATTATTAAATAATGAATGTGAATACCTAGAGTGTAAATGATTATAAAATACAATAATTAATTATTATAAAAAAAAAAGTGAATACCTTAGATGTGAATCTGATTAGAATGTGACAAATGTGCTAATCTCATGCAATGAGATAACTTAACCTAAAAATAATTCATTCTAATAATAAAAAACACTCCTAAGTTTAGCTTAAGTAATTAAAGTAATAAGAGACCTAATTATTAATTAATCATTAATTAATTATTAAGTGATTATCATAATTACTCCAATAGTAGTAATATACAAATTAAATGCACATGTGATTTATTAAAGTATTTAATTACAATAAAAGGCTTGATGAAGGATATTGGATGGCATGAGTGGTGTATTCTAAAATATTTTCATTCTTTATAGGGAAAATAAAATCTATGTGCACTATCGAGTGTGGTATACAAAAAATGTAGGCCGGTGAGGAATACAATAGTATAATAAGTATCTTACATAAGAAAAAGGTAATAAAATAAATAATGTAGGTCATGTGACATACTTTTAAGAACTGATATGATTTAATAGTTGATATATGTAAGGAATATAAGAGTTTATAAAAATACTTGAAATAGATCCCTTCCCCTATTCAATGCCATAGTTTCATTTAATCGATAAATAATGGAGCTTTACCGAATACTATTTAATACAAGTTACTTTGAGGTTTCTAAAATTTTCCAATAATAGTGTCTATGAATGAGGTTTATTCTACATTTGAGAAAATAATGTTGATTTAGTTGAAAAGAAAGTGATAATATTTTTAGATTTATTGAGTATATCTAACACATCTATTTATCTTTGTGAAATATTTTTCCATATAATTTATTTGTTTAATAAAATATGAATTAATCTAAAATACTATTAAAATGATTATATATTCTTATAAAATTTGTAGTATAAATGTGTATTGAAAAAAATATTTATGTATCTAGAATATATTAAATATCATGTTTCAATTAATTAGTTTCCACTAAAAATTTAGAATGGTTCAAAATGGTTTGGACATTCTAAGATAAATTTATGTTTTTTTATTTTATTTTTTAGACTGCAAGAATCCGGTAGCATGACCCCCTATGACCCCCTATAAACTGCCCTATAAACTGCAGTGTACCTGGTAAAATTTTTAATGTGACTGACAACACTAGCACGACACACCCTTTGGTACCACATGGGTGGGGGAGACTAGACCTCATGACCAACCTCCTGCAACAAGAAAGATTTGGCCAACTAAGCTAGGGCCCCACCACAAGATAAATTTATGTTTTACAGAAGCATATTTTTATATTTTATGAAATGTATAATTTCTCCATGTTTTATTTGTTTTCTCAATGGAAAGTAAAACTAGTTGGAGTTCAAAATCTTATTTCTTTAAGATATTCCTAAATCATGATTTTCTATTTGGAAATTTATTTGAGGTTATTTTGTATTTTCTACATCACATTTCAATATCATTCTCTTAAAAAATTATATTAATAAAACCAGTAAAAATTGTATCACCACATAAATTATTTATCAGTATGAAACCATACCTTTTGAATTGCAAGAATAATTAGTGCATCAAAAAAATATTGTTACCACTCTAAAAATTAATTTTAAATTAATTTTTTTTGTAATATATTATTATTTTCTATAATGAATTGACTAGAAATTATATAAGAATTGTTAAAGATAATTTAGTATATTTAGAATGATCATATTTCAAAGATATTTGTTTATTTAAACATTTATAATCACACATAAAGTAGAATTAGAATATCATCAAAAGGAAAAATTAAACCATTGATAAGAAGTGGATCATGATGATATTTCTATTTCAAAATATTAATCACTAACTAAACCTCTACTTTTTGAAATATTTGATTATGTTTTCTATTTTTTAATTAATTTCTAAGAAAATTTATCCATAACTTTGACATATCAATATTTTATTTTTTTATAGTTTTTAATCTATTATTTAAAAAAAAAAGATATGAAATCAATCTTAAGATAGTTATCTACATAGTAAAAAAATTCAAAAAAGGATTAGTTTAGGTCAAATTATGTTGTCTATAAATGCTTATTTTTAAAAATAGTAATTAGGGCCAATAAAAAATCAATAAAAATATATTCAAAGAAAAATCACAATAAATATCATCATCAATCTTCAGATTGTTACATATCTTTCCCCAAAATTAATTAAGAAAATATATTTATTTAAGTCAAATTATGGTGTTTGCACTTGTGCATGATATGGTAAAAAAAAGGTATCTTTTAAAAAGTTGTTTAATACATGCCTATTAAAATTTGTTTGTAGCATCTAGGTTTTAGAATAAATTACATATTTGCAAAGTAGATTCAAAATACTAAATTTCATATATTGATTCTTTTTAAGATTCAATGCATAAGTGCTTCAAGTTTTTAGTCCAAGTATGAAAAAGTATAAAAATTAGGAAAGATATTTCCCCTTTTGAGCTTTTTGTCAAATGTGGATCCAACTTCTTGCATCAACCCATATCAAGCCACCTCAAATGTGTCACACTATGATTTTTCCAAGACTCTTAGTTATCCTTTGCTAAGATTACTAGAGAAGGATGAATAGGAAAACCCATGATACTTCCTCAAATAATAAAATAAGAGACTATAATCCTTAGTACATAATAAGTAGATCAAATAAAATTATCTCTTGGAAACATATCCTTTCTAGGTACCCAGAAATATAAGTAATTGAAAAAAATTTGAAATCACAAAAAATAAATAAATTACACTTGAGGCATATTTTAAAATTTTTGATCTAAAGATGTCAAAAATAACTTTCCAACTTTGCTATAATCATGCAAATTGAAGATACAAGTGAAAATTTATGAGTTTGAAAGTAAAATAAGAAGATATAACTTTAATTGAGAATAAAATAAACTAGTAGCAAAATCTAATGATGAGCCCTATACCACTAACAATTTCTTGGAAGCCACTTTTTGATAATATCTTATTTTCTAGATTTCAACACTATATACCCGAGTTATGCCAAAATGAAAAAACTCCTTTATGAAAAAAGAAGGCTATGTAGGATCACGATGGACCAAAAAGTGGCGATATGATGGGTATGTGTAGGGTATGTGGCTAACAAACTTTTTTTAACCCAAAATTGATGAAACAAAAAGGGTTTTTAAAGCAGATTCTCAACTTTCCACCAATACAAATTATGCTTTACTTTGAATTGAATAAATAATTATTATTCATTTTCTATTTGAATTATGACTAAAGTCTTAATTGATAGATTGATTGAAAAACATCTATAGCTTTCAAATGGTATCAAATTTTTTGAATCCAAAACATGCATCACATTCTATGCTTCACATACTATAGGATTAAAAAAATTGAATTTCATGAAGTTTTGACCAAGTTAAGATGGTCACAAGTTTTATATTTTTAAAAGTTGTAATAAAAAATGATAATTAATTATTTACTTGGAAAGAACATGCAAAAAAATATGTATCACATCGGGACATGAGTCCTCTACTTATATCTAAAATCTTATAAAAAGTATTATCATTTTATTATGGTTAGGGTGGTGGGACACCTACTTATTTTTCCTAAAATTTAAGTACTACACATTAAAATTTCAAATTTTCACCAAATAGATTTTTTTCAATAAACCTAGTAGTTTAGAAACTACATTCAATTTTCTATAGATTCTATTCTTACATATTTTTTAAATAATATAGATAGCTTATTCAAATTTTTAAGTCAAGTTGCCTAACTCTAATTTTTTTTGAATTTTTTGCCACTTAAAGGCCTATTTTTTCCATGATGATCCTACACATACCCTATGATGATGTCACACTAAGATCATGTTGATATCAGTGAATATTCCCTTGCGATATTCTCCTCTAGCATATTAAAGAAATACAATAATAAAAAAACTATCCTCAACAAAATATGCTTGATTAGCCCAAAATATACTCTTTTATCTATTGGTTCCCAAAATTACATATTGTAGAATATAAGAGTATGTTAGGCTCTATGGTCAAATTTACAATATTTTGGCTAATGAACTAAGTAAACCAATGTGGTTTTGAAC
Organism: Sequoia sempervirens; assembly: GCA_007258455.2. NCBI lineage: Eukaryota > Viridiplantae > Streptophyta > Pinopsida > Cupressales > Cupressaceae > Sequoia > Sequoia sempervirens. The sequence continues at coordinate 225,972,923 of VDFB02000015.1, read as the reverse complement.
TCCCTGCACTTCAAGTACTACTAGACCTAGGTGTGTGTACCTTCGATAATAAAGAAGACTATGGATTTAGTGGTTGTGTACTCCTAACATAGAAAATTTATTCCATAATGGCATGTAAATGTACAACAAAATGCTTAATTGATAACAAATCCTACTCCTACTATTTGAATTTAAAGTGTTGAATTAGATTTTATGAAATATTGTAATGTAATGGGTATGATCAGTGCCCATTTCTACTGGGAAAATGGATTCAACATATGTATGGTATGTGTATACTCATTATAGCATAACTCAAACTGTTTGGCACTTTTAAAAGTTTATGAATGGCATAAATGAACAAGGTTGTCAGTTATCAAAATCTTCTTACAAAACCCAATGATATCTTCCTAGGTTATTGTGATATTTGAAAGGATTTTATTCTTGCTTGAAGGAAACTAATTAAGATGACACAATTAAAAGGATTTTAATTTTGGGTAGAAACCAATTAAAAACATCTCTTAAAAGGAATTTAATTCTCTCTTTCAGAAACCAATCAAGATAAATCACATAGAGGCAACAAATGTGTCTTGAAAAATTATAAGTATGCTTGATACATTAATTTAAATAAAAAAGGAAAACTATTTTGGAGACAACAAGATAAGTTCTATGAAATAATATCAAAAAAATAGTTGAACACCAAAATTATGGCCACTAGATTATAATATTCTTTTGCATTAAATTACTTAAAAAGATTTAACAATGTGTATCAGAAGTCTCCTTTTTATTTGTTGATCTATTATATTGACATAATCCTACTGATTGTAAATATTGATTGATCATTTTCTTTTGATTCCATCTATCCACTTGTTGCAACTTTCTATGTCTTGGTTATCTTTGGTAAAATAAAATATATTAACTCTAATCTCTTTCTATATTTGTGTCCAATGAAAATTAATTTTAATGGTAATCATAATCCTTCTTTTACTAGAAATTTTCATGGTCATATTTACTCTTTGGTGGAAATGTTTCACTTTCACCTTATTCGTCAACTAAAATAATTACCCATGTTATAATTTCCTTGGTGAAAACATTTATAGGTCCACTTTTCAAGATATTATACCATGATTATTATTTTTAATAAACCACCACATACAAATTACATTTGTCATAACCTTTGTTGGGAAATAAATTTGATATTGCAAATTTAATAGATCTCTCCTAAAATGCTCAACATATTCTATGAAAATAAAATATTGTTTGATCCTTTCACCATTACCGGAGGGACTGCAAATTTTTTTCTATTGATATTCATTTCTTTGTTCGATAAGGTTTTCAAACCAATCATATACTCTTTTTGTTTTGGATATATCGAAGGGACTCAAAAATCAGCTAGTCCGATATACCAAGGTGTCTTCGATGTAATCCTCAAAAATTTTCATATGATTATCTGCTATTTGGATATCAAGGAGACTCCAAATTTCTTAGTCTAATACTGAAAAGTGCTTTTGATAAACTTCCAACTATATTCCTTGTATGTCAGAACATCATAGGGACTTGATATTTACTCAAGTCATTTTTTTCTCTCCTATATATTCATGGCATTAGGTTTTATGTGTTAATATTAAAATAAGAAAAGAAACATAATAGAAAACATAAAAATTAAATAAAAAGATAGAGACACAAATTTTATAGTGGTTTGGAAATTGCCTACATCCACTCTCAAAGCAAGGGAATCTCTTTATTAATTCTCAACACAATACATAATATTCAAGCATCAACAACTTTTATAATTTAGTCTCAACTTTGAAATAGAAAACTCTATCTCATTTTCAAAATGGAAAAATCCTCAAAAATAGTTAACTTCTAAATTAACAAATTCATGCCAAAAGGAAGTTAGTTATATTTAGAATATGTGGGCTTCACTAAAGCCAAAAAATATCCCACTTGAAGAACAAATATTGCATGAGATAGTTGCTCATTGATATCCCCACTGTAGGCATTTACATCAGCCCCAATGAAGATTTTAGCTTCGCCAATTTTTGTTCAAGAACGATTCAGATGAGTCTCCTCCAAAGCACATCAGATTTAATAACCTCCATGGATTTTAAAATTTTCATTTCCTCTCGCATAGCTAGAATAAAATCTAGACCTCCACCATGGCACCAATCCAAAACACTTTTTATCCACCACCAGTACAAATCCTTCTCTACATACCAATCATCACTAGAAAACTCTTCAAATTCAACTTTATCAAATTGATCTTTCATCAAATAAAACATCAAAATATGATTTTACCTCACCTTCTATTGTAGCCTTCATCTTACTTGAGATTAACTCATCCCACCTTTTTTCAACTGCTTCCATCCACAACAATAAATTATCCCCTTCATTTTCTTCTATGTCCTTCAAAAAACACTCTTTTGTTGCAACTGCATTATACTTACATTCATCTTCATAACAACATTTATCAAAATTAATTTTTACCTCCACTACTACAACTTTTTCTCTACCTGCAATCAATGCATTCCACTCTACCTCTATACCATCCACCTGGGACTCAAATAATGTATTATCATAAACCATTTCTACCTTAGCTTTGAACAATGGATTATGATAAACCATTTTTCCTTTCGATTATCAACCTCTTCCTTAGGTTCATTTTCACTTTCCTAGTGCCATATTTCATCCTCCTCTCCTTGGGAGGCACCCTCCTTATCTTAGAAGGAAAAATCCACAATCTCTTCAACCGAATCCTTCTCATTTGTCCATTCATCCCAGCAATGAACATGGAATTTCATTTCAGCTTCCACGTGCATGACATCACTCACTCTTGTGTCAGGATCCAAACCATGTCTTATGCTTCTAGCAAGATCTCATCCTCTAGAAGAGCATTTATCACAATTGAATAAGTAACAATAGAATTTACTCTCTGGAAAATCTAAATTGAAAAGAAATTCTTCAATAATAAAACCATCCTCATCATCTTCATCATCTAAAACTCGAAATCCACCAATTGTAAGCCAGGAAGTTGATCTCATTAAAGCATTACTTCAAGCCCTTTCTTGCTCATGTGACCAAGCCTCTTATGCCAAAATTTGGAATTTCTATCCACTTTAGGCTCTAATACCAATTGGTAATATTAAAATGAGCAAAGAAACATAATAGAAAACATAAAAATTAAATAAAAAGACAAAGCAACAAATTTAATAGTGGTTCGAAAAATTGCCTACATCCACTCTCAAAGCAAGGGAATATCTTTATTAATTCTCAACACAATAAATAATATTCAAGCAACAACAACTTTTATAATTTCGTCTCAACTTCAAAATAGAGAAATCTATCTCATCTCCAAAATGGAAAAATCCATAATAATAGTTAACTTCTAAATTAGCAAATGCATGCCAAAAAGAAGTCAGTTATATTTAGAATATTTGGGCTTCACGAAACCCAACATTATGAATTTTTATTGTGATCATAGAGGAAGATTCAGTCACCTAATCTTTCCACCTAAATTTGATGGAGATAATTGTTTAAGGATGTTGTGTCACAAGCACATACAAAGCTCTCCCTAACATCAGAGAAAACATATTTGAAGACAAAAATTTGAGCTATTGGGAGATCTTGAGCTTCATTGATATAAATAAAATTCACCTTCACACCCAAATATCCATTACATTGGACCTAGAAATGAAAATGATCTCCTACATTAGCAATGTCAAAGTTGTCATTCCTTTGTTTCATTTTCCATAATGAAATAAAATCTAGTAGATTACCTCTCACATAATGTAGAGAACATGATCCTCCTATGGTATCATGGATTTGCATGGATGGTTGAACTTTTCCACCTTTTTTTGATGATCATAACATCAAGAACCTTTGAAGATAGAGCAATGTTCCCAATGTTACATTGCCAGAACCCTCATCTAAAAATTGGGATACACAAATGATGTGATCCCTTAAAAAAGTGTAAGATTAGTCCACCGATAGCTGGGGAATTGGAATGTGAAGAAGAGCTTCTTCTATGTTCATAAATATGGTGGATAGCTTCACGAACATAAAATATATAGTGCATACCATTGAACTATATTCATGTAGGTAACTTGAATATATCAGATGTCTTGGATAGAATTTAGCCAAGTAAGAAAAACTTGTTCTTTATACAAAAATTATAGATGGTTGTAAAAGATCCACACACTCATTCCCACCTATTTACTATTCCCTAATTCCTTCTTTAACTTTTATTATACCCATTTTATAAATTTTCATGTTTAGTCTAAGTTTGCAATTAGCTGAATCAAGTGTTTTCTCCGCATCTCTATGAATGCTGAAACTTCAAGGGTTAATGGCTCCACTCCAGTAAGGATGTGGAAAAATATTCCAAAGTTTCATTATTGAGGGTAATCTGTGAGCCACCACATTGTGAAAGTATATGAATGAGAATGGACTAATAATATTGTTTTTCCATGTAACTCTATTCAGCAACAATGATCTAAGGTTTACTGATCAATTTTTTCTATGATACTCCATTCTATCCAATGCCTCTTGACAAGGGATTTCAAATTTTTATGCCATATTTTTAGAGCATATAACTGTACCATCTATTCTTGTCTATGGCTTCTCATCTACATTGAGGGGACTTGTAATGTTGTGACCATGCTTTTGAGTTCATCTCTTCAAAAATCAGTGATTTGGATTGTTATGATTCAAGGAATTTGCAACCAACTATAATTTTCCCCTTTTTCCTATAAGCTATCGCTTTGTTTCTTGATATGAGAATCCCCATAGTCATTGTCTAGTTTTAAGTGGCAATACTAATGGCCTATGAAAATGATACTTGATTTAAATTCTTGTAGGTACCTTCATCCCCTTTTGTTCATAGGTTCCATAGTTAAATCCGCTCAATGTTAGTAACTTTCAAGAATATAGGTAATAGAGTCTCATACTTTATTGTTAACTGAAAGTATTTTTATCAATTTGGTCATGTCTTCATTTTGAAGATATGGTTTTTGGCCTACTTCTTTTCCTATATTTATTCCTCTCCACATATCTTCATAAGGTAAGGTATTTTCCTAAAATACTTGTCTATTCCTTCCCTTCCACAATGTCATTTTTATAAGCACCTTTGATAATAATGAGAGTGCTTTTATGTCAAAAGTTCAAAATTTTGTTTAACTTGATCATATGTAATGCCAGGGTCATATTGAATGCTATGAAATAGCTCTAAACTCCCAACATGTTAAAAGTAGGTAAATTGTGTTATTTCCATCCCATCCATTCAAACTTTTACATCCAAAGGATTGGATATATCATGATGTTTAACTAGATCAAGTATAATATTATGGTGTTTTTGTGAATTTCTTACAATTATTTGCTTGACCAACATATTCTAATTTATGAGGTGAAGTATTTTAAAATTATATGCTACTCAATAAACTCATTATGAATCCTATATATACCTTCTTAAATCTAGAGTCTATTTAATACTACTTTTTTATGCATCTAGGGTGAAACTGAAGTGGGTAGAATTTTGTTTCTGACATTTTACACTTTGACCAAAACAAGTCAGGTAGCCTCCAGAATCGTTGTGGAAAAAATGATCAAACGCTACCCCAGAGCCATGAAAAATATACTAATATGCTGGTTGATGATAGGGGAACATGATTTCCAAATAGATTCCCATGAATCCATCCAGATTGCAAGATATTAGCTCCCAAAGTTACTTATTTGTTTCTAGAAATTGCACCTATCAAAAACCAACTAAAACTCAACAAGTCATCATCTTAGAAAAATACCAAATCTCCTCCTAGGAGGCTGCCACTTAGAGAATCAGTTCATTTAGGTCTAATAAACATGTGTGCATAAGGGTTTTTTTCCAATCCATTTTCTTCGCAAAATGTTAAATGTCAAAGTTAACACCTTTTGAGAATTTTCTAGAAATCCATATGCCAAACCTGTGTAAAATCCATCTGCTTTGGATTTTGGAAAAATATAAAATGAGATGTTGGGATCTTGAAATTGGATATGGGAGTAAATTAATATGGGGAGAATCTAAAACACAAATCATTTCATCAACAAATTCATCCGACTTATAGATATTGTCCTCCAAAGTTGACCTTTCTAACATATCTTGCATTGTGCAGAAAGCAAATTCTTCTAGAACCCTTCAACTTGGCACTTCAAAACCTTATCAAATATGATCATAGGAGGTTGAAATCAAATAGGAAAACTAACATATATGGTAAATGAATTTTTTGTAACTTAGTGACTTGGCATAAGAATGACTAGGTGTCAAGTTGTGATTTTTTAAAGTAGGCTCCTTGGATAGATTTTATATGCACATTTTTTAGTGATGTAACAAATTTTCTTGTCATGGGAACCTCAAATTTTACCAAAAATTAACAGAAATTTGAGGTTCCAAAAGTGGTACCATTTGGGGATGTATGCCCCCTATGGGCATAGCAAGAATTCAAATCTTTGGGAAGTAGACCAAGTGTCTCATCCATTGGTTAATGAAGTCAAAAATTTCTTATACCCTTAAATAATATGGTTTGAAGAACCACACCATAGTTGATGGATCAAGGCCACTAGAAAAGAAAAGCCCATATTTTCTTCTATAATACACTTGGTTTTCATCATGTTGTACTAAAGCCAATCTAAAAACATCACTAAAATCTGCTTGAATGAATCTACTCATATATTTCATCAACTTATTATGCTCAATGCTACCAATGTATTCTTCATTATCATGCACCTATAAACCATGTATAATATGGAAAATATCATTATTATGTGACAATACAGACCCAATATCTATGTGATATCTTATTTTATCACACTTTCTATCATTGAGAAAATAAAGACTCTCCACTTGAATTGAAAAATAGAACAAACCATACTATATTTGACATATAATATCATTAATATTGGCATTATCAAATGATACAACATCTAACCTAAAAATAATAGTGCCATTTTCAACATCATATGTATTTTTCTCATATGGTTGTGATCTTTAAACTCTCTTACTAAAATCATTAATTTGTAAGTTTAACATATTTGAATCATCAATACAACAAGGTTCAATAGAAGTATGCATTTCTAGAGCACTGCTACAATGAAAATCATGACCAACAGATGTCATTATTTTATCCATACATAATGATCTCAAATACACCTTTTCACACCTATCATATGGTTCATCATCACTGTCACACAAAGTATCTTCACTATCAAAGAAAATGTATGTTGGGCATGAAATTTCAACATCATTCCTATGTGTACATCCATGATATTCAATTGTTAGAAAATTTGAAATTTATTCACTATTGAGTGAACATGCTTCTTCTTTCACCTCTTCCATTGCTTCTTCCTTTTGGTCTCCATAAAAATTGTAAGCATCCCTTTGTTTTAAATTAGCATCCATAGGCTTGTCATCAAAATCTAGATATACAATGGATTCATTATAACATACACTGCTCTTGCCCAAAACATAGTCATAATATAATATGGAAGGGAGGCCTTTTATATTTTCATCCTTTTTATCATTCAGACTATCATAAAAACCATTTTTACTTACATATCCATACTCTATGGACCAATCAAAATAATTTCCCTCTTCATTGTTGTAGGCTACACTGTCCCTTCTTCCTTCATCATCTAATTCATTATTATCAACATTATGACAATGGATACATGGTTGCACCTCCATTGTTTGATTATGAACTACACTCAGATTATTATCTATACCATTGTCAAGTGTGCATACTTCTTCATCAATTGTTTCATAATGGTACTCAACTATCAATAGATGTGCTATTGATTCACTACCAAGTGGTCTTGCTTCTTCATTTAATTCACTTTTGATGAGCTCCTTAGGTATTATGTTCTCAATAATGTCTTCAATTTTGCAATCATGGTGAAATCTATAGAATTCATCTTCCACAATTTCATCTTCATTCATGTCTGGAATATCATCACTAAGAACATCACTTGGATAGATTTCCTCAATTGGATGCATTATTTGATCAATTTCTCCATATTCATCACCATTATATTTAAGATTGATATAATCCTCATGCCTGATTCTTTCTATATCAAAAATCCATAACAACTCCTTCCCAATAGTAGTTGGCTTCAATAACTCAGGCCAATGAACAAAATCAAGGTCATATATTCTTATGAACAACTCAATGCATATGGATTCATCAGGCCCAAAATCAAAAGGTGTATGCATATACATCTCTACTATTCTACTAAGCAGAGCACATCTAGATTCTCATTCATGTATCTTTATTTCAAAAAATTCATCTAAGAGATCTTGACTTCTTTCTTGAATATGTAAATAATCATCATTTTTCTCCTCAAATTCATGCATGAATTCACTTTCAAGTTCATTCCATGAAGTTATGCAATGCATAGGTAAGCTGGAAAACCAATATTTAACAATATTTTTTAATGTTCTCACAAAAAGTTTCATGAAAATTTTCTCTTCATTGATTTCAAAATTCACCATTAAATCAAAGAATTGTTGTAAGTGCATGGTTGCTGATTCTAACTTATATCCATTAAATTTTGGTAAAATATTTCTTACATCCAAAGGGATAGGATGTGGTAACCTTGAATGTTTAAAAAATCAAGTGGTTTGTATACTTCAAGAAAAAATACCCCCCTTTAAGAATATAAATGTGGTTCATGTGTATCTTTGTGTAGGCTTTGATTGACACCTCCAAGTCATATGACATTGCTTTTCAGATTTTGACATGGTGTTTGGTATTGATATTGATAATGCTTGGGATACTAATTGTATTCATGATATTGGTAGCTCACTAGTTTTTGACCAAGATGGACATGATAAGCATTTATTTGATTTTAGTCTTATGGTGTAAAAATGCCCTATTTTTTATGATGTGCACCACATCTATTACTAGGATACTTAGTTGTATCATAATGTGTATAGGGAAAAGAAGAAGTGCAATACATACTTCAGCCTTTAACCTTTACCCCTAATTGGAAATTTTATAGTTTCAAGATTTATGTGGATTGTTCATCAAGTTCTTAACATAGTCACAACCTCTTATCAAAAAGAGGGAAGATTTTATCTTCCACATATTCTCCACTAGTAGAACTATATTTTTTTAATTCTTGAATGTATTAGGATTTTCCTCTATAAAATTTCTTGGGTTTCTCTATAGTACAGTCATCAATCTATTGGTTCCCAAAATTGAAGATTGTAAACCCTAAGAGTATGCTAGGCTTTATGGTCAGATTTACAATGTTTTGGCCAAAAAACATAGTAAAAAAATGTGGTTTGGAACTCCCTACACTTTAGGTTCTACTAGACCTAGGTGGGTGTACCTTTGATAATAAAGTAGATTATGGATTTAGTGTGTGCATGTACTCCTAACTTAGACAATATATTCCATAATGACATGTAAATGTGAAAAAAATGCTAAATTGATAGCTACTCCTACTCCTATTGCTTGAATTTAAATTATTGAATTAGATTTTCTAAAATCCTGTAATGTAATGGGTATGATAAATTCCTACTTCTATTGGGAAAATTCAGTCAAGATATGTATGGTATGTGTATCCTCCTTCTGGATTAACTTGAAATGTTTGGCATTTTTAGAAGTTTATGACTAGCATAAATGTGCAAGATTGTTAGTTATCAAACTCATCTTACAAATCCCAATGATATATTCCTAGGGTATTGTGATATTTGAAAGGATTTAATTCTTTCTTGAAGAAAACCAATTAAGATGATTTAATTAAAAAAATAATTATGTGGAAAAACCAATTAAAAAGAATCTCTTAAAAGGAATTTATTTCTGTCTTGCAAAAACTAATCAAGATAAATCACACAGAGGCAAAAAATGTTTCTTGACAAATTAGAAGTATGTGTGATACATTAATTTGAATAACAAAAGGAAACCATTCTAAAGATAGCAAGATAACTTCTATGAATTAATATCAACAAATATTTGAACACCAGGATTATGGACACTAGATTATAATATTCTTATCCATTAAATTGCTTCAAAAGATTCAATAATCTATATCAAAAGTCTCCTTTTTATATGATAATCTCTTTTATTTACCTAATCCTACTGATTGATCATTTTATTTTGATTTTATCTATCATATATGCATTGTGTACTTTCAAGGGTTATGACCCTTCACATATCCACCTGCGACAACTTTTTGTATCTTGGTTATCTTTTGCAAAATAAAATATATTAATTCTATTCTCTTTCTATCTTTGCCTCCCGAGAAAACTAATTTTAACAGTAATCATAATCCTTCTTCTTCTAGCAATTTTCACGCTCATATTTACTCTTTGGTGGAAATGTTTCACTTTTTTCTTATACACACTTTCACCTTATTCCTTGGCTAAAATAATTACCCACATTATAATTTCCTTGGTGAAAACCTTTTTAGTTACACTTTTCGAAATACTATGCCATGATTATTATTTTTAATAAACCACCACATACAAATTACATTTTTGTCATAATATTTGTTGGGAAATCAATTTGATATTGCAGATTTAATAGATCTCTCCTACAAATTCTCACCATATTTCTTGGAAATAAAATACTTATTATTCTTTCACCATTATCAGAGGGACTTCAAAAAAATTTCGACCGATATTCATTTCTTTGTTCAATAATATTTTCAAACTGGGGTAAGTGCACCAAGATGGTTCCCAAAAAGGGGGCTTAAGTGGCCACGTTTTTTTTTGAAATCAGGAAATGCTGACCTTGGACATCAAATTAAGGATATTTACACTCAAAATTTTGAGATGGAACAAAAACAGGGATCAAAGTGCTTCAAGTCTACTTTCTAAACTACTAGTTTATTTTGAAAATGGTTGAGATTAAGGGGTTCAAAAGATGGATGTACACAAATTGGTGTTTCTTTTGTCAGAAAATCATAACATAGCAACTCTTGTACGACCTGAGCATGGTGAACTTTTTTGTACTATTTTTAAAATTACTATGGTCAGAAGTTAGCTAACAACATCTAGTTGATGCACAATTTTTCTGATAATTTTTTAATGAATATTTGATTTTTTACTAATTTTCAAAGTGGGCACTTCCTGAAAAGTAGAATTTTGGCCATGCTCCGCCTACAAATTTTGGAAAATAATTGATTTTTTTATTTTTTATTTTTAAAAATTGTAGAATGGAGTCTAGTTTCTAAAAATGCAATTTATTTGAAATTTTGATGAACGGTTAATTTATAACAAAAAAACACCAAACACTATTTTTTTGGAAAAAAACAAACATACAAACAAAATAAATTATGGATAAAAGGCTTAACGTTGTCAAAAATTCAAAAAAATAACATCATTGGATAGCTAAGAGAGAACCTAACATTACCCATGTGTTTTATTTTGTCGATATTGAACTAGATGCAATCTTGATGGTGAGCATGGACCCGATTATGTGACAAATTGTAGAATTTGCAAGAACACGTCTCTGGCCTTATTGGGAATGCCCTCCAAGCCTTTGGGTTGGTATTCCAAGGCAAGTACTTTCACTTTTTTCTTTTTTTTTTAAATGCGAAATAATGCGAGTACATTATAACGCGAGTGCATTTTTTAAAACTTTTTTTCAAAAGTGGCCACAAAATTGGTACCCAACTTCATGCACTTGCCCATCGATCATATGCTCTTCCTATTTGGGGTATATTTAAGGGACTCAAAAATCAGTCAATCTAATATCCCAAGGTGTCTTTGATGAAATCCTCATACCTAATCATATGCTTATCTACTTTTGGGGTATTGGGGAGACTCCAAATTTCTCACTTTGAATGAACATCCATTCCTAGAGGATCCTATTATGGATTGTCTTGTTCCACTAGCAAAGTTTCAAGCTATTGATGATAAAATAGCTGAAACACTTGTTTATTGGGAAAGGTATGGTAGTTTTGATGACGTAGAACCTTCTCCTCCTATAGGGACATCTATTGAGACTTTATTTTCTATGGATCCTAATCTAGATTTAGAGGGTTCATCTTCTTCATCTATGAGTCAACATCTTGAGGTTGAGGACTCTTGTAATTTGGCATTGAAAAAATCATCTACTATTATACCTGAGGATGCTCATTATCTAAAAATTTTGGCTCCTAGTGATTCAGTGCAGTAGGACATACATTGTCTTCTAGACATAGCTACTTGGGATGAGTACTTGATTGACATTACATATTTGTTTTGTGAGTCCTACCTTGTAGACTTGGAGGACACAATTGAGTGCATACATTTTATCTTTGAAATGTTGCTTCATCTTCTTCAGATGTTTAGGGGGAACCTTTTGACCCTCTTATTATTTAATGACATGATCATTCCTCATAGTTTGACATGACTGTGGCCACTATTGAGTAGCATTTGGAGAAGGAAGCTAAAGCTGTCTTCAGAGAAGATATCTTTATCATCGAATTTTGTTCTACATCCATCTCCACTAGGTTCTAGATTCTTAGCTTCTGCAGTGTGTCCTAGAACACTTGATTTGATGGTGAAAGCTTTTTGCATCAACATGGGGACACCTAAGGATCTGTGCAAGATCATCATGGAAAAATAGACCCTTAAGTGTAGAAAATTTTAGAAAAATCAGAGTTAGGAAACTCAACATAAAAATTTAAATAAATTATGTATATTATTTAAAAGATATGTAAGAATAGAATTTATAGAAAATTGAATGTAGTTTCTAAACTACTATGTTAATTTTTTTTTTTAAATCTATTTGGTTAAAATTTGAACATTTAATGTAGTAGTACATAAACTTTAGGGAAAAAATAAGTAGGTGTTTGTAAGGCCACCCTAACCTCAATAAGATGATAATATTTTTTTATAAGATTTTAGATATAAGTAGTGGACTCATGTCCCAATGTGATGAATATTTTTTGTAATTTTGTTCCAAGTAAATAATTAATTATGATTTTTTTATTACAACTTTTAAAAAATATAAAAAACTTGTATGTCTACCCATGTTAACATGGTCAAAAATTCATGAAATTATTTTTTATTTAATCCTATAGTATGTGAAGCATATGATGTGATACATGTTTTGGATTCAAAAAAAGTGATACCATTTGAAAGCTATAGATTTTTTTCAATCAAGCTATCAATTAGGACTTTATTCAGAATTCAAATAGAAAATGAATAATAATTATTTGTTAAATTCAAAGTAAAAAATAATTCATATGGGTGGAAAGTTGAGAATCTCCTTTAAAAACCCTTTTTGTTTCATGAATTTTGGGTAAAAACAAAGTTGTCAACCACATACCCTACACATACCCATCATATCACCACTTTTTGGCCCATCATATCGCCACTTTTTGGCCCATCATGATCCTACACATACCCCTAAGTAGAGTTTAGATAAATCTTACATTTTCATCATTCTTCCTTCATATTCCTTTTAGGAATGGGAAGATATCCTACATACATCCTTTGTTTTCTTTCTTCCAAAGGGAAAGAATATTGTTTGTTGACAATCTTGGATCATCTTCACCTTCATGTGTCGAGCATTCACCAAAAATGTAGGAGATTCCACATTGGGGCACTGCATGGTCCTTCTTCTCCTTCTTCTTCTCTCTTGGGGGACTTTTGTACTATGGATTTTCTCTTTCTAATATTTTGATATCTTTCATCATTGTACATGGGTACTTAACATGGCCTTGTATTTGGGACCCATCTTTGCATTGTTTCATCTTTTCACCCACCTAAGCTATGCTTAAGCGAGGGTGTTAGTGTATATTTTTTAATAATTATTTTTCCTACACATTATTAAACATAGGATATATGAGACATGGTTTATGTGAGGACACATGGTTTAATCCATCAATTATATGTGTCTCTCTTACCCACACTTGGGTGGTTGAGTCTCACACCCTCTTTTGGCCTTTTATGCCACCTCACAAAACCACTATCCTATCTCTTTCCAAGTAGGTTATGCCACCTATTTTTAATTTTCCAAGTAGGAATAACTCCCACCTAATTTGGTTATTTGGGAATTATTAAACCTCTTGGAATTATATGCCCATATTTTGTTATATAATTAGCACTCACCTCTCCCTCCTAGCTAGTTCAGATGAGCTCATATTAGCACCATATTCCATCATTTCATCCTCTTGATACTCTCGTGTAGAAGGTTAATTTTGGTTTTCCAAGTCATCCTAGATTCTCAAGTTCATTAGCAAATCTTGTAGGTTTCATAAGACCTATTGACTACATAGACTGTGTCTCAAACCTTGTACCAGTTGTAGTGTAGAAAATTGTATTCTCTTGAAAGCAAGGATATTTCACACTTAATTTGGGCCTGTTTTGGCACCCTTGCATTAATTACCCTTTAAAAATCATAATTTATATGCCCCTAAGACCCATTATTTCAGATATTCAGGCTTATTTCACCTAAAATTCCCATAAAATCACTTAAATAACTAAAAATCCAAAAATCCCACCTCAAAAGGCTAAGGTGGGACTCATTCACCACCTTGCATGAATGAGTCAGGCCCTTAGGTGGGAACCATTCACCAAGGGTGGTGAATGAGTCCTGTTTGGGGTCCTTTTCAATTTTGAGCTAGAAATTCACCATTTCAATTCAAAATTTTGGTGGATGCCAGCCTTTGAGATCTAAATAATAGTCAATTAGGTGTTAATTCCTATATAAGAAAGCTTCTAAGTCATTTTTATCAATCTAAGCACTTTGAGCATGCATTTTTCAAGAGACAAACATCAAGAATCTTCAAGCAATTTTTCACAAGAGAATTCAAGTTTGAAAAGAAAGTAAAGTTCAAGTCATGGAGCAACATTAAAGTGTTTTTGTAGGTATTCAAGCTCACTTTCAATAAATATCTATAATTTTCAAGGATTGATCATGGTTGTCTATGGTGAATCATGATGGATTCTAGGTTGGGGAGATTCAACTAGCCATCAAGACAAGCCTAAAGACTTGTTTCCTAAGTGATTCCATCCTCCATTATCACTCTACATTTAGCCTAAGGAAGGTATACATATCATTAGAGCTCATTTAGGGAGATTAGGGATCTCTTCAAGTGAGTCATTCATATTCAAATTTCTATTAGTGCATCATATTCTTACACACTAGAATAGGATTGCATCCTGCTTTAGATTTCTTAGTCTTAGAAATAGTTAAGGCTAGGGTTTGCATGCACATTTCATCATTTCTATTAAGGTTTAGTTACCAAACTAGGTTTTTGACCAAGGAAAATCCCCCATTAGCAAATCAAGTTTTATATTTTTTTTTGCATGTATTTTCACAAATTCGGATCAGAACTCAAGTTGGAAGGAAAGGGTAGGTGTTGAACTATAGATCAAAACTTTCAATTCCCAAAAAAGTGGAATGGGACTAATTTAGAAAGAGTGGTGAATGATTCCCACTATAGTTGTTTGCTAGATCTATTTGTAGATTTAGATACCATTTTTCCCAAAACAAACTCCCATACACAAACCTAGATCTGGGACTAATTCGCCTAGATTGGCGAATGATTCCCAATTGGTCAAAAAGTAAAAAAAATTAGTGTTTTAGAGCTACAATCAGTCACTTCTAGATTTCCATGTCCACATTATTTATGTTTCTATTTTTTTGTTCTATTTTGTTTACATTTGTAAGCCATTTCTTAGGTTTTTGCATTGAATTAGGGTGTTCTTTTACATCTTGCATTTCATTGTCTTTTCCAAATTTAGACTTGGTGGTTAACCCATCATTAGATCATATGCAACCCTTACAACAACCCTCTTGCAAAATCTCTTTCCCTTTTTCATTGAGATCTCAAGGGTTTGTTCTTGAATGAAAGTGAAAATTTCTCCTTTTAGGTCCTAAACCCCTAAAGGTGTGAAGGCATCAAATTTTCTACCTTTCATTTTGGTGAACCTATATTTAGAACATCATAATTCTAATTTATAATGCATTTCCATCCTTGATTTAGCTTGTATTAACATTGCATTAGGATTTTCATTAGTTAATTTGCATTCTAGGGTTTCAAATTTTGCATTAGTGAAAGCTCATAGAGCTTGCATTTTTGCATTTAATTTCATTGAAAAGCATTCAAAATATGCATTTGCATCTTAGATCTAGATCATATAGCATAGAAAACATAAAAATAAACTAAAATGTTTTGAAAAAATCTCTACTGGGACTCATTCGCCACCTTGGGTGAATCAATCCAAGTCCAAATTCTAAACTGTATTTTCTAGAGTTAAATTTCCTATTTTTAAGCTTTTGTTTGTTGTTATTGCATTTTTGTTTTAGTTTCCCTACTTTCTGTTATATTGAAATCATTAGAAATAACATCATTTACATTCATTGTAATTATGAATAGAATTATATTTTTCACTATTCATTTTCAGCATATAGATTAGATTACATTAGACATAGATAAAAAAAAAAAACCGAAAACAAGACCAAACACCTAAGCCACTTGGAGAAAGTATAGTTATTTGAATATGCCAAATATCTCTTCCCAATTTAACCTCACCCTCAAGCCTTTTATTAGTGATGAATTTGAAGTGTTAGATGGAGCCCTTGAGGACTTCATCTCACAAGGTTCATCCACTAAGACTTGTTATGAAAAACCAAAACTAGGAGAAGTTAATGTGATTCAACCTCAAATCATCCTTTACCTACCTTCACACAAACCACATTTTAAAAACAAGCCTAAATTTACTCATTATCCACCTAAGAACATTTTTTTACAACAATCAAGTAATAATACTATTTCTAATACATACAACACTCAAAAAAATCTGCAACTAAGGCAACCAACCCTGACAACCTTACCTTTTCCTAATGTAATTTTTCCTAGTGCTACTCATTTAACTTCACATAGTGGGAAGGAGTATGATCTTGTTGAACAAATTAAGAATAATCCTACAAAGATATCCATATGGGACTTAATTTATAATTCACCAAACTATCACACTATACTTCAAATAGCCTTACAAAAAGTAGTGGTTCCTCCTAGTACTAATGCAAATGATATAGTAACTCTCATATAATGAATGAATACAATTAATGTAGATATCAGCTTTCATCAACATGAGCTACCTACATTGGAATTGAGAAAGAAAAATTATGCCTTCATGATAATAACCCAATTAAATAGAATTTTCATAAAAAAGGACACTTGTTGATAATGGCTCTACCCTTAATGTGTGCAGTGTGAAGCTCTTAGATAAATTTCACATAGATAAATAAAAAATGGAATATGACTCCTTATCAATTTGAGGATTTGACAATGTAGGAAACCTACCACCCAGTGTGATTACTTTACCAATTATAGTCAGAAAGGATACCTTACAAACTTCTATTCATGTTATGCCTCACGACCTTTCATATAATCTTCTTTTGGGAAGACCATGGATTCATGACATGAATGTGGTGCCTTTAACTCTTCATTATATCATGAAATATGTCTATAACAATAAGGTATACCAAGTTGAAATAGACCCTAAGCCTCAAAGTTGCTTACAAGTTGAAAACAAAATGACAAGTCCTCTAAGCACATTGATTCCAACATCCAACATAGAACCTATAGAAGAAGACAAGCAAGAAATACAAACAGTGTCAACATTATTAGATGATGATTGGGTTTCCTTGGAGTTCACACCCTCATTTATGGGAGAATACATAATCACAAGAAAATAACATGAGACACAAAAGTAACCAGTGGTCATGTCAACTCAAAACTTGGAAGAAAACTCACAAGCATCTACCTCATCCACTCTTGAACAAGATACAATCTATACAACAAACTTTGATGAGATGGATTATCAATACCCACCAAACCTGAAAGAAATGGAAAAAATCTATGGGGGAAGTTATGAACTTGTGAAACAATTGGGCCATAATGGTAAAGGACGTGGAAAGAAATAACAAGGTATTCATGTTCCTATAGAGCCTAACACACAGGATATAAAAAATACTTTGAGATATTTCCCTTCTAATATTATGGAAGCAACAAACAGGTCATCATTAAACGTCAACACTATCATGTGCAAGCCAAAAGTCAACCTCATCTTGAAACATCCTGAATTGCTTGATATGGATTATGAACCATCATGGGAATACTATTAGGATGATGAAGCCTTGAAGAAAATTCTAGGAGTTTATGACAAGTCACCTACTACTCCTCAAAAGAAAAAAGGTCACATGTGCTATGATTAGCACCAAAAAAAAAGATGTAGAAGAGGAAAGTAATGAGACAAACATGAGTAAAGAAGAAAACAACCTTGAATTTGAAAAGCCAAGTTCACTTCCTCTAGGAGATACAATTGACACACCAATGGACATCAATGATAAGGAAAAAGTCATTAAGATAGGAAATTTCCTTAACAATGAAGAACAAGATCACACAATGTTAGTCAATGACTTTCTCAAACTTTTTTCCTTGAAATATTTGGATATGCCATGAATCAATGCTAAGATAGTGACACACAACATAGTCCCTACTAAAAATGCTAAACTGGCTCAACAAAAGATACAAAATCAATCCTAAGATATCCTTGCTCATTAAAGGAAAAATTGAAAACCTCCTTGAGGCTGGTTTCATAAGACCTGTAGATTTTTCTCCTTGGATCTCAAACATTGTTGTAGTCCACAAACCTGACAATCGTATTAGGATGTGTATGTATTTTCATGATCTAAATAAACCATCTTTAAAAGATGATTTTCCCCTTCCTAATATCTACATGATAGTAGCTTTGACTGTGAGACATGCTTTGCTTTCATTCATGGATGGATTTTACATATACAATCAAATCTTTATCAATACTCAAGATCAATATAAAACAACATTTACAATAGTTTGGGGAATTTTTGTTGGGTAATGATGAATTTTGGATTGAATAATGCATGTGCAACATACCCATGAGCAATGACATTAATATTTCATGACTACATACATAATATTTTGGAAGACTATGTTAATGAAATTCTGGCCAAATATTTGACAAGACAAGACAATGTTAATGTCCATAAAATATTTGAGCAAATGCAAAAATACAATGTGAGATTGAATCTAAAAAAGGTGTATTTTTTGTGTATATAGTGGAAAGCTTCTAGGTTTTATCGTATCTCATAGAGGCATCGAAGTGGACATGAAGAAAATTGATGCTATAGTCAACATGCCACCTCCTAAAAATATTTATCAATTGCGCACATTACAAGGAAGTGTTCCAAGAATCCCTCACTTTGTAACATCTTTAGCTAATTGAACTTTACCATTTACAGATCTCCTCGAAAAGGATGTACACTTTGATTGGAATGAGGATTGTAAACAAGCTTTTGAGAGTTTGAAGGAGTACCTTGCAACTCCACCTATTTTTCAACCCACTATGCAAAACAAGCCATTCATACTTTATACAGTTGCATCATGCCATGCTCTCACAACATTATTGGATCAAAAAGAAAATAATGGTAAAGAGCATCCTATTTATTACATTAGACAAAATTTGATTGATTATGAGAAACAATACAAAATAATAAAGAAAAAAAAATTAACTCTCATATTCTCTAGAAGTACACTAAGACATTACTTACTAAATGTGGAAATACATGTGATGAAAAAATTTGACCCTTTCAAAAAGTTTTTCAATAAAACAGATTTACTAGGATTCTTGGCTAAATAGGTTACATTGTTAATATATTTTTAGCTTAAGTTTGTTTCACAAAAAAAAAAATTAAAGAAGAAGCCTCAACTGATCAATTATTTGATGCTCCCTCACCCTTAGCATTACCTAATGTCAAAACATTTCCCGATGAGAATGTGTGGACTATTCAAAAAGAGGACAAAGCATGGGAATTATACTTTGATGGATCTAAGTGTAGAATAGGCTCTAACACTGGGGTTATAATAATTCCACCCATGGGAAAGCCTATTCCCTTATCATACCACTTAAATTTCCTATGCACGAACAACACGGTAGAATATGAAGCATTAATTACTATATTGCATGCTATTTTAGCTTTGGGAGTTTGAAATATCAAGATATTTGGTAATTCTCAAGTAGTCATTAAGAAAATAAATGGGATATATCAAGAAATATATGAAAAATTATCAAAATTCATAGATCTCACAATGAATTTGTTAGGAAATTTCAAATCATTTACCATTGACAACATCCCACAAAAGGATAATCAACATGCAGATGCAATGGAAATTACAACTTCCCTTATATTGCCTCAAGATCCTTCAAAATATTTCACATTTACTATTCACCCAACCATGACATCAGCGATCGATTCCAAAATTGAAGATGTACTAATAAAGCTCCAGTGAATGGTATTTACCGATATTTAATTATTTAAAAAAAGGTATCTTTCTAGAGCCGACAACTAAAAATACTTGAGATCATCTTCACAAGCTTGCAACTAAGTATATCATTCTCACTGATGTATTATATAGAAGATCCTTTAATGGCCTTTTACTGAGATGTCTTAAATATTTGAAATCCTGATAGCACTTGAAGAGGCTCATGCAGGTGCCTGTAGCAATCATTTTGGAGAGAAATCATTAGTGCAAAATCTTGTTCGCATGGGATATTAGTGGAGACATATGGAAAGATATTGCTTTGAGTATGTTGAGACATATGGAGACATATGAATTTGATTCATGCTCCTGCTTCTAAGCTTCAGGTCCAAATTCCTACTTGGCCATTCTTAGTATGGGGACTAGATCTAATTGAAAAAATATCACCACCTTCATCTATTGGACATACCTTTATAATCACCGTGAAAAATTATTTCACAAAATGGGTAGAAGCTATTCCTCTTTGATCAAAAACTGCTGATGTAATATGCCATTTCATATTGGAACACATTATTGCTCGTTTTGGACTTCCTTCCACATTAGTTTTAGATAATGGGACACCATTTAAGAATAATGACATGAAGAAATTCCTCTAAATATTTAATAACCAACATTTATTTTCGACACCTTATTACCCATAATCTAATGGTCAAGCTCAATCAACTAATAAAACTCTTGAACAAATCCTAAGGAAGATGGTAAACAAACACAACAAGGGTTGGAACACACAACTAACATATGCATTATGGTCTTATTGTACTAGCATCAGAAAATCCACTGGAACAACACCTTATAACCTTGTTTATGGTACTGAGGTGATTATGCCCTTGGAGTTATAAATCCCCACATTAAGGATTTGTCTTCAAGGACTTATTGATAACAACACTTATAAAGAACAATGATTGCATCAGCTTGAGATGCTTGATGAATAACACATTAATGCTCTTGAATATCTCCAAGCTTATGCTAGAAAACTGCAATGTAGTTATAGTGATCATATCATCCCTTATGTATTTAGTAAAGGTGACTTAGTCTTATCTAAAAATAAACATAACATTAATGTCGACCTGAATGAGAAAGGAAAATTCAGTCCTAATTGGTTAAGACCTTACATAATTAATGAAATTTATGGGTCTGGTGCATACATGTTAATGAAAATGGATGGCACACCTCTCAAAGACCTATTAATTTTGCACATTTTCATCGGTATTATGTCTAACCCTCCTTGAATAGTATGAATCATAAAGCAGTGGTGTTAGAGTTAGTGGATAATACTCCATTTTCTCACATTGCTTTATTCTTGATAAATAATTATTTGTGTGTCTTGAATATTAAAGTGATTCTTTAATTCATTTTTAAGTAATTACTTTAGTTTTCATGCTATTCAAGCTCATTTTTTATGTTCTATTAGATTAGATCCTTATATTCATTTAATTTTCTTGAATTAGATCATAGGTGTATTTAATTTATGATAACATACTCACAATGTGACATCTAAGGGAAACTAGAATGAGTTTTAATTAGATCAAATAAAACATGTTAAATCATGGAGACATTCATTAAATAGTATTACAAAGATTATTTAATGTTAATCACATTGCAATTTAACATTCAACATAAACACAAGTAATAAAACATCAAATTGTCATATACATATATCAAAGTTTTATGTCCATCTTATCAATATATACAATGCTACTCATTTCTATGACTGCTAGATCTCTCAAGACCTGGTGCTCACATCTATCTAGTTGCAGTCTATTGAGAGACAATGTATGCAATCGTGATCATGATTTGTCAAGGGTACTAAGAGAAAATTGTAAGCCCCATACCTATCCAAGGGCCTCCTGATGTTCCCCTACTATCTTATCTCTCTCCACCTAAAGCCTAGCTACCTATGACTGTAGTCTCTAGAAATTTGTTGGAGTTTTATACAATTGTACATCTGTGGCAACATTGGCTTGTTGGACATGCATCCTGATACTCTCTTATGCTTCCCATAGTCTAACATATGGCATGAACAACTATGGGTCTTGATCCACAATGGGTGGGGCACATAGTCTGATTCTGTGGCCTCCTAGTCAACTGATGGGGGCACTATCTTTATAGCCACATGATGATAGAGATCATGAAAATATCTCACAGACCCTGGAAGATACAAACAATAAATAATATTAGTACACATCATGATATATATGTATTAAAGCATTAAATAGATGCATAAGCATAAAGCATAGAAGTAAATAAAATATCATCACCTATCTCTCTAGTAGGCTATGTGAAATTAGCCTCATCCTATGCAGGGTGCATGAAGGATGTGCTAGCCTCCCCATGGCTATGGGTAATGGTCTATATTGCATATATTTCTCATGATCTATTCATACAAATGAGAGATGGCTCTCCCCACTCATGGCCCATTGGATCCTCATCAGCTACCTCACCACTCTCACTCATGGGCTACTTCTACTCATCCTCCTCATCTCATCCCTCTTGGCCATCATAGTCATGATCTACAGTCTCATCATACTCCTCATCTGTGACATCTACAAATATTTTCATAGCCCTATAGCCTGTCTCCTTGGCCCTATCCTCCACCTCATCCCCCTCATTTGATATTGGTCTTGCATCACCTATTAACTCATCCATCAAAAATATGGGAGTTGGTTGTGATACTATACACCACTCATCATACTCATCTGTGGCACCAACGTTGTCAGCGTAGGATACCGAAGGAATATCATGATCTGAATAATCAAATTCACTGTAAAAAACATCCTCCATAGTTAATTTTCTAGAATCATCGAGTCTCCAAGCACTCTGTACTGATCTCCTAAAGAAGGGTCATGCCATAAGTGCTATCTAAACCTAACCAAACTATCACATAATATGATCATAGTAGAAAGGATGTACTATGTAATTTTTTCTACCTTTAAATAACCTATCTAGCTACAATCTCCTCATCGATCAGGTTTGATCTAGACAATGTAGCACAAGCTGATAAGGTCTCCAAAGGATCTCATCCTCCTCCAATCAGTCAAATTAGATTCTCCAAAATTGCAAATCACCATACTGTTAAAACCATCATAGAGGATAGTTGAAGGCCCAAGGATACCCCAAGGTTGTCAAACATAGGAACCTAGTATGTCTAGTAAACATGATATGCTCTAGGAACCAAACTTACAAAATCATATAGTGTACCATGTTGTCTACCTCCTAAAATACAAATTGTCCAATATCATAGTACATGTGTGCTAGGATGCTACACCCCTAGGTGTATAGTGTCATGTACTCTTCCATCCCTCATATCAATTGTATTAGTCACCCCTCTAGGTGTGCTCCCTGGCCATCAAGGATGAGTACTAGTGCTACTATCAACATCAAAATCCCTGTAACCAATGGGGCATGTGAAAACTTCTAGTATCACAAGATCTATCTATGCCCTCACTCTCTCATCATGCACATGTCCACAAAGGAAGAACTACATGTCATATTTCATCTCATGAAATGATTGCTCCAGTCAAAAACACATTCAGTCCCCTCCAATAGGAACTCAGAGTATGTAGTGAACATCCTCCAATGTGATAGTCATCTTGCTAATAGGAAGATGAAATGTATGTGTATCTCCATCCCATCGCTTTACTAATGCCATCAACATCAAATAATGGTACCTCATGGAGGGCATGAGGTACACCCAGTATAATCTAACAATTTGCTTTGTATCCTCCATTGAAAGAGTGGGGACTAAATCTCGAATAATACTAATCTTCTTGCCATCGAGACACTAACACAAATGGGTGGGAACCTAATAGAAAACAAAAAAAATGTCCTATAAGCAGTCTAAACTCTTAAATATTTACATAAAAAATCATAAAACTATACTAAATTTTTTCTAATGTACTTTCCTAAAGGTCCTAGACACTTTAGATTCCTATTGGGACACTTCGTGAAGAAATGGGACACTTTGCGAATAAAAGGGAGAATTTACAAAAAGTGGGGACACTTTGTGAAAAAAGAGAATGCTTTGTGAACTTTTTCCCTCATGATAATGCTTGGTGCATGCCACTTGGTCTCACAACACATCTAATCTTCTAGGCCTCTAATCTCATCGTCTCAGTATCTTTCACCACTCTTCAATCACTCTCAAGATACAAAAAGGTAAATAACAAAATAGTTATAATTTACTTCACTTTTTTCTCTTATATAAGTTTAAATTAGGGATTTTACTATATTAGGGTTAAAAACTGCATTTCATTCAAATCAACATAACAGGTGCTAGAGAGCTCCATTTTTTAAGCCATTTGTTGCGTTGGAATCATGATTCCAATCCTATCCTCATAAATTTCTATAATTATGTGGTATGCTACTTAGAAAAATCATATTATATGACTTACCCTATTTAATGTTGCTAGAATTCTACCTTGATTCGGCCTTCATAAAGCAAGCAAAATCAAGGGTGGGCATACATCTACCCTTGTATTTGACTTCTAGAAGAAGTTAGATAAGAGTATTTTGGGAAAAATAATAAATTCATGTTGTAGGATGCAGTTCCTAAAATTGTGGTTTTATAGATAGCTTTAGTGGCAGCTTCATTCTCCTATATTATAATTGAACTTATATGTATCCTTTTATGAAATAGAGGTCATTATTGGAGTCCTTTAACTTGCATATACGTGTAGAGTCACATGGGTGCTAAAGTGGGGGATAAATTTAGTGTAAAAAATTGTACACTCTTGAAAGAAAGACAATATCAAACTTAATTTAGATCTATTTTCTCACCCTTGCATTAATTTCCCTTTTAAAATCATTATTTATAAGCCCCCTAGGACCCATTATTTTGGATCTCTAGGCTTATTTCACCTAAAAATCCCATAAAATCACTCAAATTATTGAAAATCTTTAAAACCCACCTCCAAAAGCTAAGGTGGGACTCATTTTCTACCTTGGACGAGTGATTCCCCTTAGGTGGGACCCATTCACAAAGGGTGAAAAATGAGTCCCATTTGTGGTCTTTTTCAATTTTGAGCAAGAAATTCACCATTTCAATTTAATTTTTTGGTGGATGTTAGCCTTTGAGATCAAAATAATGGTCAATTAGGTGTTATTCCTAGATAAGAAATCTTCTATGTCATTTTTATCAATCTTAGCACTTTGAGCAAGCATTTTTCAAGAGACAAGCATCAAGAATTTTCAAGCAATTTTTCACAAGAGCATTCAAGTTTCAAAAGAATTTTAAGTTGAAGTCTTGGAGCAACATTAAAGTCTTTTTGTAGGTCTTCAAGATCACTTTCAATCAAAATCTAACATTTTCAAGGGTTCATCATGGTTGTCTATGGTGAATCATGATACGTTTTAGGTTGGGGAGATGCAACTAGCCATCAAGACAAGCCTAAAGACTTGTTTCCTAAGTGATTCCATCCTCCATTATCACTCTACATTCAGCGTAAGGAAGGTATACACATCATTAGAGATCATTTAGGGAGATTAGGGATCTCCTCAAGTGAGTCATTCATCTTTATATTCCTATTCTTGCATGTTATTCTTACACATTAGAATACGATTGCATCATGTTGCAGATTTCTTAGCCTTAGACACAATTAATGCTAGAGTTTTAATGCACATTTCATCATTTATGTCAAGGTTTTATTACTATACTAGGGGCTTGACTAAGGAAAACCCCCCATTAGCAAATCAAGCTTATATATTGTTTTGAAAGTAATTTCATAGATTCATATCCAAAACTCAAGTTGGAAGAAAAGGGAAGGTGTTGAAGTGCATATCAAAACTTTCAATTCCTGAAAAAGTGGAATGGGACTAATTTTCCAAGAGTGGGGAATGAGTCCCATTGTATCTATTTGTAAGATCTTTTTGCATATTTAGATAACATTTTTCATGAAACAGACTCTCCTGTAGATATGCAGATCTAGGACTAATTCACCTAGATTGGTGAATGAGTCCTAGTTGGTCAAAAAGTAAAAAATTTAGTTTCTTAGAGCTACAATCAGTCACTTCTAGATTTCCATGTGCACATTATTCATCTTTCTATTTCTATTTTGTTTTGTTTTCATTTTTAATCCATTTCATAGGTCTTTGCATTGAATTGGGATTTTGATTTACATCTTGAATTTGATTTTATTTTCCAAGTTTATACTTGGGGTTGAACCCCTCATTAGATCATATTCAACCCCTAGAATAGCCCACTTGCAAGATCTCTTTCCTTTTTTCATTGAGATCTCAAGGGTTTGTTTTGAATGAAAGTGAAAATTTCCCCTTTTAGGTCCTAAACCCCTAAAGGTGGGAAGGCATCAAATTTTCCACCTTTCACTAGTGAACAAACAAAATGGATAAATCCGTATCTGCACATATTTTTGTGACTGGAATAAAGTGTATCCAAAGGACCACTTCTCACTTCCTAATATAGACATCATAGTAGATCTAATGGTGGGCTATGAGATGTTGTCCCTCACAAATGGATTTTTGGGGTATAATCAGATCCATATCACTCCAAAATATTAACATAAGATGGAATTATGGAATTCACTTTCCCATGGGGTACATACTATTGGATTGGAATTACCCTCAAACTTAAAAATGTAGGTGCTACCTATCAAAGAGCTATGACCACCATATTTCATGATCTCATGCACACATTGATGGAAGACTATGTTGATATTTTGGTGAAATCCTCGAGACATGGTGATCATTTGAGAGTCATGGAAAAAAATTTCAAAAGGCTTGAAGAATATAAAGTTCATCTAAATCCTATGAAATGTGTCTTCAAGGTGACATCGGGAAAGCTCTTGGGATACATAGTTTCCAATAAAGGCATTGAAGTGGACTTGGAAAAAGTAAAAGTTATATTAGATATGCCTTGCCCAATAGGAATCAATAAACTTAGAACCTTGCAAGGCCAACTTTTGTCAATCAGATGCTTCATTGCATAGCTTGCCAATAAATGTCAGCCTTTTCAGTATTTGTTATGCAAAGGAGTTCCTTTTATATGGATAGACAAGTGTAATGTATTTTTTCAACAAATTAAAGAGTACCTCTTGAAACCTCCTATTTTTATGCCACCAATAGTTGGTATGCCCCTAATCCTTTACATATCAGCTACCACTTCTACAGTGGGGGCATTACTTGCACAAAATGATCACAATGACAAAGAACTGGCTATCTATTACATTAGTCACAGACTAGTTGGGTATGAACTCAAATATAGTCCGATTGAATGTGCTTGTCTTGCCATGGTTTTCACCACTAAAAAAATAAGACAATAAATGCTAAATATTTAGACAATACTGGTGGCTACGATAGGCCCTCTCAAATACCTACTTAGAAAGGAAACATTGATAGGACAGTTCGCCAAGTGGGTCATGATACTTAGTATGAAAAACAATATGTGGAAAAAAAAGCAATAAAAGGACATTTTATCATATACCAAATTTTTGATGCACTCACAAAAGTTGATCACCCTTTGATTTCTGGATTCCAAGATGAGTCACTATGTGTACTAGACATTGGCACAATATGGAAGTTATACTTTGATGGCTCATAGACTAGTCATGGATTAGGTGCATGAATATTATTTATCACCCCTCAAGGTGACACTATTACTAAATACTTTAGAATAGGATTCCTGAGTACAAACAACATTGCATAATATGAGGCCTTACTGAAAGGATCGTGCATGGCTATAAAATGGAAAATTAGCAGTCTAGTGATTCACAATTGGTCATCTGATAGGTCAATGATGAGTATGACACAAAAGATGAGAAATTGACCCCATAAAAACAAATGGTTGATAGTTTTAAAATGTATTTTGCAAATATTATTTTTTTCCAAATCCCACAGATTCAAAATAAAGTAGTTGATGTCATGCCAATGACTAGATCTCTCTTGGACATTCCCA
Source organism: Sequoia sempervirens (assembly GCA_007258455.2). Taxonomy (NCBI): domain Eukaryota; kingdom Viridiplantae; phylum Streptophyta; class Pinopsida; order Cupressales; family Cupressaceae; genus Sequoia; species Sequoia sempervirens. The sequence continues at coordinate 225,944,707 of VDFB02000015.1, read as the reverse complement.
ACATTATTTCATAGTACAAGTTCTTTGTTGAATAGTTGTTGGTGTCTGCCTTTGATGTCCCTAAATTTGAAATGGTGTGTGAAATTGTTGGTCCTAATTCCCCATGGTATCAAACTATTTATGACTATCTACATTCCCATTCATTATCACCTGACCTATGTAGTAACCATCAAAAATCCTTTCTTTGCAAAGTTGCTCGCTACACCATCATCGGTAATACTTTATATAGATGAGGCCTCAACAATAACTTACTCATATTTCTTAACACTAATGAAGCAAAAACTACCTTACACAAAGTACACAAAGGTGTACGTGAAGCACATAACAGTGGTTCAACTCTAGCTAAAAGGATCCTACGACTAGGATATTACTAGCCTATAATGGAGCAAGATTTCTATCACTTTTTAAAAAAATATTGATAGTTCCAAATACACAGTGATCTAATCCACACACCTACATAGGATCTATATCCAATCACTTTTCCATGGCCCTTCACCCAACAGGGACTTGATATCATAGCAAAAATTCATCCCACCTCATCTAATAGCCAGAAATTTATTATCACATCAACTAAAATTTTCAAAAAAATTGATTAAAGCCATTCCCTTGACATACTTAACCAATAAACAAATATCCTAGTTCATCCTTAATTACATCATATTCTGGTATGGTTTCCCACAACCCATCATCTTGACAATGGTCATCCCTTCAAAAATCATGATGTCCATGAGTTATGTGAGAAATTCTACATCCAACACAGTTGTTCCACACTATATTATCCACAAGGTAATGACCAAGCTAAAGCATCCAATAACACCATAATCAAAATTCTTAAAAATTTTGTCAATGATGCTAGTCATGACTAGAATATTAAGCTAACCATGCCATATGGTTGTATCACACAAGCCTTCACACACCCATTGGTGCCAATTCATTCACCCTAGTCATCGATATGGAGGCTATCCTTTCTATAAAGGTCAAAGTTCCCTCCCTATAGCTCTCCATGAAAGGGATCACAATGAGGAATACTATATATCCTAACTGCATGAATTAGAGTTTCTTGATGAATGTAGACAAAAGGAATTAACTCATCTATAGACATACTAGAACCGTCTATGTTGTACTTACAATAAAAAGGTTTTAGCTAGACTTTTTGACATTGGTGACCTAGTGTTGATGTAGAATCCAAAAAATAAAAAAACTACATGAGAAACCTAGCAAATTTGATCCCAACTAGTTGGGTCCATATGTCATAACAACATCCTTTGTTTCCGACACTTATTAGTTGTCCACACCTGAAGGAGAACCTTTGTTTGAGTCCATCAACAACCTGCACCTATGCAAGTTCTATACCTAGCTTTAGAGAGCTAGGCTAAAATTGGAAAGGTCTTGAAAAAATATTTTTAAAATGAGAAAAAGTCCTAAAAAAAATATAAAAAATGAGAAAAAGTCCTAAAAAAATACATTTACAAAAAATAATGAAAAATCAAAAAATCGTTACCTTGATGAAAACATGGCAAACAAGCATCTTGGTGAGAACAAAAAATTCAAAAAATTATAAAAATAGTAAAGAGAAAAATTCATCCAATAGTGAAAACCACATCAGTGGCACTTTGGTGAAAACTTGACAAACAAGCGCCATGTGTAGTATGCCTTTGCTTTATCATCTACTATCACTCGATTTGGTTTCCCACCCTAATCCAAAATAATGCCTTTACCTTTCATCATTTTCCATTTGACATCCATCATCAAGCCTTGTCATCTTTATCATGACTTTCAAGTGGTTGACATCTTCTTCCCTTTTCTTCTTCATCTTTCATCCATAATAAGCCCATATCCCATCCCATCCCTAATGATTAGTCTTATACCCAACTGGGGCTATTTTCTAACACCTAGCTTCACTGGATTCTACACTTGTCATTGGATGTAAAAACATTTGAAAATCATAAAAACATTATAAAACAACAAAAAGAAAAAAAATAATAAATTGACAAACATTAAAAAAAATCATAAAACTTGAAAAGAAAAAAAAACCTGAAATATCCACAAAAATATCCTAAAACTTCAAAATATAAAAAAATCATAAAACTTTAAAAAGGAGAAAAATCAAAACATTCAAAAAAGACAAAAAATGAAAATGTTGGAAAAAGACAAAAAATCATAGAACTTCAAAATCCAAAAAAATCAAAACAAGTCAAAAAACCCAAAAACATTAAGATAACTTTCTAAACTCCCAAAAATAGAGTTGAAGTCAGTCATGCCAGTCTTTTCCAGTATTGAACTATGTTGCCTCTATGACTGGATGTAGGCAATTCCATTTGTCGATGTGCCCCCGAGGCTTTAGGTCAGTTCTTTAGGTATTGTCAAATAAAATAATGATTTGGTACTTTGTCATTGAAACAAAGCCAAGGGTCATGTTGAACTATGAGGTCTTTGCACATTGCTACATAGGAAAGACCATCTTTCAATGAGCCCCTAGGCCCCCCTAGGTTAGTCTTCTAGGGTTCTTCAAGTTAGTCAAAATAAATTAGGAACTATCAACTTAGACACGAAATAATCATCTAAACTTCAAATACAATTCTCGAATCAATAAGAAAAGAAAGCCAATAGGTCTTCAAGTCAAATAAATCATTTGTCAAATCAATGAAACTAGTTAAATCAATCAAAACAAATGGTCTTATATAGGATGTTTCCTTTTTGAAACCAAACCTTACAACTATCACACTTTGTCACTTACCTTATACATGTAGTTACATGATTGAAACTAGACTTGATGTCTTATATGACATATTTATTCTCCTAAAACTAGGTCTTTTCAAAACAATCTACTCATCATTCACTTTGTCCCTTAACACACTAACACACACTAATTGGAAAATAATCTGAATGCATAATGACCTTGTTGGTATGTTTTGTCTTATCTTTTGGATTCACTTATGTCATGTTACTAGCCACCTTGAGCATGTCCCACAAAGGATTTAGAGGAGTTATGATGTCTCATGACTCATCTTTTATTTGATTGTTGTTTGTAGTTTTTCTCAACAAATAGACTAGAGAAACTTTTCCCTTAGTATGAGTTAGGACATTCCTTATCTGGGATTGCTTGTTTTAAAGATGGATGACCTTGCACACCTTGATCTATGCCATACCATGGTTTTTTTGTCCATTTTTCATATTTTAATGCCTAATTATGATTAAATGCAAAATCCTTGCATAGAAAAAATATATATCTACAAATTATCTCAACTAGCACTATCTCAACATCTAGGTCTTCTATGCTAACATCCATCTTTTATGAGCTAACATACATCTTTTTTATTCTAACATTTCTTCTAGTATACATATTCCCCATCCTTATCTATTTTCCTCTATCCTATTGTCCTTCATCTTCTAGTCCTCTCATCCATCTCGAGAGCACACTCGTGTTCTTTGAACCTGCCTATTCTCTCGAGGGGGCATACCACTACCTCCTAGTCATTCTTCCTGACACTGGGGCATATCCTTTTCTTTGAAACAGTGGGATAAACTACATTGTATCGAAGAGGGGAAAATGTAGCACTAAAAAATTTCCTAGGCTTGCTAACACCATTTTTCCATCGTCTACAATCATATTTATGCTATTAATTAAATAATTCTTAATTACTTAATTAATTCATTTAATTCATTTCTCCATTAATCTTTATTAATTAAATAAGTTATATTTATATAAATTATTTCTTTCCTCTATAATTAAATAAACTTTATTTATTTAATTATTTCCACTTTCCACTATAATTAAATAATTATATTAATTATTTAATTATTCACTATTAGGTTTTTTGTCAAAAAATAATTAAATCTTATTTAATTAATGACTTTCCTTTTTGTTCACCTTTTTGAAAGAAATTTCTATTTAATCAAAAAAATAATTTGATTTTTCCTTTTGCATTTAAATAATGTTTCCTTTATTTGAAAATGCATTTTCCTCTTTGAACTAATTGATTTTGTTAAAAACTTGTTTAATTTCCTCATTCTCCTTCTCTTTCAATCTTATCTTATCTCGTCTCATTCAATTTTGACCATTGATCAAAATAAAATTCAATTGATCTCATCCATCCATTTTACATATGTCTCTCTATAAATATTGTTGTCACTATAATTTTGATCCATCTAGGATATATATGCCATCGTGCTATTGAGAAAACCTCGATATTTTTCTAGGCATAGACATGTACTTTTAATTGCACTTATAATCTAAGGGAAGTAGTTACTTAGAAGTGAAATGGAGGAGGATAATAGAGGTGATTCAATGGAATCATGAAGAATTGGGTAATGATGTCTCAACATTTTGTGTTATATGCTTTATTTTGTACTCTCTTATTTGATTAGGATCTTTCAAAATTAAGTTTAATGATTTAAAATCTCCAATCCTAGATTAATTTCCTGACCACACTTGACAATCAAAAACATCTTTTTATATTTGCATAATCACCCACACATTTGGTTTTGGTATTTTTCTTTTTAAAATGAACATCATGCTAGTGTGAGGCAAACATATTGTGTATGCTCTCTCCTCATGCCTTGTGCGATCTTCGAGATCAAAAAATATTATGCTTGTATTTCTTTTGTTTACCCTTAGAGTTCTTGCCTCCCAACTTGTGAGAGGGAACAACTAAAGTGGTACTTTATTTCAATATACTATATGAATAACTATGTTTTTTGTGGAAGTATTTAATCACCTAGCACAGATGTCCTATATTGACGGTTGTCTCCCTCAATATCCTTGAGATGCATCAAAATTATTTCTAAGGGAATAGGACGCCTCTCAATTGAGTGAATTGTTGCATGTATAGGCACATGTATTACCCTATAACATGGATTAAGAAGAAATTTTTGTAGGGGAAAAACCAATTTTACTTGGTGTATGATGCAATCCTAGGGGTCCACAATTACAAATTTGTCAACAATAAGTTTCCCTCTTGCCAATTCACCATCCTTAAAGGAAACTCTCATTCACAAAGAAAAATTTGATTTAAAAATACCCAGACCCATAACTAGATTACTCATCACCTTTAGACTCCTTAGGAACACTGACTCAACATAAAAAAACATCTACCTATGTCCGCTCTTTCATATTTAGGAACACTAACTCAACTCAAACAAGCAAACTCCTAATAGCCATGCAATTATAAATTGTCAAACAAAATCCCTGATCTAGACCCAAAATTCAGAATGTAAGAGGCCTTTTAGACACCTTTTAAGTCATTTTGAAATAATTCAAAGAATGTGACAACTTTTTTTTGTAACAACATAAGATAGTAATGACTGTCCTTCAATGGCTAGGCCTAATTAGACATCAATTACAAAACAACCCCAATGAATTATACTCTTAGATCATCTAGCTTCATTCAAGTCAATAGTTAACAAAACATCACAAACAAAAAATTTCATTAGAAGAAACCCTCATTATTGAATCACAATTGTAAACCCTTACCATATCAACTCCTTACTTGAATCATGAGGGTTTGTTGTAAGTTCATGAACCCAAGTCCATTTCAATTTTTCTAATACCTCAAACCTATGTAAATATTCCTACAAAAACATACCAAACCATTCCCCAATCCTTGTTCATGTTATTTCATCAATCACCCAATCTAAAGCTTCTTTCTTGATCCCACAAGTTGACTGTCATAAAACTGCCATGGATAGATCATATTACAAATGAACCTAAAAACTTTTTATCCACCAAAACCTATTAGAAAATAGAACCAAATACACCTTAAAAATATTATATAACCAAAAAAGTCAAGAACTCTAATACTACCATCAAATCTCACAAAATCACCACTGTACATGGGAAATTTCAAAAATTTCACAATTTTTTGAGCTAGGGCATCATAGAAACTGTCTAAGACTTCACCCTCAAACCATGCAACTTTTCTATCTATTAGGAAACATTCCAAAATTCTTATACACCAATTTCTAGCCAGTTTCATCAGCTAAAATAAGAGATACAACATTTTCTTTTCTACTATTTACCCTAAATAAGGGTTTTGACCCATTTTTGGAAAAAAAAAAAAGAAAAAAAGAAAAAGAAAAAAAGAAGAAGCAATATCTTCCTTAAAAATACATGGATTTAAAAGAAACAAAAATAATATTGAATTAGACTCATAGATTTACCAAACCAAATGATTTCTCTTCAAGTATATGACTATATGGGGTCATATTGTGCCCCACAATACAATTTTATTAGTAAAATATATAATTTTGCACATAAAAATAGTGCTCCATTATTGATTCTTCATTATTTACATCCCTCTTGACCTCTTTCTCGAGCTTATTCATCAATTTAAATGTTTTCTACTTGATACCAAATGACTACAACTAACTCAACCAACCTCCTAACTTCCTCACTTGTCAGTTTTCAATTTTGGTCTTTTATCTTGACAACATTTTTTACAAGATATTGGTATTTTGCACTTTTGAATCCCTCAATTCCTGAAAAATACTAAATTAACTAATTAAATGATAAAATTTTCCTCCAAGACCTTATTCAAATAACAAAACACTAAAACACTATTGTGGACCTCATTTAACAACATTTTTCAATCTTTTGCAAACTTGATACAGTGTCCACATAACCTATCTAAACATACAATAAAGAACTCAAACACATTGTAATGCTCTTGAAAGACCTTATTAAATTACCTCTAAGAAATCATTGAACACATATTTACAAATAGGCCTCATGGAGGCTTGAATGCAAGAAGGTGCTCCTACACCATTCTCCCCTTAAAAAAAAATCAAGTACCTGTAAGTAGCAAAGAGTAAGGAACTTGCAAAAGAAAAGGTATCTTCATCATCACTTTCAATCACAAATACTTGTGAGTGGTATAAATATGGTTCCTTGAAATGAGTATATTCCTTGAAATTTATTTTCATCTTAACACTTGGTTTATTCCTCCTTGAGATCACAAACACAATAAGAAAAATGTGTCTTCCTTGCATCTTCTAATCAATTACATACTCAAACTCATTCACAAAATCTACACCCTTTTATGCCTTCTATTCTACCAACCATAATATCTCTACATCTATTGCCTCATCACAAGCATATGTTCTTACTTGAAGAAAACTCAAAAATTCGTTAACCTCCTTATGAAACAATGAAGTAAGCTTTATGTTTTCATACCTTGGTAGCCCAATTTGTATCTGAAAATCCAATCCATCTTTGTCCTTCTCTTTAACATATTTAAACACCAACTCATCATCTTCTTCTTTCTTCTTATACCATCACTTCTCTAGCAACCTCTTAATTTTCATCTTCCAATAGTCCACTTCTTGTGTATATACCTGATTAGCATAATCTATACCTTTATCCTCATCATTAAAGTACCATATAATGATATTTTCACCATAACCACAACCTGCATCATATTCTTACAAATTTGCATACACCTCATTAGCAAACAAATATGCAATATCTTAAGTATCAATACCAACTTTTTCAGCAACATCAACAACCTTCTATACTTGTTCCTCTTTCTCATTAGATTCAAACAATGGAAAATGGTATAAAGAATCATCCACAACTATGTCTACCTTGCCATTTTGAACCTCCTCAATACTTGATGTCAAATCATTCACATAGATACTTACCATTTCACTGCTTACTTATTCCTCTCTTACTATTGTCCTAGCTTGTCTTTTTCTTCTATGAATAATCCCTTTGATGTGCCACACAACTCTCTCCTCCACTGTCAAATTCCAACATGTAGCTTTCCTATACAACTGCTTCAAATCATCCTCATGTATTTCTATCCTCACATTGAGTTCCTCTACTAATTGCCTTAATTCTTGATCCTTCTTCTTTTTCCTTGCCTTTTCCTCTTTTCTTTTCCTCTCTTCTTGTTTATTCTTCCTTTGTAAATTCTTAGCCTGCAAACATCTTATCAAAAAATCCATCTTCACAAGCAAGTCTCTCCTTGCTTCCACTTCACTTTTCCTCACCTAGGGAATTAGGTTCTCTCTTCAACCTACACAACACAAAACCACAAACACAACCACAAACACAAACTCTTTCTTTGCCCAAACCTTTCTGAGCTTTGATACCAACTGATGCAATGCTAGGGGTCCACAATTACAATTTTTTCAACAATTAGTTTCCCTCTTCCCAATTCACCATCCTTCAAGGCAACTCTCCTTCACAAAGAAACTTTTGATTTACAAACACCCAAACCCATAACTATATTACTCATCACCTTTAGACTCGTTAGGAACACCGAATCAACTCAAAAAAACATCTACCTAAGTTTTCCCTTTCATATTTTGACAATTCCTTCATTGAGACCAAACTCCTAGTAACCGTGCAATTATAAACTATTAAACAAAACCCCTGATCCAAACCCAAACTCTAGAATTTAAGAGGCTTTCGAGACACCTTTTTAAGTCTTTTTGAAATAAGTCAAAGAATGAGACAACCTTTTTTTGTAACAACACCACATAGTAATGGCTATCCTACAATGGCTAGGAATAACTAGGCATCAATTACAAAACAACCCCAAGGGATTCTACTCTTAGATCCTCCAACTTCATTCAATTGAATAGTTAACAAAACATCACAACCAACAAATTTCATTAGAAGAAACCCTCATTATTGAATCACAACTATCAACCCTTACCATATCAACTCCTTACTTGCATCATGAGGGATTTTTGTACGTTCATGACCCCAATTCTATTTCACTTTTTCCAACACCTCAAACCTATGTAAATATTCTTGCACAAACATACCATACAATTCCCCAATCCTTATTCTTTTTATTTCATCAATCACCCAATCTAAACCTTCTTTCTTGATCCCACAAGTTGGTTGTCATAAAAATACCATGCAGATATTAGACTACAAATGAACCTAAAACCTATTAGAAAGTAGACCCAAATACACCTTAACAATATTATATAACCAAAAAATTCAAAACAAATCTCATCCTATCATCAAATCTCACAAAGTCACCATTGTACACTAGAAATTACATATTTTTCACAATTTTTTGAGCTAGGGAATTATAGAAGTTGTCCAAGATTTCACCCTCAAACCCTACAAATTTTGGATCTATTAGGAAACATTTCAAACTCATTATACACCAATTTATAGCTGGTTTCATCCATTAAAATAAGAGATACACCATTTTCTTTGCTACTGGTTACCCTAAATAGGATTTTTGACTTGTTTTTATAACTTCCTTAAAACTACATGGATTTGAATGAAATAAAAATAATATTGAAGTAAACTCATAGCTTTTCCAAACCAAATGACTACTCATCAGGTATATGATTGTGCATGGCCGTACAATGCTCCACAATATAGTTTTACCAGTAAAATACAAAATTTTGCACATAATTTAAATAGGACTCCATTATTAATTCTTCATTATTTACATCCCCTTTGACCTATTTCTCTAGGTTCTTAAAAAATTTAAAGGTTTTCTACCCCATGCCAAATTACTACAACTAACTCAACCAACTTCCTAACTTCTTAACTTGTCATTTTTAAATTTTGGTCTCTTATCTTAATACCATTTGTTACAAGATTTTTTTTTTTACACTTTTGAATCCCTCATTGCCTAAAAACCACCAAATTAACTAATTACATGATAAAATGGTCCTCCAAGACCTTATTCTAATAAAAAAATGACAAAACCCTATTGTGGACCTCATTTAACAACATTTTTCAATCTTTTGCAAACTATATACATTCTCCAAATAACATATCTAAACATCAAAAAAATGACTCAAACACATTGTAATGTTGCCAAAAGACCTTATTAAATGATCCCTAAGCACTCATTGAAAAATTATTTACAAATTATTCATGGAGGCTTGAATAGAACAAGGTGCTTCTACACCAGTGTAGGAGGTTAGACCTCTAAGTCCATCCTACATTCACTATTCATTATAGAGATAGGAAATCCCTCAACTCATAAGATCTTTAGATCTTTGGGAGTAAGAGATTTTAGTGTGCCTGTGTCATGTAAGGGGGACCTAGTGTCACCAAGATCTCTAGTAGTCCACTTTGTTTAAGTGTTTGGAGAAATCCAAGTAGGGACTCAACAACTAGTATCTCTTTCTAGCCTAGGTCATGCATTGTTTGTGAATTATTTCATACACATTGAAATTGTACATTTTCACACTTAGATTAGACCAACCAAGTTTTTTCAGATTGTTTGCTATTTTTTCCTAAATCAATTTCACAAAATCACATTAAAATTGGCAAAAAATTAGTCAAAACCTAGCAAAACACACTAACTCTGCAATCGACTATTATTTACTACAACTAAGATTCTAGAACAATGTAATTGTTACATAGAACACCACAACTATCATTGAAAATGACATAATTGCCTACTATTGAAAATTTTAGGGAAATTTTAGACAATCCATTTTTTGATCAATTCCTTAGTATCATCTTGTCCTCTAATCATAGACTTGCAAGCTTCCAAACTTGTTAATTCCATTTCATCCATTCTTCCATTATTGCATACATTACTTTTTCCATAGGTCAAACATTACGCCATCCTTCAGCTTGCATACATCTTACTGTAGACTTTGGATTTGGAAACTTATCTAGCTTTATAGCATCACATATTTTGAAAATCAAATTTATCTTGACATCACTTTCTCATTATCTTTGTCCTTTGTCATTTAGTTTGGATCCTCAGCTCACAAGGCTAGTATTAGATCACCTTTGTCAACTCATCATTTTAGTTGTTACCATCATTGAGGTCTTGATAAATCATATTTTTAACCTTGGCTATCTTAGTTTGATTAAGCCACCTTACCTTATATTTTCCACAAGGTGCTTAGTTTCCATACCCTTTGTCATCCTCTTAGGTCATATTACCATTTTAACCCATCATCCTTTCAAATTTGCATTACATTTGGAATACCTTAGACATACTCAAGATATTGACCTCATTGTGACACTATTGACATTTTGACCATTGTCACTTTGATTCCTTTTCTTAGTATCATCCTTAGACATCATCTATACCTTTAAAAATGAAAACAAAATAGCCATATCACATATACATTACCATAACTTGGAACCTCATTGTGAAATTTAGACTATTGACACCAAGTGACATCTTATCACTTTGAATCTATAACTTGGTATCATCATTAGGCATATCCTATACTTTTGGAAAAAAAAAAACATGTTTTCCTAACCTTGGTATTAGTAATACCTTTTCCATACCTAGGCATAATCATATCTTTGCATACTCACCTTAGATATCATACCATATCACCTTCACGCTCAACTCCCTCTTGCAATTCTTTTATGGTCGAAAAAAGGTTGCAAAAGAAATAGAAAGAAATGTCTTTCCCTCAAGATGATGAGTTTGTCAACCCTTATGGTAAATCCTTCTATGGAGCACCTAGACCACAAACATCATATTCTAATCCATTCAAATAATTAATCCTTAGAGACAAACAAGGAAATGTGACTATATAAGAAGTAGAGCTTGCCACACAAGATCTTGAAGTAGCCTATTTTGTTGATGAAATTGTGGAACTAGATCCCCAATGTTTTCTAGCTAAACTATTGTTAGAAATAGCCACATTAACCCATGATTTTTATGTTAATATAGTACAAGCATCACTCAAAATGAAATAAAAAATTTCAAAGACATAATACACCTACATCTAGTGGTTTTAATCCACAACTCAATACATATATACCATTAGGAGGATCCACACAAGATGCATGAACAATCTGCACATCACCATTTGGCACACAAAAAATGACACAATTCATGACTCAAAACACCACAATGTAATCCATGACACAACCTTTTCGAAAAAAATTCAACCCATTTTCTACATCTAACACCATAGGGGCATCATCTTCCAATCCACTTCACACAAAACCCTCAAGCAAAAGACCAAACATTATTATCAATAAAACTCCCAAAACAAATGTTATACCAAATATGAGGACCTCTCAACATACCATTGCGATGCAACACATGCCTAATCCTAATATACATGTGCAAAACAATACCCAAGAGTATATTCCACATAACACACAAGGACCCTTCCCACAATATGGCAACCAACATCCACATGGTCATACATTTACAAATTCATGGCATACACAATCCAATCCTCCCTATTACACCCATATTCCAACCCATAATTAAAATTTTCATAATCTAACACCACCCTACACACATATCCAACAAAAATCCATCCCATAATATTGGATTGCAATATGCCAACATGAGCTCTCAAAATACACAAGACATGTCACTGACCCAAGTGGATGTTTTACAAACCCAAATGATTTCCTTACAAAAAAAAATTAGAGAACATGCAAGTGTCTAACAAGAAGACATACTCTACAAAAGACTTATGTCCATATCCTTTTGAAATGAGTCTATATATGCTACCCTTCCCACATGGCTATATGATGCCTAACTTCCCTAAGTATAGAGGGTAGGGCAATCCTATCAAACACGTAATAGAGATTTCCACAACTTGCATAGACATTGCATATGAACCAATATACCTAATAAGACTATTCCCATGAAGTCTTACATGGAAACCACTTGAGTGGTTTTCACAACTACCAACTAGCATAAGAACCTCGAGAAACTTGGCAGAAAAATTTATAGAACACTTTTGCATTCAACACTCAAAATGAGATACCAATTACAACCCTATTTCAAACAAAACAAGAAGAGGGTGAGAACATTATGACCTTCCAACGATGGATGGGTTTGGCTAGTAGATGTCCCATCAAAATAATTGAAGAACAAAATGTTTTCATGTTTATAGAGAACCTCAATGCAAACTTGAAACATGAGTTACAAAGGCAATATTTATACTTCAATCACAAACCTAGTTGAGAAAGGAATTATCCTTGAGAAGGCCCTCATCGAGAAAGGAGAAATCAAGACTTCCAAAAAAAATGCAACCACCCAAAAAACATGAAAATATAAAATAAAATATTGGGCTCATAACATAAATGTAAGCAATGATGGAGTCATTGATGCTAAGGAAATACACAAAAGCCCTACTATTACACTCATAGGACCCCATACATCCAATGGCACACCGAGAACTCATGATCAAACAACAAATTCTATTCAAAACACACAATAACATAGAGTCTGAAGGAAGTTTCCTATAAGACATAAATAAACTCCTATTGGGGAACCTATCAAATATATCTTCAAACAAATTTTGCAACACAACATTATAAAAATTCCTAATGCAAAACCATATGACCCAGGATAGTTCAAACTATCATGGTGGGGCAATAATTCCTTTTGTGATTATCACCAAGCTAAAGGGCACCCCACTTCACAATGTCAACAATTGAAGAATATCATCCAAGATCTTGTTTAAAATGGTACTATTGAAGTCAATGGACAACAAAACTCTTCTAATAGTGGCTATAAATTCTTCATAGATTCTTTACATGACTAGGGAAATGGAAAACACTCCAATTTGAGCAATAAGACCAACAACTCTACCAATTACAAAAATTCCATATTTGATTATACTACCATAGTAAATGAAATTTGCATGGTCAATGACCACATCAATACCATGACCATTAAGAAACCACTAGAATGCACTATTAATACTCACCTAACAAAGATGAAAATCCAAGGTGGTCCTCCAAAAACAACATCATCCATTGATGTCCCAATACAATCTACTTAATCATTTAGGGAAGAATCTCGCAAAAATCTCTATCGTGGAGTTTTTATGTATATCACCTGACCATCGAGCCATTCTTGACAAAGCCTTACAAAAGACTACTATTCTCACTAACCTTGATGTCAATCATTTCTAGGAGATGGTGGGTTACTTGGCTAATTCACATCATGTCACCTTTTCTGACTAAGAATGTTTGACTAAAAAGACAAACCCTAACGACCCTTTGCATCTTCAATTCCTCATCCATAAACATAGTTAGATGAGTCTTGGTAGATAATGGAGTAGGGTTAGACATAGGCACCATCAAATTGGTTAATATATTAGGCTTTTTAGAAGCATGTGTATACACAAATAAAAACATTGTTATCAAGGCATACAATGACGAGGAATGCTCTTCTAAAGGAGTTATCACACTACCCATTAGAGTTGGATGGTCCACAATTATGGACACTATTTTCCAAGTCTTGGACCTTAACCTTCCATACAAACTCCTCCTTGTCCGACCATGGATTCACTCCATTAAGTTTGTACCATCCACATTCCATCAATGCTTTAAGTTCCCTCATGAAGGCACTAAAATCACAATCGCTAGTGATCCCGACCCCTTCTAATATTGCAGTAACTTGCAAGAAAATACTTAGTTTCAAGTACCTATCAATAATGAAGCTTCATCCTCTACCTCATTACAACACATTCATCCATATTCATGGACTAAGTATTCCACTTCATTTACCACACCATCAAAACCCATGGTCCAAGTCCATGACATTGGATGTGGTGAATACCGTATGTATAAATTATTAACCATTGACAATGCTAATGTTGTTAAGGAAGTTTAGACTTCCAACAATGACATCAAGACAACTTCAAAAGGTACAAAAATATATGTCCATTCTTGGATCAAAACCTTTTGGGATCCTAGTGATATATCTACCTTTTCTATATCTGCTTCCACTTAAACTTTTCATGTCTGAGATAACCCCATGTTCAACCAAGATATCTATGATAATCCACTTTTTGATCATGACCCCACTAACAATATCAAACTATCATGCTTCCATCTCACCCACCTTGGGCTAGGATATACATTTCCTATTGTGTCCTCTACCAATTCATCTTTCGAAGTCGTTAAGGGTGTGCAAGCATCCTTTAATGTTAGCAATAATGAAAAAGGATATTCCCAAAGTCTCCATTGATGGAATCAAAAGGCATCCTAAAAAGAAAAGAAAAACAATACAAGTCCTCTAGTCAAAATAAAAAGCTATTGGATAAACCAAAATTAAAATTCAAAAGTGAAAAATAGAAAGCATTGATCTCCAAGTATGTCTCTTCATAAAAAATCATTGGGGGTGTCTTTATAAATCTAAAGACAAATAAAGAGCTTGTTGGTCCAAGGTCTCCATCTTTGTCACTTTCACTCATTCCATACACTCTCTTCAATTTTTCCATGTTCATCTATTTTTCATATCATTCCACCTCCATTGGTAATGTCTTTCGATGTGCCTTTGATGATGACCCCTTAATGCACTCTAGCTCATTAGTCATCCAAACTCCTTTTTGTCTAAAACATGGTGGCCCATGTACTTTGCACATTAGGGATCATACAATAGCCTCTTTTCTCCACTACATTTATCATCCTTCATATTTTCCACATGCATTCTACATCCAAATCATGCCCTTTCATCCAACATGACCATCCAAACAAGGTCAATGCATTGTCACGACTTATTAAGTTCTACACAGATTATGAAAGTCTTGTCATAACCATAAAAATATAAAAAATAAATCAAAAAAATTGTTACCTTGATGAAAACTTGGCAACCAGGTGTCTTGGTGAGACCAAAAAGATAAATTAAGAAAAATAGTAAAGGAAAATAGTCCATCCAATAGTGAAAACCACTTCGGTGGGAGTTTGGTTAAGTACCATGATGAAAACCTAGCAAACAAGCACCATGTGTAGTTGAATTTTTTTCCATCATCTACCATCATTCCAACTAGCTTTGCCTTTCATTACACATCCATACCTCTTTGAAACCCATACTAATGCCTAGCTTTCCTTCTCATAACCTAGAACAGTTTACATGCCATGTCCTTTTTCCTTTCATATCCCATTCCATTTCACCCCTAATCATTTTTTCTTAAACTTGACTAAGGGAAATACTTGACCTACATCATCTGATATTAGACATACCATCAAGGGTCACTTTCATAAAAAAGACAAAAAAATCAATATTCTCAAAAATAAAAAAAATCAAATACTCCCAAGAAGACAAAAAAAGTCATAAAATGACAAAAAGACAAAAAAATCATCAGACTATTAAAAACAAAAAAAAATAAAACATGTCAAAAACAAAAAAAATCCAAATAACTTGGAAAAATCCCAAAAATAGAGTAAAATTCAATCCTATTAGTCAATGTCTAGTCGAACTATGACATATCTATGTGCACAATGTAGGAAAGGACATCTATCAATGAGCCCTTCAGGCATTAGGTCAATCCTTTAGCGTTTATTGAATAATATTCAAATCATGATTAAGTCCTTAGTCAATAAAAAAAAGTCAATTCATGTTGAACTATGAGGTCTCTATACATTGTTACATAGGAAAGACAATCTATCAATGATCCACTGAGGCCCCCTAGGTTAGTATTTTAGGGTTTGTTGGGTTAGTCAAAATAAGTTAGATATCTATACACACAATGATCACTCAAAAAATCACACAAAATGTCATGAATCAATAGAATATGAATAGGTCAACTCAATCAATCATCAAGCAAAATTAGACATTCAATCAATTAAATTTATGTCTTATGCAAGAAGTGTCCTTTCTGCTATAAGAATTTTATCATTTGTCAAAACTCTATCATTAGCCTTACCAAGATGTGTCCTTCTTGAGGATAGGCACAGTCAAATAATCAACCCATCACTAGGTCAAAACACATGCTGGTAAACATTTGGTAAATAATTTAAATGATTGTTGTCTTATTTGTCTTCAATCATGTTACTATCTATCTCCATCATGTCCCATAAAGGATTTAGTGGTACAATGGCATCTTGTGACCTATTTTTCTTTGACTATTGTTTGTGGTTTGTCTTGGAAAAAGGACTAGGGAAACTTTTCCCTTAGTATGAGTTAGGACACTACTTGTTTGTGACTATTTGTTGTGCAAGTGGATGACCTTGTACACCTTGGTTTGTCATAGCATGGTGTTTATTTTCCATTTGTTTCACTTTACCACCCAATGATGATTAGTGAAAAGTCTCATCTCAAAAAATATGCATCTTTAAAGTTGTCTCTACTAATGCCATATTGACTTCCATATCCTTCATGCTAACATTTCTTCTAACCTTCATCCTCTAGTCTTCCCATCCATTTCGAGACCACAGTTGTGTTCTTGGAACTCGCATGTCCTCTTGAGTGGGGCATACCACAACCCTCTTGGTCATCCTTCCTCATCCTCTTTACACTGGAGCATATTTATAAATTAAATTTTATTGACCCAACGTGATAAACTACATTGTATCAAAGAGGGGGAAAATCTAGACACTGAAAAATGTCCTAGACCTTCTAATACCATTTTTCAATTTCAATTCCCTTGTCTAATGTCATAAGTCCTCTATTAATTATATAATTTTAGTTGTTTAATTAATTCATTTATAGCTTTATATTTTCTTCTCTTGATTGATTATTTTTTATTTATTTATTTAATTATTTATCATTGTCTGCTATAATTAAATAATTATTTTAATTATTTAATCATTCATTAGCCTTTTTCTATCATTAAATTAAATAAATTTTATTTATTTAATTTCCTACGAATGTATCATCTTCTTCCTACTTTTGGATTAAATTATTATTTAAGTTGAAAATCAGCTTGCCACGTGTATTCTTTAATTAAATATTATCTTTATTAATTAATCACTCATATCCCAATTTTGAATTTAATTTATTATTTAATGAAAATTTCAAATTATCACATGTCCTCTATAATTAAATAATATTTTTATTAATTAATTATTCATTTTAATTTCTCGTACAACCTCTTTTTCTATGCCTATCTTATCTTCCACATCAAATCTTATCTCTTGACATCTCATTTAATTCTAACCCTTGATTGAATTATCTTATAATTTAATCTTAGACATTCATTCTTAGCATTTTCCCTATTTTTTCCCTAACTCTATTTCATACTACAAATTTCATTCTTGGCCATTGATTGACACATCTTATTGACATTCGATCTCAAACCTTCATTCAAAAATTTTCATTTCTATATAAGACCCTAATCTTGTCATTTTCATCATCTAGTTCATATGCAAATACATGCTGCTAGTGTGAGAAAACAATCTTCAATAATTTTCTAGTTATTTTTATAGGATTATTATTGCACACACAAATATGAGGGCATTAAGTACATTCAAGCAAGATGGAGAAGAGAAACAAAGGTGAATCAATGATGGCATAAAGAATTTATGGTGATATTGCTTTATAGTTAATGTTTTTATGCTAATTTGTGCTTTATTATTCATTTAGGGTTAGGTTTTATGCTATTTTACATTAACCTAGATTTTTACCCTATATTACAATAGGGTGTTGAAAAATGATGTTGGATGTTAAATGTTTCTAAGAACTTCTTCACATCATTATTCTAAAATGGTGTCCCATTGTTCAAAATTAACGTGGAAGGGAGTCCAACGTGAGAAATAATGTGTTCTAGTATGAAATGACATATTACATCGACAATTGTTGAATGAAGGGGAAAGGCTTCCACCCATTTTGTGAAATAATCTGTTGTAGTAATTATGAATGCATGTCTGATGGAAGAAGGTGGTGATTTTTTTTGAATAATATCTAGACCTCATATTAAGAAAAGCCAAATAGGAACTTGGGAACAAAGGTTAGAAGTAGGAGCATGGATCAAATTGCTATGTTCTTGAAATTTGTGACATTACTTAACATATTCAAAGTAATCTTATTTGAAATATCTTCACTAATATCCTATGTAGATTAAATTTTGAACTAATGATCTTCCTTCAAAATAGCCTCCACAAGCACTTGCATGAGGTTCCACAAGCCCTATCAGGATTTTAAATTGTTTAAATAATCCAAGTAAAAGAACATCAAAGGACCTTTTATACAAAACATCAACAAGGATTATATATCTAGATGCATGTTTTTGAAGGTGGGTATAAATATTCTTAGCTGTCAACTAAGGAAAGGTACCTTATTTCAAATAGTTAAATATCAATGTATATCATTCACTAGAGATTTTGTGTTGTTTTATAACACTTCTTTGACCTTATATTCTATTCATGGTTTTGTAATTTTATGGATAATTAATGTGATATCTTTTCAATGATCTTGAGCAGATATAAGGGAAGTCGCACTCCCCATTTTATATGAATTAAAGTTGTTTAATAGTCATTGTAATATCCTTATATTTTGATAAATTTTCATTATTTTCTTGATACAATTCATTTATTTTCTTAATAGCTAATTAAAATTCACCAAGTATCTTAATATTTCAATCTTCGAGAGTTAAAGTGGCTCATAATCTAGAAATTTGAAGGAACCCGCAAAAACTTCATCGTGTTCCACAAATCTTGCAAAGTTTGGTTTTTGTCATAAGTCCTAGGGTATCAATTGTTTTCATGTTCTAAGGTTCTTCTAGGGTTTAGGATTTAATATTTTTCCACCCTCCTATGTCTAAAGGGGTTTAATTTTTCATTATTTATCTAATTTCTAAGCCTAATTTTTATGTCCCCTATCATTTGTCATCCTAGTCGGGCCCCCGTTTAAGTTGCTAACTCACAAAATGTGTAGATATAAGCTTTTATGTAGGTCATCCAATCATTTGGATTAGTCTTGACCATTCCTTGTGCCTTCGCTTGATTTTACTATTCATTAAAATAATCTCATGGGTTGGTGGGCAAGTGACATGTGTCCCTCTCTTGGGCTGGGCCCATCATTCTTCGAGGATAGTGAGCAACAATTTTCCAAAATTCAATGATCGATATGTTGTGACATAGGTAAATCTAGACGATTCCCCACTAGCATGTGGGGGACAAACCAACACCTCCCATCCCTCAACAAAGAAGCAAGAAGGTGCCACCTTGAATAATTTGAATGATAATACATGAATATTTTATGAAATATTTTGACATAACATTGAAAGGTATTGACACCTATGCTACTAAAAGGCTCTTTTGAGAACATGGTAAAAAGTAGAGCAAGATGTTATGATTGTGGTTGTTTGTTTGATGAAAAGGCTATGCTCTAAGGAAAATATAGTGAAAGATAAAGTGCACATTGGTTGAGGCTATAAATTCAATTTGGACCATTCCCCACCTTCCCTCTGTTGGAAGGTTCTCACAAGCTAAACCCATCATATAAGTGGGAAAGCCAACACAGACATTTTCATGAATTTTGGAAAAGGTAGATCCCACAAGATTACTTGGAAGCGGTTCTACAAGGCCTATTATGGTTGGTTGATGGTGGTAGTTGTTTATTGTCAAATTTTTGCACTTCTTTGATTGGATCTGAATAGTTCATCACACCATCATAATTTAGAATCGATGGCTAATATTCAAAGTTCAAGATTGAGGGTGAATGATCCATTCTAGGTCATGTGTGCCAATGGTAATGGTGGATATGACGTAGAGATACCAAATTAGTATGCTTTAAAGCCGTAAAACTTATCTTAAAGCACAATTGTAAACTATTAAATAATTTAGCATGTTAAAGGAGTTCTTGCTATAAGTTTCAAGCCCGTTTGATGACCAAAATTAGGGTTTCCAAAGCGACTACAATCCAGTAAGTTAAATTGATACTCTTCCTTGTAGATGTCTTAAAATTTGTTACAAAAAGTTCTATCATTTTTTCATTAGGGTTTTCTAGTTTGTTTCATTTCTTTAAATTTTTGACGTTTAATTTGAATTATTAGCCTATCTGATCATGTTATTGCCCTGTGTGAAAGCCATACCCTAGTTATAATCTTTATAATTTTTTGAGAAGTAAACCCTTGTTTGTACAAACCCTATAAACATGGAACCTAAAGTCAAAACATCTACATTAAAGCACCAACCCTCTACTTCAAATCATCCAGTTAGACCTCTATTTTAGGACTTGACTGACTAGCTAAAACCCCCCACATCTTTGAAACCAAAGGGTCAACTATTTTTCTGTGGCACACAAATTGTAGAGGGGCTCATAGATTAATAATGCACCATTAAAGATGCCACATTACCATACACTAGATGGGCATAGTTTAACTTCTAGTTTTTCAACTGAAACTATGGCATCCCTATTGGTTACCCCTGGAGATTAGACATGTGAAAGGTGGTAGTGCCAAATTTCTTTATGGATGTTGACTTATTGAAACTAATAGCAGCAAATTATGACCTAGTCTCAAGAATTATTAGAACATATGATAGAATTGAAATGGTTAAAGTTACTAGGGTTGAGATTGCTGATGTTTTTAATTTGACTAAGTGGAGTGAAAATATGGTGAAAATTGTTGAGAAGGTGAGACACACTTTCAAAATATTAGTATTGAAGAATTACCTTACATTAGTTAAATATCAAAGGATTATTCTAGGCCCATCTGATAGGGATCCATTTCCCATAAATTATTTTATTTCTTATTTATATAGGGTATTCTATTTTTTATGTCAAATCATAGGTTATTACCCAACTACTAGTATTCCCATGGCTGAGATGTATATGGATACATTCATCCAACACCCTACATGTTGCACACTTTATGACTATGGGTCCTACTTGGCTGAGAATATTCATGATGTCCTAGTTGAATTGAAGAAAGGTGAGTATGGGGTCAGATTCTAGTGGTACTCTCTTTTCATGCATATATTTCTATTCAAAGGATCTATTTAATTTGGAAAAGACATGAAACTAGACAAAATGGAAGGTGATATGGACCTACTTGTCCAATGCTAGACCACAATTCTTGACAAGAATGAAAACTAATCCAATTATGTGGTATTTGAGAATATTTTTGCCTCCAAGATGAGGAGATTTTTAATTTTGAACATGCCCAGAATCCTTGGAGAATTACATTAATTTTTGAGGCCTAAATATAGGAGGACAGATCTAGGTATTGAGCATAATTGTGGGGATGTTATTCCCTATCCTAGCTACAAATTTTTTAGGGTATATGGCACACTTGTTTCACATCACATACTACAAAGAGATGTGCCACTAAGAGTGGGTTTTCAAGAAGTAATGTGGTAGTTAGGAGATGTTGAAAATAACCATTTGAAAGATCAATGTAAGGGAACCATTTTCCTTGCATACACTTGTTTCTCTAATTTTTTCATGATAAAAGGAGGATAGAATAATATTTTTCAAGTACTTAAGAATTTTGGGATGAAGATAATAATAGAAAGAATATATGATGATGAGGGGTTCATTGCATGGCTTAAAGAAAGAATCAGAAACTCAAAATTCATCCACAATTTCTACTTCCTAGAGGATGTGATAAGGAACAATTTTTACTTTTAGAAACAAGATGAGAGGAAGATGAAATGGATTGATTTTAATAAACTAGAAATGGAGATGCAATCTAGGGACCCACAATTATTTTCCCTTAATTTTAAGGAAGCTGCGGTAGCATAACAACTTCCTACACTAATCTTGAGAGGAGAATAATGCAGAACTTTTATAGATCTTTAATAGTTACAAAAATTTTGAAAAAAAAAAACACAAATATGATGCATACCACAACACAATGATTTACATGGGGAAAGCGCTTTCAGGTGAAAATTCCCACACTCCAAAAGCCACCCAATATATTATTTAGCAATTACAAAGATTACAATATACTTGCAAAGAAAGGTTCTCATAAGAGTATCACCACTCAAAGATCCAAAGATAATAGGATCGCTATCAGACTCTCAGAATATATTGCAATACAATGTCATAATACAATTCTCTTATAAAATAGGGTGGCCTTCTAGGGAAAATTTAGCTAATAAAATATCAATCATCAGATATAAGAGATAATGATGAATAGTATTGATTTACAAGAATAAAATATAAATAAACTTTTCCTTTCGGGGGCACTACCCTTGAGCCCCTTCCGGAGCACACTACCCCTAGATGCCAACTAGGGGGATGATCCTCTCAGATACCTCATGGGTGGAATCCCCGCACACCCCCTGTTGTCGTCGGCTGAACAAAAATGTATGTATCAATAGTAGTTGCAAGGTTGAGACACATTTTATCGACAAATCTCCCACTTGACAAACACCTTGCAAGGACAAAAAAAGGGTGTCATCACCATCTCCTAATTTCTAGGAGCCAAAAGGCCCATAGTCTCTTAAGAACATCTAAATTTCTCTATGCTCACAGGCCTAGTTAAAGAATCAACAACATTCATCAAAGTCACTACCTTAACCAACTTCACCCTATCATCTTCAACCATATCTCTAAGAAAATGATTTTATACATCAATGTGCTTGGTACTGGCATGAAATGTCATGTTCATGGCTAGACATATCACACTCTGACTCTCACAATAAATTTTCAATGCACCTTGTTTTATTCCAATATATGAACACAATCTCTTAATCTAAATGGATTCTTTACAAGCATGAGTAGCTACCATATACTTTGTTTCAGTAGTGGATGAAGTAACCACAACCCATAACTTACTCATTAGACTAATTGAACCCTCAAATAAAGTGAACACATAAGCACAAGTGGATCTTCTACTGTCAACATCACCTTCCCAATCTGAATCCACATAACAATGAATATCAATGTAAATATCATCTTTAGTCATATTACTATGATAACATAAGAAATAATTTTAGGTACCATGCAAATATGTAAACACACTTTTAATTTCATCTCAATGAACTCTACTAGGATTATACATCTATCTGAAAAGAAGTCCCACTACTTGGGTAATGTCTAGTCTTGTACAGACCATAACATACATCAAAATTCAAACTACACTCTAATAAGGAACTATGCTCATGTCTTCCATCTTTGATGGAGATGTTGGAAAATATGAAATAGATAACTTTTTTTAGCTAAAGAAGGAACACACAATGGTCTAAAATCCTACATATCAAACCTTTGTAGAATTGATTTGGCATACTTATTTTGGCCAAGCTATAGCTTTCCATTCACTCTATCTCTTCTAATTTCCATCCTAAGAATGTGTTTAGCTACACCAAGATATTTCATTTCAAATTTAGTAGAAAGTTGAGATTTTAGTTCTAAAATCATACCTTTCTCTTAACCAATAGATAATATATCATCAAAATATAATGCAATAAATACAAAATGATCATCATCAATTTTATAATAAACACAATGATTTGATTTAGAATGCTCAAATCTCAAACTCAACATATATGTATCAAATTTTTGGTACCACATCCTAGGACTTTCTTTTATGTCGTACAAATATTTCTTCACCTTACAAACCAATTCACTTTTACCTTTCACCATGTAGTGCTTTGGCCATGTCATTTAAATATCCTCCTACAAGTCACCATGAAGGAAAGAAGTTTTCACATCCATTTGATCAACTTCTAAATCACAAGCAACAACAATAGAAATCAAAAATCTAATGGATGCCATTTTTACAATAGGAGAAAATATCTCACTATAATAAACACCTTCAACTTGAGAGTAACCTCTTGCAACCAACATTGGATTATACTTCTCAATACCTCCATTTGAACTAATATTTTTCTCGAACACCCATTTGCAACCAAAAAAATTTCATCCTTTAGGAAATGGTACAAGGTCCCATGTATCACTCCTGTTCAAAGATGTCATTTCTTCATCCATATCAAACTTCCAAGATTCTGCATGATTCATTCCTAATGCCTTTTCTACTAATTTGGGTTCATCCATCTTAGTATTCAAAGAAAAAATACATATAGAATCATAAGGTGAATATGTTTCAAGTGGTTGTCTATGGTTCTTCCTCCTCTTCTGAAGATTCAGAGGTAGATGAGCTCTCCTCAACTTATTGTATATCCTTGGTCCTCAATTCAACTTTCTTAAGTGTTGAAGGAAATTGAATCACATCTTCATGTTTAATTTGTTATACCTACAATGTAATAGAAGAAGGCTTAGTTTATCTAAAAATAACAATTTTTTAATGTATTCCCTTCTATGCAATAGGATCCCAAAGCTTGTATCCTTTCACACCATAACTATATCTAAGGAAGATACATTTCACAACCTTTTTCTCCAACTTTGATCACTTCTCCTTTGGCACAGGTGCATATACCTCACAACCAAAAACTCTAAGATGTCTTAGTGAAGGCTTGTGACCCAACCATACCTCTATAGGTATCTTATCAACAAGAGTTGATGTAGGAGACCTGTTAATTAGGTAATAAGTAGTGGCAACAACTTTAGCCCAAAACCTTTTTTCTAAACCAACACCACTCAACATACTCCTATCCTTCTCCATCAGTTTCTTATTCATTCTTTCTCCAACTACATTTTTTTTTAAGAATATAGTTTCATCTTCTATCTATGAATACTACAATCTTTATAGAATCTATCAAAATCATTAGATAAAAATTCACCACCATTATTAATCCTTAAAATTTTATTTTCTTTCTAGTTTTCAGCTCAACCATTGCTTTAAATTCTTTAAATCGACTTAAAACTTCATATTTACTCTTTAGAAACTATACCCATGTCCTACTATAATCATCAATGAATGAAACATAATGTGGATTTACCAATTGAAGGAACATCTATATGACCAAACACATCAGAATGAATAAGATCCCATACACCACAAGATTTATGAAAACTCAAGTAAAAATGAATGTGGTTTTGTTTTCCAGAAATGCAATGCTCACAAAAGTAAAATTCATTATTACAATCAGATAGACCTTCAACAAGGTTTTTTATTTTCCAAGGTCCTTATACCCTTTTCTCTAGTGTGGCTAAGTCTTTGGTTCCATAACATAGTTTTCTCTACAAGTAAATTTGTTTCAAAAGAAACAACACCCTTGGGTACCCAAAACCCATGACCATCCATTGAAGGAAAAACCCCCATTTCCTCCATAGACTTGCATTTCAATAGTGCATGCATCAAGCTTATACAATGTTCCATATCTGACACCTCTAGCAATCACCATACCACCTCTAAACATCATACATCCTACATCAAAAAATACTCCCTACACATGTACATCTATTAGTTTGCTCACAAATTAAAAAAATTGTGCTCAACTAGGGATATGCAACATACCATTAATCATTCTTATTCTACCATCAAGAAACCTGATTTTAATGTTACCATGGCCAAAAAATGTCTAAATGAGAATCATCATCCAAGTACATGCTACCTACATCAAATTATTCATATTCAAAAAACCAATCTTTATTAAAGGTCATATGGAAAGATTCACCTAAATCAATTAACCATGCATCATTACCTACACAGGTTGCCAAAGTTGCAATGAATGTGTCACCATCTTCCTTCTTGGACTCAAAATACAAATCAAATTTATTCTTTTTCTTCTTTTCTTCTTTGCAATCCTTACAAACATGTCCAGGCTTAGCACAGTTCTAGCAAATAACTTTGGACTTTCTAGGAGACTTAGATCTCCTAATGGACATGGATTTTTCACACTTCCCATTCTTCTTCCCTTTTTACTTAGGTCTTCCATGAACAATTAGGGCTCCCTTGGCACTGATGGATACATTCCTCCTCATCTCTTCAGAAAGAAAAGAACCCAACACATCTTCAATCTCCAATATAATAGCACTCCCAATAGCCATAACAAGGGAATCCCATCAATGAGGTAAGGAATAGGGTGGAGAATTCACAATCAGACCCCAAATGAATAATACTTCAACAAGATTCAAATTTTCAAAACAATCCTTTATACAAGCCAACACTATAGCTCCAAAGTCACCAAAATCAACAAAAGAGCATATATTTTTGAGAAGGCTGTAAAAGTATCAAAACAACATCAATATAGAATCCACTCAACATCATATACAATTCCCCATTCATACAAGGTTCTTTTGCAACATTGTAGACTTTCATTAAGTGACCCTGCTCAAAAGGCTACAAAATTAGCCCTGTTTTCCAAACAAAGTACCATTAGAACTTTTTTTCCTCACAAAAACTCCATGGACGGAGTTGTATTATCATACCTAACCTCATATTTCATTATTTTTACTCAAATTAGAGGCCTCTAGACTGTTGTACAACCAAACCCTCCTTTTCATTACATAAACTAGGGTTTTATTCAAACACACAACTCTTGGGCTTGTAGAACCTCACAATTGCATCTAACCTCTTAAATTTTCTCTACATTAACTCACAAATTTATCAGAAGGTCAACTCCTTCACATATTTATCAAAACTACACTTTGGTGCCATCGTTTACATAGAAGAAATCCTTTTACTAGTCCTTAGAATACTACTCCATGACAAAACCATGACTCCATAGCCTACCCAATCATTAGAACACACAAAAATAAAATTAACTACATCATCCCACTGAAACACAGAGCCTTACAGTAGGTGGGATGACTGGGTTCACATTTTCTTCCTCAAACTGTGTTTTAACTGCCCGACAGACAATTTTTAAAAAAAATGAGATTTCCTCCCTAAAACCGAATGGAAAATGTTCAAATTTGTTCCAAATGAAACTTAACAAATGATCCTATACAAATATAAGAATTATAATTCATCACCTTGACTGTACGGGCTATACAAAAGAGAATTTTTTTTGGAAATGTGGGGAAAACATAGAAAATATCAAAAATAGGTAGAGAAAAATGTTGTTTTTCTTATTCAATATTTAATACAAATGCTTGTTAACCCCCCTTGAACCTTCTCAAGGCCTTAAGTATATTTGGAGTAAAAAAAAATGCCTAACCTCCCCAACTATCCACAAATTGTTAACTAATCCTTAATACCCCTAATCTACTCTTTAATGTTGCACTTGACTCATTAACACATAAGTGTGTGATTTTTTTATTTTTTTTATAATTATGCCTAAATGACCCCTTAATCACTCCAATGGGTTTGAGATAACCCCATTACAACATGAGGATTTCACCCTTACATACAATCTTACATATTTTCCTTTTAGGCTTACAAGATCCAAATTTTGACATAACTATTCTAATAGTGCACTTGTGTACATTTGACCACCTTAGCCCATATATTCACTAAATACATACAATATTGGTCTATTAGACCTTGTTTAGATAAAAATAAACTCAAAGACACTAACATAACCCACTATTCATTTAAATAATCAAAAATTGAGTTTGTGGTGTAGGTGCTCCTACACCTACACCCCCCCCTAAAAGGAACTCAGGCCTCATGAGTTGGTGTTTATACCACTGCCACCAAGCATCACAAAAAATCCATTGGTTTCCAAATTCATTCCACTTATGCATGTACATAGGACCTACAAACTATCTTGAACTTCCAACAATTTGTAATGTATGCATATAAGCATTTTGCTTGTCCTCTATTCTCATACCAGTCAACTGTCTTATATCCTTCTCTAGACCAAGATGTGATTTTTTATCCTGCACTGTACCTGCAAATAAACATATGTTAGTACTTGGTTTTTCCTCATTTTCCTTTCATACTTAGGTCTGCAACTATCTTGTATACCCTATTTTGCTTGTCCTTTACTCACTGCCTTATTATCTTTCCTTACCCCTATCCTCTCATCCTTTCCACTTACTATACCAAATTTTTTTGATTGATTATCAACTTTTTACATAACCATAAGGCATTCTATATTACCTACTAACACACTATCCTACACATTCACTATCTTTGTCTTCTTTAACCTTGAATTTACCTTTAGATCTATTGTACCTACACTTTCAGACTTACATTTGTGCATATCATTAGAGTTTGTGACCTCTTTCACAAAATTTAATGGCTCCTTGTTCCCACACATGATGAATTTTTCTGTTACTTTCTCATCCCCTATCCAAGGAGTTAAAACAAACCTTTGTCTATCTTTCAATATTGAGTACTTATTTCCTTTCCCATCATGGATGGCACTCCTATCATACTGCCATGGCCTTCCAAGGAGTATTTGACAACATTCCATTGGAAAAACATCACAAAGAACACTATCCTTATACTCACCTATTTTAAAATCTACCATAGCTTGCTCATTCACTATCAATGATTGACCATTGCTTAACCAAGAGACCTTGTAAGGAAAATCATGATGGATTCTTTTCAAATTGAGTTTATTCACCATTTTACAAGAAACCATGTTTTTCAATTGAACCTGAGTCAACTACCATCCTACATACCTTACCTTGTACCTTGAAATTGATTCTGAAGAGTGCTTTCCTTTGTAGGGGTTCTTCTAGAATTGAAACCTTAAGCAATGTTCTTCTAATCATCAAACTCTCTCCAACCTCTGATGTGAGATTAATAACAAGTGAAGTCACACTCTCTTCATCTTTGTGCACTAATTGATTCCTCCTTTCTCCACCATGAGATCTTGAGCCTTTCCTTTTAGGAGATTTGAAGGATGGATGTCTAGGTTGGTTGCAAGTATAGCATCTTCCTGAAAATACATTGTTGGAATTCCTACCTCCTCCAAATCTTCCTCGTGTGCCTCTCCACCCACCTCTAGAATCAGATTGCTCTTGTGATTTCATGGAATCCTCTTGATTATCATTGGTTGGCTTTGAACTAGACACGAATCCTCTTCCTCTTGATGCACCATCTGTACCTCTAACTGCTTTGTCTTGATTTCCCTTCAATTTCTCCTCCACCCTGATAGCCATTTGATAGCAATCCTCTACACTCCTAGGGTTAGAAAAAACCAATTCATCTTGTATATTAAGCCTTAAACGACCAATATACCTAGAAATTTTTTCATCTTCGTTCTCATGATGACCAAACCCTAGACTCAATTTATAAAACTCCTCAATATAAGACTTAATATCCATTTCTTTTTGTCTTAAGTTATGTAATCTCTTAACATTTGAACTTGGTGATCTTTGGGTCAGAATTTACCTTTGAGTTTAGATATCATTTGTCCCATGATGTGATCTTAGACATTCCTTGTTTCCTCCTCTCAGAATGAAAGTAATCCCACCATATCAAAGCATGACCCTGCAACTTAGTCTTTGCAATCTTGACTCTTTGCTCCTTGAGAACTTCACATTCAAAATGATTATCTAATGCAACAATCCAGTCAAGTAGTTCTTCATCATTTAGACTAACACTATATTTAGGAACATCATTTTTTACCTTAGGCTTGTCACCTTTCACTACCTTCAACAAATTTGAAATTCTTTGGTCCTCTGGATCAAGTTTTGCTTCCATGTCTTCAAATTCATCTTCTTCCTCTTCATATGTCTCACTCTCTTTAGCATCTCTTCTCTTTTTTGTCTCTAGGGCTATGATTCTCTATTCCAAATCTTAGAGTTCTCTTGCTTTCCTTTCCTTCATCTCCTTCATCTCTTTAGCCATATAATTCTTATTTCGAGGCATCTTGTCAACCTTGCCTCTTCTTCAACCTGCAAAATGAAAAACAAAATATACTTCGTGCACTAATACCACTATGATGCAGATAGGGTTGAGAATTCACAATCAAACCCAAATGAATCAGACTTCAACAAGATTCAACTTTTCAAAATAATCATTTATACAAGCCAACACTATAGCTCCAAAGTCACCAATATCAACAAAAGAGCATATATTTTCAAGAAAGCTATAAAAATACCAACACAACATCAACATAACATCCACTCAACATTATATATAACTCCCCAATCATTAATACAAGGTTCTTTTGCAACATTGTAGAGTTTCATTGAGTGACCCTGCTCAAAAGGCTACAAAATTATCCCTTTTTTCAAAACAAAGTACCCTTAGAACTTTTTTTTTCACAAATCCTCCATGGAAGGAATTGTATTATCATACCTAACCTCAGATTTCATGATCTTTACTCAAATCAGAGGCCTCTAGACTATTGTACAACTAAACCCTCCTTTTCATTACATAAACTAGGGTTTTATTCAAACACACAACTCTTGGGCTTGTAGAACCTCACAATTGCATCTAACTTCTAAAATTTTCTCTAAATTAACTCACAAATTTATCAAAAGGTCAACTCTTTCACATATTTATCAAAACTCCACTTTGGTGCCATCATTTACATAGAAGAAACCCTTTTACCAGTCCTTAGAACACTACTCCACGAAAAAACCATGACTCCACAGCCTTCCCAATCATTATAAAACACCAAAAAAACATTAAATAATTCAGCCCACTGAAACAAAGAGCCTTATAGTAGGTGGGATGAGTGGGTTTACATTTTCGTCCTCAAACTATTTTTTCACTGCCCATCAAACAATTTTCAGAAAAACTGAGATTTCTTCCCCAAAACCCAATGGAAAACACTCAAATTTGTTCCAAATGAAACTTAACACATGATCCTATACAAATATAAGAATTCTAATTCATCACCTTGACTATACAGGCTATACATAAGAGAAAACATTTTGGAAATGTGGAGAAAACACAAAATATTGAAAATAGGTAGAGCATAATGTTGTTTTTCTTATTCAATATTTAATACAAATCTTGTTAACCCCCCTCAAGCTTTCTCAAGGCCTTAAGTATGTTTGGAGTAAAAAACCAATGCCTAACTTCCCCAACTATCCACAAATTATTAACTAATCCTTAATACCCCTAATCTACTCTTTAATGTTGCACTTGACTCATTAACACATAAGTGTGTGAATTTTTTTTTTATATTTATGCCTAAATGACCCCTAAAATCACTCCAATGGCTTTGAGATAACCTCATTACAACATGAATATTTCACCCTTACATACAATCTTACATATTTTCCTTTTAGGCTTAAAAGATCCAAATTTTGACATAACTGTCGTAAGAGTGCACTTGTGCACATTTGACCACCTTAGCCCATAGATTCACTAAATATATACAATATTGGTCTATTACACCTTATTTAGACAAAAATTGAGTTTTTGGTGTAGGTGCTCCTGCACCATTCCTTCTTGGACTCAAAATAAGAGTCAAATTTATTCTTTTTCTTCTTCTTTTCTTCTTTGCAATCCTTACAAACATGTCCAGGCTTACCACAATTCCAACAAATAACTTTGGAATTTCCAAGAGACTTAGATCTCCCAATCGACATGGATTTTTCACACTTCTCATTCTTCTTCCCTTTTTCCTTAGGTCTTCCATGAACAATTAGGGATTCCTTGGCACTGATGGATACCTTCATCCTCATCTCTTCAGAAAGAAAAGAACCCACCACATCTTCAATCTCCAATATAATAGTACTCCCAATAGCCATTGTAGACACTTAAAAATGACCTAGGCCTACAAGCTCTATTTTACCACTTTTGTCCTAGCATAATTATGACATTTAATTATGTCTTTGGTCCACATTCGACTATTGATTAAATAATTCATAGTTATTTAATTAATTCATGTCATTTTATTCTTCATGATTATTAAATAAATAAATTTTATTTATTTATTAAATATGTCATTAATTGCCTAAGTCTTCTCTTAATTAAATAAATTTCTTAATTTATTTAATCACCCTTCTTCGGTCATTTCTTCCTGATTATTAAATAAATAAGTTTTATTTATTTATTTGATATGTCATTAATTGTCATAATTAAATGAATTGATTAATTTATTTAATTATTCATCATATCTGCTAAATTAAATAATTATCTCTAATTATTTAATTGTCAAAATTAATATTCCTCTCATTTTAAATAAATTAAATTATTTAAAATGTCATCACATTCTTAACAAATAGTCCATTTTGGTAAATAATCTAAAAATTGATTATTTATTATTTCACAAAATCCATATTTTGAGTTGATTTAATTCAAATTGGTAACTTTCTTCCAAAAATTAAGTAATTGAGAAAATTATTGATTTTCAAATCTGATCTTCAGTTCAACTCTTATCTTCTTGATTTTTGAAAATCTTTATTTTTGAATTAATTATCTCATTTCTTCTCCATCATCGATTCAATTCTCTTAGATGACATCTCAACCACTCGTGTAATGATTTTTACCTAACCCTAATATGGGATTATCAAATTTAATGTGCCAGGCCTCTCATTTTAGGTCTCTGTCAAAAGTCAATCTTGTCCATCCATTCAAAATGGAATTTTCTATAAAATGCTATTTTGTTCTCATTTTTAGATTATGCACTGACATACTTAGATATTTCATAGAAATTGTTGCATTTATCTTATTCCACTTAGTCCTAGAATATTTTAGGCATAGGAATTTTGTCACACGTTGGATCTGAGGGCAACACAAATCAACAAGTTAGAAGGTGTAATGGAGATCAGCCATGTAGAAT
The DNA here is from genome assembly GCA_007258455.2 of Sequoia sempervirens. NCBI lineage: Eukaryota > Viridiplantae > Streptophyta > Pinopsida > Cupressales > Cupressaceae > Sequoia > Sequoia sempervirens. The sequence goes on along the minus strand of VDFB02000015.1, from coordinate 225,911,619 downwards.
GAAAACATTGGGTGAGATTATTCTATTTTATGTGTTCTTGTTTATTGTTCCTTTGCACTTCATTATTTCTTTGGGTTTATGCTTTCAATTCATTTGATAAACTAAACTTAAAATTAACCCTTAGATACATTGGTGAACCCGAATTTGTTCCTTTTATTTTTTCCATATGATTTTGTGCAGTTTCTGTAATTTTTGTAGGTACAGGTATGAAGTGACGTAGTTTTTTTTTAAATTGTGACACATCTGATGCATCATGACACATTTGTAGAATCAAACACTGCAATCACTCTATCATGCTGCAATCAAAGTCTGGAAAGCCACATTTGTATTCCCAAGGTGCATTTGTCACACAGAGTGACACATTCACTCTATCGTGATGCATTTGACTGGTAACGTTTTCTGTTTATTTGCATTCAGGTTTTTGTTGTTTTCTTTGTTCTTTTTATTCTAGTTTTTCTGCATTTTTCCTAGTTAGGTTTTTGGTGGTACTAATTTTCATTTGCAACATTTGGTAGTTACTTTCCATGGTCAAAGGAAAAAATTCAAACTTCTAACTCATGGTCTTGCAGGATCGAATGTCGAAGAATAAACACTAAAAATTTGTGTCTATATTTTTCTTAGATTAGTACATACTTAATTTTAGTGTAATTAAAAAGAACAATGTCTTCTAATCTACATGACTATGTTTGCAAAATGGTAGTTGAGTATGCTCTCACCTTGTGAAAAATCAGTGATCAGAAAACCAGACCCATTTTTATATGTTATTACCCTCATGACTTAGTAATCGAAGTATCCTCTCCCCTTGCACTTTTAGGTGATCCTGGGTGTAAGAGAAATGTTTACTAACTCTAGAACATGGGCCTATTCTAGTGGGTAAAAGTACTCACCCCAAGACAACTCAAACCGGTAGCACCCTGACACCGAGGGACTTATAGTCGGTATATAAAAGTGGATTCTTGGGGAAAGCCCAAGAATCACGCCTGTGGTTCTGATGAGATGGATCTGAAAGGGGACTCTCACCACATGGATAATGCCCTATGAACAAAATGCCCATATTAAAAACCTTTTTTCTTAGTGTCCAATCGTTCTTTGGCCGTTGCTTGATATAGTGCAGGGTATAGTATCATGCCCGAAGACACTCACTACTGATCCCCTTGAGTAGAGATAGCAATTCTTATGAAGTCATTACAAAAAAGAATCTGAATTTTGTGTGCTCGAATGATGTTAATGAGCTGTAGAGGGGAGCCAATGCCACCAAAATTATAAGCTATCCACTCTCAAGAAGGAAGGTGTTTATCACCAATTCGGGGTATAAAGGTGGGCTATATCAAGTATACAAACCCTTGGCCTATTGGCCTTTTAGGATTGTACTTTTCTTATGTACACTTGCTTACATTCAAAACATTGTTCTTATCAAGTGCTTTTTGGATTCACCACATTTACATTTCTGAACAAAACATTCACCATTACACATATCAAAATTTCCATCAAAATGACAAGAAACTCAATTTTCACATACTGTGTCGAATCTGTTGAACCGCATTCAAGTTTCTGAGACACTATAACTTTGATAAACCACATTTGACATTTTAAACACCGCATATGTCTGCATCATGATGTAGTTGAAACTTACAGAGTCACATCTACCAAACCAAGTCACATTTTTCAGTCCCCGAGCTACATTCGCTCAAATTGAAACACATTCACAAAATTGTGATGCATTTGAGGCCTTAAACGATGCATTTTCCTATCACAAGTAAAAAATTCACACAAAGTCAAATCCCAGTCTACACCTTTTCAATCTTTTGTCAAACATTGTTTCCAAAAGGATTTTGTCAGAAACTAGCTTTGAAATTGCTCAAAACTTTTGACCATTAGTTTTCATTCTTGACCATAGGTTTCACCCTTCATTTTTGTTAGTTGCATACATTAGGGATTAGCTTTTCCCTAGGTTTTACATCTCACATACTTTGAATTAGGCAAATCACAACACAATTTGCAACATCATTGCTTTCGAAACTAGGTTCTCTTGGACTAAATTATCAATCCCTTTTTCAGTCATTGACCCTTTTGTGAGATTTTCCAACTCAATAGTCTAGTTAGGAAAACTTGCTAGTCATTTTGACCTTGTTGTCTTGTCCTTTTCAACAAATTCCTTTAGTAACTAACATCAAAAACAAAGATTGAGCTTAGAAGTGCTTAGGTATCCTTGTCTTAAATTGCATTATAAGTTTACACGTTGCATATTTTATTCCCAAAAATACAAAACTATTATTCATCCTAGTCATCATTTTGAACTTAGACCTTGCATAGTGTCATCCTTACATTTAGTCATCATTTTCATTTGATCAATCTCATTTTATGGTGGAAACTAGACTCCAAAAACAACGACAAATGGAAAACTTTTGACAAGATCCAACTTCCACTATCAACAATCCCACATATGACCCAAACTAGACTTTTGATGATCCATTTGGCAATAAAAAAAATAAAACTTTGACAAAAATACCTTCCTCATCAAACAATCCATTTGAACCATTTTTACATAAGGAAAAATATGGTCAAATACTTGAGGAAAACCTAGATGTAGCGGCACAAGATCTAGAGGCCTCTCAATTCATCGAACAAATGGTCCTATACGGTAGAGACAGATACTTAGCCATACTCCTAGGTCAAGGAGCTAAGTTATCACATGGGTTTGACATCAACATGTTGAGATCAACATCTCTTGACCCTAATGACAACAACGTGCATAACATGTCGCATAGTGGTCAGCCTCCAAACACTATTAGCAATACTTTCTTTGACACCATAATGACAGTGCATGCTACCTCCAACATCCCACACACCTCCAACACAATAAATGCTACATCCATTGGAGGATCACAATTTTCCACAGTTCCCACAATATCCACAACACTATCACAATCGGCTAGAACCACCTTTGGCTCTGTGACAATGTGGGAAAGTCACTCCAATCCTCTTTTTACCAATATGGTAAATATGACAAGGGCATCATCAAGTTACAACAATCACCCCTTGAAAACTACATCTATTACCATGAGCACACCTTCAACATATCCGCTCATTACTATATCACAAAATCCTTTGGGAGGAGGAAAAAAGATGTATCTTTATCCAAGGACAACAACAAAATGTTAACACACCAACATAGTCAGATGGCATTGCCTCCCAAGGACCAAATACAAACATTCCCTTTGCACAAACCCAACAATTGTTGGTATGTGGTGACTGATCATGCTATACTGTATAGCCTATGGTATACTGTACACCCCGGTGCATATCCTTGCTAGGGTCTGGGGTTGGGCTGGGCCTCAGGTGGGGGTTGGGGGGCGGCAACCCCCGAAAAGCAAGGGTTCAGGGGTGGTAGCCCCAGAGAAAAATTTTATTCCTACTTTTTCGCATTGTCACGGAAAAAGGGAAAAATCAATGAAAAAGGAAAAATCTGATTTTGTAGAACCTAAAATCTGGAAGCTTCTAAGCTTGTTAAAAAGGGGTTCGATGGGTATTATAGTATGATGAAAAATGCAACTATTCACAAGATTGTAATAGGTTTTTGCACTAGATAATAAAAGTATTGGATGGCTACGGTTTGGTGGATGTAGCCCAGATTGGGTGAACCACGTTAAATTCTTTTGTTATGATTTATTCTATGTGTGTTTTAGTTTCTCTTGTTTATTAATTAAATCTACATTTAATTGTTAGATATCTGCCATCTCTAACCCTAACAAGTGGTATTAGAGCAGGTTGTGTTTTGATTATCGTCTGTAGGAAGGTCTCACGATTGAGTGGGAGCAATGGCAATGATGAGGGTAAGAAGGTTGAGAAGTTTAATGGGCAGAATTATCAGTTATGGAAGATGCAGATGGAGGACTATCTCTATCAGAAGGATTTATGTTGGCCATTGGAAGGGAAAACCAAGAAAACTGCGGCAATGTCTAATGAGGAATGTGATATTTTTGATAGAAAGGCTCTTGGTAGTATTTGTTTATGTCTGGAACAATCAGTGGCATTCAATATTACAAAAGCAAAGACAACTCAAGAGTTGATGGAAACCTTGGTGAAGTTATATGAAAATCCTTCTGCTTCGAACAAGGTATTTCTTATGAAGCATTTATTTAATATAAAAATGGTAGAAGGTGGGTCAATTACTGATCATTTAAATGAGTTTAATATGGTCACCAGTCAATTAACTTCTGTAAAAGTAAACTTTGATGAAGAAGTTAGGGCTCTTTTGATTTTGTGTTCTTTGCTTGAAAGCTAGAATAGCTTGGTAATGGCTATTAGCAATTCAGTTTCTAGTTTGAATACATTGAAATTTGATGATGTTGTTGGTGTTATTTTGAGCGAGGAAATTTGTAGGAAAAGCTTAGGTGGAACATCCACATCAAGTAGTGTTTTGAATGTAGAAATCAGGGGCAGAACAAAGGAGAGAGGAAACAATTCTGAAAATCAATGGGAAGTCATGAGGAAAATCAAAGGACAAAAGGTCCCAATCTAGAGACAAGAGGGATTGTTGGTACTGTGGTAAGCTGAGTCATTTGAAGAAAGATCGCTTGGTCTCAAAAAACTAAAGGAGACAAAAAGGAAGGAAGTAAAGAGGCAAATGTGGTAAGTAATAAATCTGATGAGGATGCTTGGATTATTTCCCTTGATAATGCTGATGATTCTTGGGTGTTAGATTCAATGGCTACATTTCATGCTACCCCCATAGAAGTTATTTTCTTGACTATTTCTAAAGGGATTTTGGGCTGGTTTATTTAGGAGATAATGAACCCTGTTAGATTTTTGGAAAGGGAAGAATCAAGATTAAGTTGTAGAATGGGAATCATTGGCTACTATGTGAGGTAAGGCATGTTCCAAAGTTAAGCAAAAATTTAATTTCAGCAGGGCAACTAGATGATGGAGGTTGTGTTGTTACATTTAGTGATAAAAATTGGAAGGTCACAAAGGGTGCCTTAGTGGTAGAAAAAGGTGTGAAAGTAGGAACCTTATATCTTTGTATAGGTCATATTGTTCCTTCTACTTTAATTGTTATGGAAAAAGATCAATGTTCAAGAACAGTTGCTGCAGTTCAGCAAGTAGAATATCATACAGCTATTGTGGACTTTGAATCAAGACTGTGGCATAATAGACTTGGGCATATGAGTGCAAAAGGTATGAAAGTAATTCATTCAAATAATGTTTTACCAGGTCTAAAATGTGTTAATATGGATTTCTGTGAAAGTTGTGTGTATGGAAAATAAAAGAGAGTAATTTTTCTCAAGGATGGGAAGCAAAAGAAAGATGAGAAATTGGAGCTTGTGCATATGGATGTATGGGGACCATCTCAGGTATCTTCTCTTGGTCACTCTTTATATTATTTTACATTCATTGATGATGCAACTAGGAAGGTATGGATTTATTTCCTTAGTAATAAATCTGATGTTTTTGAAACTTTTAAAAAATGGAGAAGCTTGGTTGAGAATGAGATGGGTAAAAAGCTAAAGTGTCTCAGATCTGATAATGGTGGTGATTATTACAGCAAAGAGTTTGAAGATTATTGTTCCTCAAATGGTATTAGTAGACAAAAAATAGTTCCAAGGACTCCATAGGAAAATGGAATGGTTGAGCACATGAATAGAACAATAATGGAGCATGCACGGACTATGAGATTGCATGCTGGGCTACCTTTAAAAATGTGGGCAGATACTGTAAACACTATTGTTTATTTTATTTAATAGAGGTCCCTCTAATCCTTTGGGTTGTGGTATTCTAGAGGAAGCATGGAAAGGTAAGAAGGTGAGTTATTCTTTTCTCAAAACCTTTGGTTGTGAAGCATTTGCACATGTAGATTCTGAAAATAGAACCAAGCTTGATGCAAAATCAAGGAAATGTGTATTTGTTGGATATGGCATTGCTGAATTTGGTTATAGGCTTTGGGATTTTGAAAATCAGAAAATTGTGAGAAGCAAGGATGTCATATTCAATGAAGAAAGTGTTGTACAAAGATCTGTTGCTACAACATGAGAAGAAAAGAAAATGATTATGTAGTGTTGGATGATATTCCAAACAATGATGTCTTAGTGGTTCCTCATGTTGGGCAACAATATCAACAAAAAATACCACAAAATCCTGTTAGACGATCTTCAAAGATAAGTAAACCTCTATAAAGATTCTCTCCCTCTTTGTATACTATTTTGTTAACTGATGCTGGTGAACTAGAATATTATGATGAAGCTATGTAGGTGGATACCAAGGTTGAGTGGGAGCATGGAATGGAAGAAGAAATGGACTCCTTGCTAAAAAATCAAACTTGGGAATTATGCAAGTCGCCTGCAGGTAAAAAGGATTCTCCAAACAAATGGGTTTATAGGCTGAAAGAGGAGGATGGAGGTAAGAAAAGATTTAAATCTTGATTAGTTGTAAAGGGATTTGCATAGAAAAAGGGTATTGATTTTGATGAGATTTTTTCTCCAGTTGTTAAAATGACTTCTATTCGTATTGTTTAAGTATTGTGGTTGCTGAAGATTTGCATATAGAATAGCTTGATGTTAAAACAACCTTTCTCCATGGTGATTTGGAAGAGGAAATATATATGGATCAGCCAAAAGGATTTGAGGTCAAAGGTAAGGAGAAACTAGTGTGCAGATTAAAGAAAAATTTATATGGCTTGAAGCAAGCATCTCGACAATGGTATTTGAAATTTGATAGTTTTATGGCTAAGCAAGGCTACAACAGGTATAATTTTGACCATTGTATTTAGTTTAAGAGGTTGGATAATGACATCTACATTATTTTATGTCTATATGTTGATAACATGCTTGTAGCAGGGTCTAACATGGATCACATAAGTGAACTAAAACAATAGTTAGAAAACTCTTTTGCTATGAAGGATTTAGGGGAAGAAAAAGAAATCCTTGGTATGAAAATTTGTAGAGATAGGAAAAACAAAAATTGTTTTTATCTCAGGTTAATTATGTTGAAAAGGTGTTGCAGAGATTTCACATGGAGAATGCAAAAGCTGTCAGCACACCTTTGCCTAGTCATGTCAAATTGACTAAGGATATGTGTCCAATGACACAAGAGGAGGAAGAAAAGATGTCCAAGGTACCATATACTTCAGCTATAGGTAGTTTAATGTATGCCACGGTATGCATAAGACCGGATATTGCACATGTCGTAGGAGTCGTTAGTAGGTATTTGAGTCATCCTAGAGTTGAGCATTAGAATGCGGTAAAATGGATTCTCAGGTACTTGCGAGGTACATCCAATAATTATTTATGTTTTGGGGGCTCTAATACTGATTTAAAAGGATATGTTGACTCAGATTTGGCAGGGGATATAGATACCAGGTGGAGTACCATAGGTTATGTATTTATAGCTGGTGGGACAGCACTGAGTTGGATTTCTCGATTACAGAAGGTGGTTGCTTTATCCACCACAGAGGCAGAGTATGTTGCTACAACAGAGGCGGCGAAGGAGATGACATGGCTACAACTTTTCATGGATGAGTTGGGAAAACAACAGGCTAGAAATTACTTGTTTACAAATAGCTAGAGTGTTATACATCTTGCAAAGAATTTTTCCTTGCATTCTAAAACCAAACGCATACAGTTGAGATATTATTTCATTCGGTTGGTGTTGGAGGATGGATAGGTCAAGCTAGACAAGATACATACAGATGTCAATCTAGCGGATATGTTTATGAAGGTGGTGACAAGGGAGAAGCTAAGCTCCTCTTCAACTTCAGTTGGCCTTCAAGGTTGAATTCAAGTATAACAAAGTAGTAGGGTCCAAGGTACTTATATTCTAGTGGGAGCTATAATTATAGCAGTGTCGTCCAGGATCAATCTCCAAGTGGGAGATTGTATTGGTGTGGAGCCTGATTAGTCTCTAAGTGGGAGATTGTTGGTATGTGGTGGCTGATCATGCTAAACTGTATAGCCCATGGTATAGTGTAAACCCCAGCACGTATCCTTGCCAGAAATTTTCATCCTACTTTTTTACGTTGTCACAAAAAAAGGGAAAAATCAACGAAAAAGGAAAAATCTAATTTTGTAGAAACTAAAATCTGGAAGCTTCTAAGCTTGTTAAAAGGGGTTCAGATGGGTATTATAGTATGATAAAAAACATGATTATTCGCAAGATTGTAATAGGTTTTTTCACTAGATAATAAAATTATTGGATGGTTGTGGTTTGGTGGATGTAGCCTAGATTGGGTGAACCACGATAAATTCTTTTCGTTATGATTTATTCTATGTGTGTTTTAGTTTCTCTATTTATGAATTAAATCTGCATTTAATTGTTAGATATCTGCCATCTCTAACCCTAACAACAATTTGCACAAGGTGGAAAAATAACCCAACCCATGGCATCATTAGTACATCACAATAGTCATGGTAACCATATTCCCTAAATAATGAAACACATGGCTGGGGGACACATCTCAACCTACTCATCTCACATTCATACTCACCAACATACCCCCAATCCAAACTTTCAATACCAACAACCCACAAATCTGAACACATCATACATGTCACAACAATCCATACCACCACAATACACCAATATTCATGCACAATAAATGGGGACCTATGGTACAATGTACACGACCACAAATGACCTTGTAATAGAGGCCTTACAAGCAAAAATGATGGGTCTAGAGAAAACTATCCTAAACATACACATATCAAGAAAGAAATTAGAATTATCATATGATCTAAACCTATACCCATTCGACATGAACTTATAAATTCACCATTTCCTCTGGGATATGTGTCACCCAATTTTACAAAATACAAAGGCAAGAAAAATCCCATTGAACATGTTCACAAATTTGCAACCAATTGTATGGATGTCGCCTATGAACAAACATACTTGATGAGAATTTTTTCTAAAAGTCTGGTGGGTCCTGCCCTTGAATGGTTCTCCACTAAAAAGGATATCCAAAGAAGGGATGAGCTTAAACAAAAATTAATAAAAAATTATGCATACAACATTGACATGGACACCTCTATCACTAGATTGTGCAATATCACATAGGAGGATGTTGGTGAGACATTCATCCCATTCTTTAAAAAATGGAGAAGTCTAACTAGTCAGTATCACATTGACATACCTGAAAGGGAAAAGGTTGATATGTTCATTCAAACACTTCTCAGTCCCCTAAAATATGCATTGCAAATGCATTGGTACACAACCTTCATAGACCTAGTCAAAAAAAGGGTCCAGATTGAGAAATCCCTTATCACAAAGGGATAGCTAAGGTATGGTCCCAAAAATGCAAATGCAAATCCTCCCACCGACAAGAATAAGTACTCGGTCAAAAAAAATGCTTTACAAATGACGGTGTTGTTGACGCCAAGACTACAAACATTATGGGTCCTTTACAGGCCCTAAAAGGGGTTCCACAAAAAAAAAACCAATGAAGACATTGAGACCCCATACCAATGTCCCTTCAAACAACTAGAGCAGCCAAAATAATCAGGGACAATACCATCGGATGAGAAAATTTCCTAGGGTTGCATATACAGTTCTTTGGGTGAACCCATTGAAGAAGTCCTCAAGAAATGCCTCCAAAATGGGGTCATCACACTTAAAGAACCAAAACCATATGACCCAAGACAATTCAAACCAGCATGGTGGAATGATAATGCATTTTATGAGTACCATCGGGCAAAAGGAGATAAAACCTTTAACTGTCAACAACTGAGAAACCTAGTACAAGATCTTATCAAAAGTTATATCATTGAGGTAGGTGGATCACAATTTTCCTCCAATTCAGACCATACTATTCATAAGAACCCACTGCAGGACCATGGTTCTCATAATGCTTCCACGTCAGGTTCATAGATAAACAATAATCAAGCTAACTTCGCCCGAGCAAAGTATGACTATTCTGGTGGACCTATTATAAATAATGTCTAAATTGATCACTAATACATCAATACCATTATGGTCAAGAGAGCACCCAAATGAAATGCTACTACTCAAAGTCGCAAGGTTACCATAGCTATGGTATGGTTACAAAAATGCAAATGCAAATCCTCCAGCTGACAGGTATAAATAATGGGTAAAAAATAAATAGGTTACAAATGATGGTGTTGTTGATGCCAAGACAACAAACATTGTGGGTCCTATATTGGCCCTAAAAGGGGTTAAACAACCAAAAAAACCAACCACAACATTGACACCCCCTATCACTATACCTTCAAACAACCAGAGCATCCAAAATAATTAGGTACAATACAATTAGATGAGACAATTTCATGGGGGTCGCACATACACTTCTTTGGGTGAACCCATTGAAGAAGTCCTCAAGAAATACCTCTAGAATAGGGTCATCACACTTCAAGAGCTAAAACCATATGACCCAACACAATTCAAACCAGCATGGTGGAATGATAATGCATTTTGTGAGTACCATCGGGCAAAAGGAAATAAAACCTCTAACTGTCAACAACTGAAAAACCTAGTTCAAGGTCTTATCGAAAGTCATATCATTGAGGCAGGTGGATCACAATTTTCCTCCAATTCATACCATACTATTCATAAGAACCCACTATAGGACCATAATTCTCATAATGCTTCCATGTTAGGTCCACAGATAAACAATAATCAACCTAACTTCGCCCGAGGCAAGTATGACTATTTTGGCGGACCTATTATAAATAATGTCTAAACTGATGACATATACATCAATACCATTACGGTCAAGAGAGCACCCAAATGAAATCCTACTACTCAAAGTGGCAAGGTCACCATAGCTAAGCTATGGTCCCAAAAATGCAAATGCAAATCTGCTTGCCGATAAGAATAAATACTGGGTCAAAAATAAACACGTTACAAATGGTGTTGTTGAAACCAAGAATGCAAACATTGTGGGTCTTGTACTGGCCCTAAAATGGGTTCAACAACAAAACAAACCAACAAAAACATTGACAACCCCTACCAATGTCTCTTCAAACAACTAGAGCAGCCAAAATAATCAGGGACAATACCATTAGATGAGACAATTTCCTAGGGGTTGCACATACACTTCTTTGGGTGAACCTATTGAAGAGGTCCCTAAGAAATTCCTTTAGAATGGGGTCATCAAACTTCAAGAACCAAAACCATATGACTAAAGATAATTCAAACCAACATGGTGGAACGATAATGCGTTTTATGAGTACCATCGGGAAAAAGGACATAAAACCTCTAACTATTGACAACTAAAATACCTAGTACAAGATCTTATCAAAAGTCATATCGTTGAGGTAGGTGGATCACAATTTTCCTCCGATTCAGACCATACTATTCATAAGAACCAACTACAGGACCATGGTTCTCATAATGCTTCCACATAAGGTCCATAAATAAATAATAATCAAGCTAACTTCGCCTGAGCCAATTACGACTATTCTAGCGGACCTATTATAAATAATGTCTAAACTAATGATGAATACATCAATACCATTACAGTCAAGAGATCACCAAAATGAAATGCTACTACTCGAAGTGGAAAGGTCACCATAGCTATTCCAAAAACACAAATGAAAATCCTCCTGTCGAAAAGAATAAATACTGGGTCAAAAATAAACACATTACAAATGACGGTGTTGATGACAAGACAACAAACATTGTGGGTCCTATATTGGCCCTAAAAGGGGTTCAACAACCAAAAAAACCAACAACAACATTAACACCCCATATCATTGTCCCTTCAAACAACTAGAGCAGCCAAAATAATTAGGGACAATACCATCAGATGAGACAATTTCATAGGGGTCACACATACACTTCTTTGGGTGAACCCATTGAAGAAGTCCTCAAGAAATGCCTCTAGAATGGGGTCATCACACTTCAAGAGCCAAAACCATATGACCCAGGACAATTCAAACCAGCATGGTGGAAAAATAATGCATTTTGTGAGTACCATTGGGCAAAAGGACATAAAACCTCTAACTGTCGACAACTGAAAAATCTAGTACAAGGTCTTATCAAAAGTCATATCATTGAGGTAGGTGGATCACAATTTTACTTTAATTCATACCATACTATTCATAAGAAGCCACTGTAGGACCATCATTCTCATAATGCTTCCATGGTAGGTCCACAGATAAACATTAATCAAGCTAACTTCACCTGAGCCAAGTACGACTATTTTGGCAGACCTATTATAGATAATGTCTAAACTGACGATGGATACATCAATACCATTATGGTCAAGAGAGCATCCCAATGCAATGCTACTAATCAAAGTGGCAAGGTCACCATAGCTAAGCTATGGTCCCAAAAATACAAATGCAAATCTGCCCACCGACAAGAATAAATAATGGGTCAAAAATAAACATGTTAAAAATGATGGTGTTGATGACACCAAGAATGCAAACATTGTGGGTCTTATACTGGCCCTATAATGGGTTCAACAACAAAAAAAACCAATAACAACATTGAAAACCCCTACCAATGTCCCTTCAAACAACCAGAGTAGCCAAAATAATCAGGGACAATACCGTCAGATGAGACAATTTCCTAGGGGTCGCACATACACTTCTTTGGGTGACCCCATTGAAGAGGTCCTCAAGAACTTCCTCTGGAATGGGGTCATCACACTTCAAGAACCAAAACCATATGACCAAAGGAAATTCAAACTAGCATGGTGGAACAATAATGAATTTTGTGAGTACCATTAGGAAAAAGGACATAAAACCTCTAACTATTGACAACTGAAAAACCTAGTACAAGATCTTATCAAAAGTCATATCATTAAGGTAGGTGGATCACAGTTTGCCTCAAATTTAGACCATACTATTCATAAGAACCCACTATAGGACCATGGTTCTCATAGTGCTTCCACATCAGGTCCACAGATAAACAATAATCAAGCTAACCTCACCCAAGCCAAGTACGACTATTCTGGCAGACCTATTATAAATAATGTCTGAACTGACGATGAATACATCAATACCATTATGGTCAAGAGAGCACCCCAATGAAATGCTACTACTCAAAGTGGAAAGGTCACCATAGCTAAGGTATGCTCCCAGAAACACAAATGCAAATCCTCCCGCTAACAAGAATAAATATTAGGTAAAAAATAAACATGTTACAAATGACGGTGTTGTTGATGCCAAGACTATATACATTGTGGGTCCTGTACTGGCACTAAAAGGGGTTCAACAGCAAAAAAAACCAACAACGACATTGACACCCCCTACCAATGTCCCTTCAAACAACCAAAGCAGCCAAAATAACTAGGGACAATACCATCAGATGAGACAATTTCCTAGGGGTCGCACATACACTTCTTTGGGTGAACCCATTGAAGAAATCCTCAAAAAATGCCTCCAAAATGGGGTCATCACACTTCAAGAGCAAAAACCATATGAACCAGGACAATTCAAACTAGCATGGTGGAATGATAATGCATTTTGTGAGTACCATCGGGAAAAATGATATAAAACCTCTAACTGTCGACACCTAAAAAACCTAGTACAAGATCTTATCAAAAGTCATATCATTGAGGTAGGTGGATCATAATTTTCCTCCAATTCAGACCATACTATTCATAAGAACCCACTGTAGGACCATGGTTCTGATAATGCTTCCACATCAGGTCCACAGATAAACAATAATCAATCTAACTTCACCCAAGCCAAGTATGACTATTCTAGCGAACCTATTATAAATAATGTCTAAATTGAAGACAAATACAACAATACCATTACGGTCAAGAGAGCACCCCAATGCAATGCTACTACTTGAAGTGGGAAGGTCACCATAGCTAGTCTGCCTACTGCTAGGCAACCCAAAATTACCATACCTGGCCCATCTTCTAAATAGTCAAAACCTATGCTGACCACAAAGCAATGGTAACTGAAAAGTTAGTTCAATCTTATCGACCAGCTGGGCAAGACTCCCACACAAATATTTATACTTGAGCTACTTTAAGAATCTCTCCCACACATAAGGATATACTGGATAAAACCCTATAAGAGTCATTAGTCCCCAAGAACATTGATGTTAATCAGTTTGAGACCATAGTGGGATACCTCACTACGCGTCACCACGTCACCTTTCCCAATCAAGACTACTTGTCATCTAAGACAAACCACGACGATGCATTGCACATAGAAACTTTTGTCCACAAGCACAAAGTTAGACGGGTTTTGGTAGATGGCAGAGCAGGATTGAAAATATGCTCCCTCAAATTGGTTAAGGCTCTAGGATTCTCTGATGCATGTGTGGACCCAACAAAGAGTATAGTGATCAAAGCATATTATGATGAAGAATGTTGTTCATGTGGTGTTATCTCTCTCCCTATCAGAGTGGGACAAGTCATTGTGGACACAACCTACCACGTCCTAGATTTGGAATTACCGTATAACATCTTGCTCGACTGTCCATGGATTCATGCCTTAAAAGTTGTTTCGTCCACATACCACCAATGCCTAAAGTTTCCATTTGACGGAACAAAAATAACCATATATGGAGACCCCAACCCTTTCCAACATTGTACCAATCTAAGGGGTATTTCTAAAAACTAAGTGTCTATTAACCGAGAAGCACCTAGCTCCTCATCATCCAAATGCATTGACCCATCCACACTCAGATCATCTTCCACATCCGCTCCATCCATGTCTTCCGCCACACCACCACCTTCCACAAACCGTAAGGATGAATCCACTATCAAGATCCAGGACCTCAGCTATGGGGAATTCAAGCTACACACATCATATAGCATCACAACAATACCCAAGTGTCTGAAGGTCTATGGTCGGCCATGCTTTAGAATGGAACCCAAACAAATTTTCAAAGTTCCACCAAAAACAATTTTCATCAAATGGGGAGACATGAGTAATGAGGACCTTGTCGATATCATAGGATCGACCTATAAGGATACTATCACACTACTACCATTACCAGTTCAAAAATATGGCATGGGTTATGACATAATGAAGGCTAAGGGCTATGATGGTACTAGTCGCCTAGGTAGAAATAAAGCTAGATGAAGAGAGCCCATAGAACCTTTCCAAATTCCAAAGTATCTTGGATTATGGTTTGGATCACCCGATAATGATGATTGATGCACCATTGGACTTTTGATTGAGCAAGTACATGCTTTGAAAAGTGTCAATACCAATAAGAAAACCCTCACTAAAACTGAATCCCAAGAGTGGGAATTTGGCTCAAAATGATCCTTAAGTGACTGTTGCCTCGATGATTTGTTTGTCGAAATAGGGGAACTGACCTCTAAACATAGATTTTGGAAAACATTTAAAATTGGTTAGGAACCAAATAGTCAAAGTCCCATTACCACTCCCCATGACATATAAGACCCACCGTCTCAATCTCTTCAGTCCAATCCATCTGAAGTACTAGATGACACTGACAATCAGGACTTTAAGTCCTTCACCCCTTATTTTGACAACAAATATGAGACTAGTGAAGGGGAATATTGGATAGAGTCCAATGTGGATTTGGATGATGATAATCTCATCTACAATATCACTAAATCCATCTTCATGCTTTTTGCATCCTCACCTCAATTCACCAACACTGATGATGGAATTTCCTTAGTTTATCCTCAGCTAGTCGATTGGGACCAACAAGGCCCGCCAGTCCTAGACACATTTTAGAATGATGAGGAAATTGCAGAATTTATGGGATTATGTGAGGGCATACCTAGTGGTGATCACAAGTCAGGATTTTCCATTGACTTGGATTAAACAACATACTTTTGCGAGACTACTCAGTCCTCCAGTCATAAAATTAAAAATAAAAATAAAGTAAAAAATAAAAAGTCTTTAGGTGAAAAATGAAAGGCACCTTCTGAAGACAAAAAAGTAAAAACAAAAGACTTATCTGTAGGTGAAAACTTCTCTAAGGTTCCCAAAGATGGAGGACTAGATTTTATTCCCGTATAATAAGAGAAATTAGCTATGCTTATAGAAGACACCATACAAGATAACATATCAACTACAGAAGATCCCAAAATGGTTCTCTTTGTTGCATCCCTGACTGAAGAAGAGAGACCAAAATTTCATAAATTCTTTACAAAACGTAAAATCAACTTCGCATGGTCGTATGTTGACATACTAGGATTAGACCCAGAACTAGTTCTGCACCATCTACCACTATTGCCTAATGCCAAACTAGTCAAGCAGAAGTTATGAAAAATGCACCCTCAAGTAGCTCTACTAATCAAGGTTGAGTTGAAGAAACTTCTAGACATTGGATTCATATGGTCTATTGACTATGTTGAATGGATATCAAACCTAGTCTTAGTAACAAAGCCAAGTGGGTCGATCCATGTCTATAGAGATTCTAGAGACCTAAATAAGGCATGCCCAAAAGATAATTTTCCTTTACCAAATATTGATATTATAGTTGACCTCACAATAGGCTATGAGATAATGTCCCTCATGGATGGTTTCTCCGGCTATAATCATATTTGCATTGCCTCGAAGACCAGCACAAAATGCAATTTACTTGCCCATGGGGCACATACTGTTGGAATGTCATGCCATTCGGTCTCAAAAATGCAGGCACCACATATCAAAGGGCTATGACCACAATCTTCCATGACATAATGCATAAAATAATGGAAGATTATGTAGATGACCTATTGGCCAAATCAGTAACTAGGAAAGATCATCTCAGGGTTTTAGACACAATTTTCAAGAAACTAGAAGAATACAAAGTCTGGCTAAATCCTAAGAAATGTGTCTTTGGTGTCACATTAGGTAAGCTCTTGGGATACATAGTTTATCAAAGAGGCATTGAGGTTGATCCAACAAAATTCAAAGCCATCATAGACATGCCTCTACCCAGAGGAATCAGTGAGCTCAGAACTCTACAAGGTAGGGTACAATCTATTTGGCACTTCATAGCCCAATTGGCTGATAAGTGTCACCCATTACAATATTTGTTGCACAAGGGTATCCCCTTTGTGTGGACAGATAAATGTCAAGAAGCCTTTCAGAAAATCAAAGATTACCTACGATCAATGGTAGTCCTCATGCCTCCCATTCACAAAAAGCCTTTGATCCTATACATCTCAGCAACTAATTCAGCACTAGGGGCATTACTAGCAGAGAACAACCAAGAAGAAAAAGAAAGAGCTATATATTACATCAGTCAAACATTGGTCGAGTATGAACTAAACTACACACCAATTGAATGAGCTTTCCTAGCTATGGTCTTTGCAGCATAGAAGCTAAGACATTATATGTTAAGCCATCATACGCAACTAGTAGCAAAGATCGACCCCCTCAAATATTTGTTAAGTCAGGCAGCCTTAATAGGACATCTGGAAAAATGGGTCATGATTATGAGCGAATATGACATTGAATATGTAGAAAGAAAGGAAATAAAAGGACAAGTCATTGTAGACTAGCTTGCAAATGTACCTTTGCAAAGCGATCACTTGTTAGTGGCAGATTTTCCAGATGAGTCGATATTCCATATAGAACCTAAGGCACCTGGGCGACTCTACTTTGATGGATCACACACAAATCATGGCTCAGGGGTAGGAATCCTATTCATCACCCCTCAAGGAGACTCCATTCCTAAGTCTTTCTACATTGCCTTCCGATGCACAAAAAATGTGGCAGAATACGAGGCACTAGTTACAAGACTAAGAATGGAAATAAAATGGAAAATTAGACCACTACATGTCTATGGGGATTCTCAGCTCGTTATCAACTAGGTTAATGATGACTATGACACAAAAGATGAGAAGTTGATGCCCTACAAATGGATGGTTGATAGTTTCCAAATGTACTTTCACATGGTAACTTTTGAACAAGTTATGAGAGCACATAACAAAGTAGAAGATGCCATGGCTACAATAGGCTCTCTCCTTGACATACCAAGCAATCTACCTCAGCTAGAATTCTAATCAAGTAATTGCTAGTCTCTACCTACAAAATTCCAAAGTCAGAGATGGTTTGTGAACTTGTTGGTCCTGATTCTCCCTTGTACTCTGATATTTATGACTACCTTAAGTGTCAAACCCTTCCACCTAACCTATCCAATAACCAGAGGAAGTCCTTCATCCAAAAATTTGCAAGGTATGCCATCGTCAGTGACACCCTTTAACACCATAGCTTTGACGACACCCTCCTTAGATGTCTTGACACCGACGAAGCATGTACAACCTTATGTGAAGTACATGACAGTATATGTAGGTCTCATTCAAGTGGTCCTACTCTAGCCAAGAAAGTAATGAGACTTGGGTACTATTGGCCAACCATTGAAAAGGATGCAATAGAATATGTTAGGTCTTGTTGTAAATGAAAGATTCATAGTGATTTGATCCCTGCTCCAGCACAGGAACTTTGGTCGATCACCTCTCCTTGGCCCTTTGCTCAATGGGGACTCGACCTTGTGGTAAAGATCCATCCGACCTCATCCAATGGCTACAAATTCATCATCACCACCGCTGAGCATTTTATGAAGTGGATTGAAGCCATCCCTCTGACATACATAACCAACATGAAAATATCAAAGTTCATTCTTAACTGCATCATTTTCTGGTATGGCCTTCTGCAATCCATCATCAGTGACAACAGACGCCCATTCAAAAACCAAGATATTCATGAGTTATGTGAGCGATTTCACATCCAACACCATTTTTTATCTCTGTATTACCCACAAGGAAATGGTCAAGCTGAGGCATCAAATAAAACCATTGTTAAAATCCTCAATAAGACTATCAATGATGTTGGACGTGACTGGAATACACAACTCAACCCTACTTTGTGGGCTTACCACACTAGCATTCGTACACCTACAGGATCCACTCCATTTTCCTTGGTCTTTACTGCTGAGGCCATCTTGCCCATTGAGGTTGAAATTCCTTTGTTATGAGTCTCCCTAAAGAGTTTAACTGATGACCATGAGTATAGATAGTCACACTTGCACAAGCTAGAGATGCTAGAAGAAAGAAGGCAAAATTACCTGAACCATTTACAAGTATATCAGAACCGTCTCTATCACAGCTACAATAAGAAAGTTATGGTTAGGAAATTTGACATTGGCGACTTAGTTCTCATGGAGAACCCTAAGAACTAGGCTAACAGAGAAAAGCTGAGAAAATTTGAACCAACTGGTTGGGTCCCTACATCATCGTATCTTCTTTTGGTTCTAGAGCCTATCAACTAGTGACTCCAGATGGGGAACAACTGATAGAGCCTATCAATAGTTTACATCTCTGAAAGTTCTACGCAAAGCATCAAGAGATCGAGCTGAAAACCATAAAATACAAAAAAATTAAAAAATGATAAAAAAATCATCGCCTTGATGAAAACCTAGAAAATAGGCATCCTGGCAGCACCAAAAAAATTAGAAAAATGACAAAAATAGTAAAGATAAATGATTTTTCCAATAGTGAAAACCTGGAAAATAGGCACTTTGGATAAGTACCATGGTGAAAACCTGGCAAATAGGTGCCACGCGTAATCAATCATTGCTCTGCAATCTACTATCACTTTGTTTATCTTGGCCTAAGGTGAAATACATCTCCTGCCAGTATCATGCCAATCGCCATGATATCACACCCTTCCTCTCATGGTTGATAAATGGTTGACATCAAGTCCTCTTTAATGTCCACCTAATACCAAAGCCACACCCCTTTCACGTCTTTTCAATTTGGCTAAGTCTTGGACCTAACTAGGGGAAAAAAATTTATCATGTAACTACAGTGGATGTCACACATGGTTTCGGCAATTGCTAAAAACCCCTAAAAAAAGGAAAAAAAATGGCAAAAAGTCCTGAAAAAAGACAAAAAAATGGAAAAAAGTCCTAAAAAAGACAAAAACATTGCAAAAGTCCTAAAGAAAGACCAAAAACATCACAAAAAGTCCTGAAAAAAGACCAAAAACATTACAAAACATCCTAAACAAAGACCTAAAAACCAAAAAATGTCCTAAAGAAAACCACAAAACACCAGACTGCTCGAAGAGCACAAACACAACATCATCTCTTGTCAAAGTCAGTCATGTCAAATCAATTAGTCTTTATCATCTGCCCAAACTACATTGTTCCTGAGCATTTGCTATGTAGGTAAGACTCATATGTGAGTCCCTGAGACATTAGGTCAGTCCTTTTAGGTTTTTCAAAATGAAATCATGGCACAATCTATGGTCATCATGACGAAGTCATTGGTCATGTTGAACTACGAGGTCTCTAAATGTATGACATAGGCAAGGCCATCTATCGATGAGCCCGTGAGGCCGCACTAGGTTAGTCCATTAGGGTTCATGGCACTACACTGGCACACACATCAAAATTTCTTCAAGAGAAAGCGAATCATTCCCAAATGGGTAAACTCCTAAAAATAAATTATGGCAATCACTTATGAAAATCTCATCAACAAGTCAATCATATCATCATGACAATATTGAAATATAGTCAAACACATGTCAAACTTGGTCAAAACAAGACAAATCATCATACCTTGTCAAGATGTCAACTCTTGGTTAGCCTTCTGATGAGTCCTGAAAGATAACCTTTGTCATTCATGCCTTAGGATGTTTCCTTCCATGCATTGTCATTTTCATTCGACATTTTTAGGGATCCTTTTGACATCTAAGGGTCACTCCTATTTACATCAGTATTCTTCAGATGTGTCCTTATGAAGAAAAAACTCTATCATTTATGCCTTAGGATGTGTCCTTCCTAGGCATCACCATCATTTTTGAGGGACCTCTTTTAATTTTAGGTATCAAATCCTCTCGACGTCCACATTATTCAAGATGTGTCCTTCCTGAATTTAGAAATTTTTTGACATTTGTCATTTGAGAATCATCAAAACTTTGACACTCTGGCATCTCATCATAATCAAACATGACATCTTGACATTAAAACAATGGATATCCAGAAGCACTTGGAGGACATTTGGCACTTGTCTTTTGGAATTTTATCATGTTATTATTTTTTTAGCGAGATCCCAATAACATTATTTAGAGAAGCAGTGACGTATCATGATGATTGACATGCAATGATTACTAGTTTCTCAGTGAGGTCTTGATTCTAGGATTTAGAAAAACAATGACGTATCATTATAAGGGCTCTATTTTATATTTTGGCAATCACATTGCTAGTTTCTCAAGGATGTCCTAGAAATAGGATTTATAAAAGCAATGGTGTTTCATGAATTGTCCTTGTCCTTTTCTGCTTGTGGTTGATTATGATAAAAATATTGGGGCAATCACAATCTAGTTTGAGTCATGATTATCCTTATCTTTGACTGCTTGTCTTATGTGATGGTATGACTTTGTACCCCTTGATCTATGTCATATCATGGTGTTTTTTGGCCATTACAATAATTTTACCAATGATTATTAAGAGCAATAAATACTGAAGTCCTATGGTAAAGTTTTGAAGGATTTGGTCTAGGGACTAACATCCATCTCCTTCGGTCTGGTCATCTTCTCTCATCAATCTAGTCATTTTCTCTCATCCATCTCACGATGATATCCTATAACATAGAAAGAAATAAGTGCATACATGATCATATAAACATTACATTAGGTCCATACATATATCATCCATAGCATTAAATCATATACATAATCACAAACTTTTCATTAACATAATCATCAACATTGCATCCATTTAATAAATACATTATGCATATCATTATCATCATACATCACAAATATCATAATGTATAAATGAAAGAACATCACATAGCACACATGTAGGCCACATCAAAACTACATCATCATATAATATTATCTCAAAAATGTACAATGTCATAGGATAAAGTCAAGATATATCCCAAAAATGAAGCTCTCAAGCTTAATAGTCTATACATAATATGTCATAGTAACAAACATTCCCCTAGGGTAGAATCTCATCATCCCCTCATGGCAAAGAGTGTGGTGGTTGGAGCTCTATGACTGGCACTGAAATGATGGGTGGACCTGTAGCAGCCTCTACATGTGCAACCAATGGAACTAACACTGACAACATCATCTCCATGGTCATAGACACCTGTGATATCACTGTGGCCTGACTCTTAGAGGTAGAAGGATTTTCCACTTGAGACTGCCTCTGTACTAACCTATACACTGAACCAGTAGACCCATGACTATGGCTCAAATGGTGACTCGAGGCATGCCTGTGTGAGTGGTGGGACCTATTCCCTAATGTGTGCCTTGAGGATGTGGATCCTCCTACACTGGTGTGACTCTGGCTGCCACTGGAACTCCCTAATCTATTTCCATTGCATGTCCTTTTTTTTAATCTGACAATGTCAGATCTTGTCACTTAGGAGGCACCTCCTGGTCATATAAAGTCCTCTACGGTCCCAGCCTTGTGCTCACCTTGGCCAACTCATGAGAAATATCCCTAGAGGGCCTTGTGCATAATGCTGCAAACTATATACACCACTAAGTTGAGTCCTACTGATGGATCATTGCTTGATCCCACTCTACCTGAGCCACCTGTAACTCTGACTACAGTGCTCTGACCTGTGCCATGGTCTCATCCATCTCCTCTATAAATCGGCCACCCTCTGATTTATTGTGGCATCTTGGGGAAATCTTGAGGAGGACGGTATCTCCTCCTCTCCCTCAACCATCCACCATCTGAGGAGTCACTCGGCATCATCCATCGCATCATCCTCATCATCATCATCCTCTGGCACATCCTCTCCATTGACTCCCTCATCTCAAGGTGCATCCTCCTCTTGTCTGGCCTCCACCACCCCCACATCTTCCTCTTGTTTGGCCCCCACCACCTCCACATCCACTTTTGCATCATCCTCATGTCTGGCCTCCACCAACTCCACATCCTCCCCTCTCCCTCTCCTCTTGTCTCTCCTCCCCTTCTCTCTCCACCTCCTAGGCAACCTCGAGGATAGAATCTAATGCTACCCTCACCACATGTGGGTGCACCATCTGGCCCTATCTCTGACCATCTCTTCTCCATCTTCGGCCATCTCCTCCATCATCCCCATCACCTCTGTCATCTCCACCCCAGCTTCCATCCCCACTTGCATCTTGGCTTCCATCTCTTTGCCTACCTCCATCTCTGCCTCCATTGCTCCCCTAGCCTTTGCCCCTGTCACCGTCCCTACCTCCTTGCCTAGCTCTTGACGCATGAGGTATCACTGACTGTCTATCCACAGGTGCTGGCCCATTAGGATTTGTCAATGGCACTGGTCTATGTTCCTGCCACAATAGATTGTAATCTACTATGGTCTCGAGATTAGTAATCCCATCTCTCTGTCTGCATGGCTTGGCTCCTAGCCCATCAATCTGCTACTCTACAATGGCTACTAGAATGGCTGGTCCCCAAGCATACTCTTTGGACAATCGAGCATACTCGGTTGTCCCTATAGGTACACCTTGCTGCTCTCTGAACTACCTGAGGACACACTACAATAAATACATCTCAATGAGTAGCTGACTCTACATGATCCTACTAATCAAATACCGATACTGTTGGCATAGGCTTAGATGGTCCACCTCATCATCCCACTACTCTCAGTCTCTATATGGTCTCCATATAAAGGACACCATCATCTTAATCCGATGCCACCACCAACCTATCTCACCCATCTGGGTCTGCTCTAAATCATCAACATAATAGTAGGTGTAGGGCATCTCCTCAGGTAGTTGTGATCTCTGAATGGGTGGGAAAAATATGGCTATGTTCTCCCAGGCCCAAATCATCATCAGTGTCATCCCACAAGAGATACTCTCTACCCTCTGGTAAATAACCTCATGCAATTGGTGGTAGAATGTGCCCAACAAGCATGGGCCCCAGGCATAAACTGCATTATCCCACCTCATTCCAATGAGGATGTCTCCCTAACCAATAGGAAACCCATGTCCCTGATGGGCAAGAATCAAAATACCACCAATAAAAGTCACTAAGAAAGCATAAAAACAAGCATAGTGCTCCACCATGAACTCCCATCAGATCTCGTATCCAGGGATGCTGAGTCCTGCACCCTCATCTTGGTAATACACCCTAAAAGTCTGCTCACCATGGCGAGGGTCGTAGACAATCCACTCTCCTCAGATTGACACTTGTAGAATGCAGTACACATCCTCCAGTGTGATGGTCACCTCTCCTATTGACAAGTGTAAGGAACAGGTCTCTGAATGCCAATGCTTAGATAGTGCAATCAATAGTCCCCTATTTTCCCAAATGGCGGGCATATAGATGACATAGTACAAACCCAAGTCCATCAATCATCGCCGCTCTTGTGGGCTCAGCTGATTAGTAAACCAGAATGTCATCGGTCTACTCTCTTGTGTGTAAATCGGGGAAAGTTGTCTCTTCCAAAAGCCAAGCATTGTGTCAGTACCTTGTAGGAAACTTTTAGTATCATCAAAAACCATTTCATATTCAAAGAGCATCAAAGTTATCCCTAGTCAAAGCAAAAGTCAAATGCATCGTGTTGACTACAATTGCATCACAAAAACTTGAATACATCATTTCATACTTCAAATGCATCAGAACATGGCAATTACATCACTCAGTTGCTCAAATGTGTTGCTTCAGAACAATAGCGTCACAAAAATTGACAGTTGCATAATTCCACATGAATGTGTCACTTAAACAGGCAATTGCATCACAAAATGATGAATGCAGCATTGCAGCCTTCAAATGCAACTCAAAAAGGTGAATGTGTCATATTTTTTGGTAAATGCAGCACAAAACCTTGGCCTCTTCTAATATACCATTGCACTTGCATCACGATGCATCAAATGTGTCAAATGAAAAGGTGAATGTAGCTTACGCAAACGCATATGCGTCACAACACATTCATTGTTCCCCCTAGAAACCTAGTTTTGGCACGCAAAACAAAAAATTACAGAGGATAGGGGTACATACTGCTGGCTCTGAGCCCTCTTGCCATGATGCTCTGTCACTAGAATCACCATCCTCACTCCACTCCTTTTCACTCTGAGCTCTCAAAATTTGCAATGTAAATAGTAAGAATGAATTGACTTTTACCCCTTTGTCAACCTATTGATAAATTCCAAATGAAATTTTTCAACTAGGTTATTACTGGAGGCTCATTTTACCAACTTTGACCACCCTGTTAGCTGCTTTAAACATGTCAGAACTCGAAACCATTTGCGCCATTGTTTTTCTAGTCATCAAATTGACTTATCAGGGACCCTTTACAAATTTTTCTACCACTGACACAAATTTGAAAAATTTCTCGAGGGGGCATTGATACTCTACACCTTCACTGGGGCATGGCTTTGACTTATTTTTCTTTGTCACAATATGACATTATACATTATGACAAAGAGGGGAAAAATGTAGAAACTTAAAAATGACCTAGGCCTGCAAGCTCTATTTTACCACTTTTGTCCTCGCATAATTATGACATTTAATTATGTCTTTGGTCCACATTCGACTACTGATTAAATAATTCATAATTATTTGATTAATTCATGTCCTTTTATTCTTCATGATTATTAAATAAATAAATTTTATTTATTTATTAAATACATCATTAATTGCCTAAGTCTTCTCTTAATCAAATAAATTTCTTAATTTATTTAATCACCCTTCTTCGGTCATTTCTTCTTGATTATTAAATAAATAAGCTTTATTTATTTATTTGATATGTCATTAATTGTCATAATTAAACGAATTGATTAATTTATTTAATTATTCATCATATATGCTAAATTAAATAATTATCTCTAATTATTTAATTCCCAAAATTAATATTCCTCTCATTTTAAATAAATTAAATTATTTAAAATGTCATCACATTCTTAACTGAGAGTCCATTTTGGTAAATAATTTGAAAATTGATTATTTATTATTTCACAAAATCCATATTTTGGGTTGATTTAATTCAAATTGGTAACTTTCTTCCAAAAATCAAGTAATTGAGCAAATTATTGATTTTTCAAATCTGATCTTCAGTCCAACTCTTATCTTCTTGATTTTTGAAAATCTTTATTTTCAAATTAATTATCTCATTTATTCTCCACCATCGATTTGATTCTCTCAGATGACATCTCAACTACTCGTGTAATGATTTTTCCCTAACTCTAATAAACGATTATCCAATTTAATCTGGGCCTCTCATTTTAGGTCTCTGTCAAAAGTCAATCTTGTTTATCCATTCAAAATGGCATTTTCTATAAAATGCTATTTTTTTCTCATTTTTAGATTACACACTGTCATACTTAGATATTTCATAGAAATTGTTGCATTTATCTTATTCCACTTAGTCTTAGCATATTTTAGGCATAGTAATTTTGATCATATTGTCATAGGCATAGGCATTTTAGAATAAAACCCTTCAAAGCTTGTGTAGGACTTCATCAAGGATTGCTTGCACATTTGGTCTAAGGGCAACACAAATCAGCAAGTTAGAAGGTGTAATGGAGATGAACCATTGAGAATGAAAACATTGGGTGAGATTATTCTATTTTATATGTTTTCATTTATTGTTCCTTTGCACTTCATTATTTCTTTGGGTTTATGCTTTCAATTCATTTGATAAACTAAACTTAAAATTAACCCTTAGATATAGCCATAGCAAGAGAATCCCATAAATAAGGAAAAGAACATAGAAAGATCTAACATTTCTCCTCCTCATCTATTTTGACACTAGCTAATATGAATTGAACCACCAACATATTTAATGCTTCCAAGTGATCTGTAATTTTATTACCCTCTTCCTTTCTCAAGGAATACAATTTCTTCCTCAAGAAAATTTTGTTCACTAAATATTTGGCTTGATACATCTCACCAAGCTTCTTCCATAGTTTATGTGTAGAGGTCTCTTCATGGACATTGAATAAAAAATAGTCTTCCAAGAACAATCTATTTAGATCCTTGGAATTATGGTCCATAACATCATATTGAGTAGCTTGAGTAGGATTTGTAGGCCTTGAAAAATTCTTGTCAACAACATCCCATAGATCTGGATCTATTAGAAAATCCTCCATATTTATCTTCCACATTTCAAAATTATTTCCAAAAAAATTATCCACCTTTGTTCTCCCTGATGAACTTGTCATCTAAAAATTACTACAAAAAAACCATTTTAAGGGATAGAAGGAAGATATCTAAAAGTTAAATGTAGATTCGATCAATAAAACAAAAAAAAAAAACACACAGAAACTATAACATAGAGAATTTAATGTTGTTCACCCAATATGGGATATATCAACAAAATTGCAACCATCCAATGATTTTATTATCTAATGGAAAACATATTACAATATCTCAATATTTCCCTAACTGCAACTCCCATCCCAACTACTTATAACAAGATTTTTAGAAGCTTCCAGAATTAGGGATCTACAAATTCATTTTTTTCCTTTTCTGGTGACGACACAAAAAAGTAGGATACATGAAGAGTGTACAATATAGCATGATCAGTTGCCACATACCAACAATCTCCCACTTGGAGACTGATTAGGCTCCACACTAAACAATCTCCCACTATGGAGACTAATCATGGATGACACCACTACACTTATAGCTCCCACGAGAAATAAGCACCTTGGACTCTACTACTTTGTTATACTTGAATTTGACCTTAAAGGCCAACTAAAGCACAAGTGGAGGACAACTTCTCCCTTGTCACCACCTTCATAAACATATCCATTGATTTGGAATCTATATGCATCTTTTCTAGCTTCACCTATCCATCCTCCAACACTGATTGAATGAAATGATATCTCAACCGTATGTGTTTGGATTTAGAGTGCAAGGAAGAATTCTTAGAAAGATGTATGGAACTGTAGCCATATCATCTTCTCTTTTTCCTTTTTTGTAGAAACATGCTCTCCCACCATGGTGGATAAAGCAACCCACCTTTGAAACTGAGAAATCCAACTCACTACTATCCCACCAACTATAAATGCATAACTTGTGGTACTCTACCTAGTATCAATAACCCATTTCAAATCTTAGTCAACATAGCCTTTTCAATTAGTATTAGAGCCACCAAAATATAAAAATTTATTGTATGTACCTCTTAAATACAAGATAATCCACTCTTGTGCATACCATGGCATGCATTAAACTACCTACAGTTGAACCATATGGTACCTTGGATATTTTTTCTTCCTCCTTTTGTGTCTTTGGACACATATCCTTAGTTTAACATGACTGGGAAAAGGTGTGCTGATAGCTTTTGCATTCTCCATATGAAATCTCTACAACACCTTCTCAACATAAAGACCCTGAGATAAAAATAATTTTCTATTTTTCATATCTCTTGTAATCATCATACCAAGGAATTTCTTTGTTGTCCTCAAATCCTTAATAGAAAATTGATTTTCTAACTATTGTTTTAACTCCTTTATGTAATTCATGTTAGACCCCACTACAAGAATATCATCAACATATAAACATAAAAAAATGTAGCTACCATCATCTAACCTCTTAAATTAAACTTAATGGTTTGAATTACACCAACTGTAACCATGCTCATCAATAAAGCTATCAACTTTAATAGACCATTGTCGAGGTGCTTGCTTCAAGCCATATAATTTTTTTTTCAATATGAACACTAGTTTCTCCTTACCTTTGACCTCAAATCCTTGTGGTTGTTCCATATATATTTCCTCTTCCAAATTACCATGGATAAAAGTTGTTTTAACTAGTTATTCCAAATGAAAATCCCCAGTAGCCAGAATACTCAAAAAAATGTGTAGAGAAGTCATTTTAACAACCAAAGAAAAAATATCATCAATATCAATACCCTTTTTCTATGCAAATAATTTTACAACTAACTTGGATTTAATTCTTTTCTTACCTCCATCCTCCCCTTTTAGCCTATATACCCATTTGTTTGGTAAGGCCTTTCTACCTATAGGAAACTTACATAAGTCTGAAGTTTGATTTTTTAGCAAGGAGTATATTTATTCTTCCATTCCATGCTCCCATTGAACCTTGGTATCCACCTACATAGCTTCATAATAACATTCTAGTTCACCAACAACTATTATCAAAATAAAATACAAAGAGGGAGAATATTTTTCTAGGGGTCTACTTATCCTTGAAGATCATCTAACATTCACTAGAGTTTGTGGTGTTTGTTGTTCTTGTTGTTGTTGTTGCAGAGCATTGTGAACCACTAGAACATTGATGTTTAGTGTATCATCTATCACTACATAATCATTTATTTCTTCTCATGTTGCTACAACTGATCTTTGTACAACACTTTCTCATTGAATATGGCATACCCACTTCTTACAATTTTCTAATTTTAAAAATCTCAAAGCCTATAACCAAATACATCAATTCAATATGCAAAAAATATACATTTATTTGATTTTACATCAATATTGATTCTATTTTTAGAATATACATGTGAAAATGCTTCATAACCGAAGGACGCGAGAAAATAATAACTCACCTTCTTACTTGTCCATGCTTCCTCTGGAATACCACAACCCAAAGGATAAGAGGGGCCTCTATTAATTAAATAAATGGTAGTTTTTATAGCCTCTACCCACATGTTTAAATGCAACCCAACATGCAATCTCATAGTCTAAGCACACTCAATTATTATTCTATTCAAGCACTCAACCACTCCATTTTCTTGTGGAGTCCATGGAACTATTTTCTACCTACAAATACCATTAGATGGATAATAATATTCAAAATATTTTTTGCAATACTCACCACTATTATCATATATGAGAAACTTTAACTTTTTACCTATATCATTCCCAACCAATTTTCTCCATTTTTTAAAAGTTTCAAATACATTATATTTCTAACTAAGGAAATAAATCCAGACCTTCCTTGATGCATCATCAATAAAAGTGACATAATACTGAGAGCCACCAAGAGAAGATACTTGAGTTGGTCCCCATACATTTGTATGCACAAGCTCCAATTTCTCATATTTCTTTTGCTTCCCATCCTTGAGAAAACTAACTCTCTTTTGTTTTCCATACACACAATGTTCATAGAAATCCATATTAACACAATTTATACCTAGTAAAATATTATTTGAATGAAATACTTTTATACCTTTTGCACTCATATTCCCAAGTTTATTATGCCATAATGTTGATTTAGAATCCATAGCAAATGTTTGGTTTTCTTTTTGTTGAACTCCAACAACTATTCCTGAACATTGATTTTTATCTACAATAGCTAAAGTAGAAGGAACAATACGACCTATACAAAGATATAAGATGCCTACTTTCACACCTTTTCCTACCACAAAGGAACCTTTTGTAACCTTCCACTTTTATAACTAAATGTAACAACACAACCTTCATCATCTAGTTGCCCTACTGAAATTAAATTTTTGCTAAACTTTGGAATGTGCCTTACCGCATGGAGTAGGCAATGATTCCCATTCTACAACTTAATCTTGATTCTTCCCTTTCCAACAATCTAACAAGGTTTGTTATCTCCCAAATAAACTAGCCCAAAATCCCATTGGATATAATCATGAAAATAAATTCTATTGGGCATAACATGAAATGAAACCCTTGAATCTAACACCCAAGAATCATCAGAATCATCAAGGGGAAGAATGAAATCATCCTCATCATATTTATTGCTTACCACATTTTCCTCTTTACTTCCTTTTTATCTCCTTTATTTTACCCAGACCAACAATCTTTCTTTAAATGGCCCAACTTACTGCAGTACTAGATATCCTTCTTTTCTCTGGATTGGGACCTTTTGTCCTATGATTTTCCTTGTGACCTCCCACAACTTCCTGAATTGTTTACTCTCCTTTTTTTTTCCCTAGTTTCTACATTCAAAACATTGCCTGATGTGGATGTTCCACTTGAGCTTTTCCTACAAATTTACTCACTCAAAATAACACCAACAACATCATCAAATTTCAATGTATTTGAACAAGAAACAAAATTGCTAATAACAATTACCAAGCTATTCTAGCTTTTAGGAAAAGAACACAGAATCAAAAGAGACCTAACCTCTTGATTAAATTTTACATTTACAAAAGTTAATTGATGTGTAACCGTATTAAACTCATTTAAATTATTAGCTACTAAGCCACCTTCTACAATTTTCATATTAAATAAATGCTTCATAACAAATACCTTATTTGAAATGGAAGGATTTTCATATAACTTCACTAGGGTTTGCTTCAAATCTTGTGTTGTCTTGGTTGTTGTAATATTGAATTCCACCAATTGTACTAGAAATAAATGAATACTACCATGTTCCTTTCTATCCAAAATATTGTAGTCCTCATTTGACACTATTGTGGGTTTCTTGGTTTTCCCTTCTAATGGCCACTATAAATCCATGTGATAGAGATAGTCCTCCATCTACATATTCCATAACTAATATTTCTTTCCATTGAACTTCTCAACCTTCAACTTACCATCATCTACCATTACTACCACTCAACCATGAGAAATTCTTGTAGAGGATAACTAAAAACAACCCAATTTGATACCACATGTTAGGGATAGAAGGTAGATATCAAAAATTTAAATGTAGATTTGATCAATAAAATAAAGAAATAAAACACATAGAAAATTATAACAAAAAATTTAATGTGGTTCACCCAATATGGGCTACATCCACAAAACCACAACCATCTGATGATTATATTATCCATTGAAAAACATATTACAATCTCACAATAATACCCTAACTACAACTTCCATCCCAACCACTTGTAACAAGCTTTTTAGAAGCTTCCAAAATTAGTGTTCTATAATGTCAGTTTTCTCCTTTTTTGGTGATGACATGAAAAAGTAGGATACATGAAGAGTGTAAAATATAGGGTGATCCATCACCACATACCAACAATATCCCACTTGGAGACTGATTAGGCTCCACACTAAAATATCTCCCACTTAGAGACTGATCCTAGATGACACCGTTGTACTTATAGCTCCAATTAGAAATAAGCACCTTGGATCCTACTGCTCACTTATACTTGAATTCAACCTTGAAGTCCAATAAAATATGAAGGGGAGCTCAACTTCTCCCTTGTCACCACCTTCATAAACATATCCACTGGATTGAAATTTGTATGTATATTTTCTAGCTTTACCTATCCATCCTCCAACACTGACCAAATGAAATGATATATGAACTATATGTGTTTGATTTTAGAGTGCAAGGAAAAATTCTTGGCAAGATGTATAGCACTTTGGCTATCTATAAACAAGTTATTTTCAGCCTGTTTTTTTCCCAACTCTTCCATGAAAAATTCTAGCCTTATCATCTCCTTTGCCACCTCTATTGTAGTAGCAGACTCTGCCTCTAT
Organism: Sequoia sempervirens; assembly: GCA_007258455.2. NCBI lineage: Eukaryota > Viridiplantae > Streptophyta > Pinopsida > Cupressales > Cupressaceae > Sequoia > Sequoia sempervirens. The sequence goes on along the minus strand of VDFB02000015.1, from coordinate 225,879,398 downwards.
GGTGGATAAAGCAACCACCTTTTGCAATCAAGAAATCCAATGCATTGTTGTCCCACTAACTTTAAATACATATCCTATGGTACTTTTCCTGGTATCAATATCCCCTTCCAAATCTAAGTCAATGTAGCATCTTAAATAAGTATTAGAGCCCCCAAAACATAAAAATTTATTGGATGTACCTCTCAAATACCTGAAAATCTATTTTACTGCATTCCAATGCTCAACATTGAGATGATTCATATACCTACTAATAACTTGTACACCGAGTGCAATATCCATTCTTGTCGATACCATGGAATACATTAAAATACCTACAAATAAATCATAGTGTATCTTGAACTTTTTTCTTCCTCCTCTTGTGTCTTTGGACACATATCCTTAGTTAGTTTAACATGACAGGGCAAAGGTGTGCTAATAGCTTTGTCATTCTCCATATGAAATCTCTATGACACCTTCTCAACATAATTAGCTTGAGATATTTTTTTTCTTTTTTTCCTCTCTTATAATAATCATACCAAGGATTTTCTTTGCTTCCCCCAAATCATTCATAGGAAATGATTTTATAACTATTTTTTTAACTCCTTAATGTGATTCATGTTACACCTCACTACAAGCATTCATCAACATATAAACATAAAATAATGAATCTATCATCATGTAACCTCTAAAAATAAACATAATGGTCTAAATTACACTGACTATAGCTAGGCTGAGTCATACATCCATTACATTTAATATACCATTGCCAAGGTGCTTGCTTCAAGCCATATAAAGTTTTCTTCAATAGGCAAACTAGTTTCTCCTTGCCTTGGACCTTGAATCCTTGTGGCTATTCCATATATATTTCCTCTTCTAAATCACCATGGAGGAAAGTTGTTTTAATTTGTAGTCATTCCAAATGCAAATCTTTAGTAGCCACAATACATAAAACAATGCATATAGAAGTCATTTGGTGTATGATAACCCCAAGGTTGCTTGCACAACTCCAAGAAGACCTTTCTCGCTATCTCCTTCCTATAACCTGAATCTAATGGGTTCCTCTTGAGCTTAGAGATTGACCAAACCCTGCTCCAAATCTTTTCAAAGAGTTCCTACCTTGTGCTTTACCTTGGGAAGTCAAACACCTCTTGAACTTGCAACTTCTCCCTCAACACCTAGAAGGGTCTAGATGCTAACTTCATCACCAACCTCAAACTGCTTGTAGGGGAATTAAAAGTACTATCCTCATGCTTTTTGAATCCAAATTGATCCATTTTGGAGGCTCTTTGGATTCCAATACACCCGATTCCAAGAAATTGCCTTGAGAGGGCCTAGTTTCTACTAGCCCTTACCAGTCACTATTTTGCTTTTTCTGCCCAAAATCTCCACACAACCTAGCAAAAAAAACACATTTCTTGACACCCTTTTCATGATTTTAAATCTTGCATAGGTTGTTAGGTTTCTGTCAGTACCGTACAGCTGATTCCTATGATCTTGGAGAGGAGGCCTAATTGCCCTATCTTCTAGGGTTTCATTGTTTCCTCCTTCAAATCTGCCTATGATGGATTGATGGAAGCCTCAATCCTTTTGGATTGTGAAGATACTATCTTACCCCACCTGAACTGTATGGATTCTGTACAATGGTCTATTCCCTTGCCTAAGTCCTTAGCTTTTATTCTCTCAAACACCTAACCATGCATTCCTAGCTCGCCTAGGGTTTGAGATAACACATATTTGCTTGGTTTTTTAAAATTCCTAATTCTAAATATATACAAATGTGTGGCTCCCCTTTCATAATCTACTAGTCTCATGGAAGACCCGTGGACAGAGTTTAGAGGGGAGCCATTTATTTGCTTGACTGTACAAAACAGAGAAAATCAACCACTACAATCTAATCTATGAAATCAAACAATATCTCTGCTATATGCTATCTAATTACTAAATGAAATAAAATCCACACAATGCTAAAACAGTAGAAATAATGCCTTGATATGACTATCTCCGCAAAACACATGGGGTTTTTTTTGTAAACACAGAAATCTGCAAACTGCTTTCTATTGCCCACAACAAAAAATTATTACAATTACTAACTACTACTTCTACGAGCCATTCCATCTATTTGGGATGCCATTACCATCTTTCAATGGCATTTGCTCAAGAATTTCCCTAATTTCAAGGGATTCCCAATGCCAAGAAAGTTACATGCACTTCTTAAATACGGTCATGCAACTTTTACCAGTCATGTAACTTCCATTATGCCATGATTGTGTCATGATCCTCAAACATAGGACCTCTAACACCTTGATCTCGAGCAATCAGCATCTCCCTTAACCATTCCTTGGCATCTTTTAAACAATGATGATGTTGTTTTAATACACTAAATGCTTTGTAACTTAACATATGATGTCCAAAGCTTAACAAAGCCAAAATTTAATAACATCAACCAACAATGATTAACTAGGATAAAATTAGTCCTAATGACTAACTCTCCACACACACAATACCTTTTAAAATCCAACACAACCTACTAACACCCTGATTTGGCTAAGATTAGGTACAAGCCAAAATTGAAGACAAACAAGGTGGAGTTAAGCCAAGGTGCCCCTGCACCATCCTCCCCAAAACAGAAAAATTCAATCCATCCTTGGATTGAGCAAGTTAGGGTCAATTCCAAACTTCTTAAACTATGCCTCCTTGATCCATACTGCATCTGCATTAGGTTTTCCATGCCTCTTGATTAGGTGTTCTTTATACTCTTTGGTCCTAGTCTACTTGTAGACCCTGGAATCCAAGATTTGATCAGCTTATTTGACTGTAGCAGGGGGCAGTTTGAGTTCTTCAACATCTTGGGTGACTTCATGGATGGTCTGATCCAAGTTTAGTGGTGGTCCTTTGTATTGTACAAGGTATGCAACATTGAGAATAGGGGACAATCCACTTTCATCTGGCAATTGCACTTTGAATGCATTACTTCCATACTTCTCCAAGATAGGACAGGGACCTATCCTCTTCATTTGTAACTTGTTAGGAACTCCTTTATGTAGTCTGAACTTATTCAAATGCACCATGACTAAGTCCCCCACATTGAATTGGACTTCTTTCCTATGTTCATCCACCTTAGTTTTATGCTTCATTGTGTTTTCTGCCAAGGTTTTTCTGACTGTCTCATGAATTTCCTGCATTGCATAGGCAAAGTCATCAGCATAACCACTTCCCTTGACTCCATCCTTCAATTCTCTCAGCTCATAGACACCTCTAGGGTGTAGTCCATAGAAAATTTCAAAGGGTCTCTTCCCTGTGGATCTATTTATTGTATCATTATAGGCATATTTAGCTTGCCCAATAATCTGATCCCATTGTTGACCATACTCCTTGGTCAAGCATCTCAAGAGGTTTCCAAGTGTCCTATTCACAAATTTGGTCTGACCATCAGTTTGGGGATGGTATGCAGATCCAAAGGACAAATTGGTGCCCATTCTTTTCCAAAGAGTCTTCCAAAAATGACTCATAAACTTAGTATGCCTGTCTGATACAATGCTAATTGGTAAACCATGAATCCTGACTATCTCCTTAAAGAAAAGAGAGGCTATTTGACTGGCATCATTGGTTGTTTTGTAGGGTACAAAGTGAGCCATTTTGCTAAATCTATCTACAACAACATAAACACTGTCCATACCTTGCTTTGTCTTGGGTAAACCAACTACAAAGTCCATGCTCAAGCATTCCCATGGCCTAGAAGGAATAGACAGTGGCTGGTATAGGCTTGCATTTGAAGAAGTACCTTTTTCTTTTTGACACACTACATAACTCTCTACATACTTCTTGATATCTAAGTTCATCCTTGGCCAGTAGTAAAACCTTTGAACCAATTCTTAAGTTTTGGTGATCCCAAAATGACCACTCAATGCACCATTATGTTTCTCTTGTATCAAGTTCTCCCTAATAGAACCTCTAGGAACACAAAGTTGATTCCCTTTAAACAATAAATCACTTTGTAAGGTATATTCAACATATCTTCTATGGAAATGATTCTTGTACTCAAGACATACCTTATAAATATCTGCAAAGTCTTCATCATCTGCATATAGATCTTTGAAATGATCTATTTCCATGCTCTTCAACTGAATTTCCTGAATTGTGAGGACTCTTCTACTCAATGCATCAGCCACTTTGTTGAGAGCTCCTTTCTTGTGCTTGATATTGAAGGTGTAAGCTTGCAAATACTCCACCCATTTCATGTGCCTATGACTCAACTTCTCTTGTGAATTCAGGAAACTGAGTGCTTGATTGTCTGAGTACATAATGAATTCCTTGGGAAGCAAGTAGTGCCTCCATTTCCTTAAAGCCTGGACCAATGTATACATCTCAAGGTCATAAGAAGAGTAATTCTTCTTGGCTTCACTTAACTTCTCTGAATGAAAAGCCACCAGTCTACCCTCTTGACTGAGAACAGCTCCAATAGCTACATTGCTTGCATCACACTCAATGGTGAATAGCTTCTCAAAGCTTGTCAACACCAAAATAGGTTGGGTAGCTATCTTCTCTTTCAGCAACTCAAAACTTTTGTTAGCTTGCTCATTCCACACAAATTTGGTTTTCATTCCTCCTTTAATGGTATCCAACATAGGAGCACAAATAGCACTAAACTGCCTTATGAATTTCCTATAATACTGAGCAAGACCATGGAAGCTTCTTACCTCTGTTGCTATCTTTGGAGTAGGCCAATTGAGAATGGCTTCTACCTTACTGCTGTCCATCTTCAAGTTTCCATGTGATAGCACAAATCCAAGGTACACCAGCTCTATTTTGATGAACTCACATTTTTCCAGATTGATCATCAGCTTCTCCTCCTGTAGCTTCTTGAAAATCAATTCAATATGTTGGAGGTGCTCTTCTCTCATTCTGCTATAGATTAGTATATCATCAAGATACACTACTACAAACTTGCCAATATAATCCTTGAGGATTTCATTCATGATTCTCATGAATGTGGAGGGGGCATTAGACAATTGAAATGGAATTACTAGCCACTCATAGAGACCCTCATTGGTTTTGAAGGCTGTTTTCCACTCATCACCCTCATGTATCCTAATTTGGTGATAACCACTCTTTAAATATATCTTGGTATAGTACCTAGCTTCACCTAGACAATCAATGAGATCTTCAATCCTAGGGATGGGGAACCTATACCTGATGGTTATCTTGTTTATTGCCCTGGAATCAGTACAAAGCCTCCATTCTCCTCCCTTTTTAGGTGCTAAGATAGTGGGTACTGCACATGGACTAATGATTTTCCTAATGAGACCTTGGTCAAGAAGTTCTTGAATCTACCTGGCTATTTCCTCATTTTGTTGAGGTGTCATCTTGTAAGTTGCTTTGTTTGGAAGGGTAGCTCCTAGTATCAAGTCTATCCTATGACTTATGGCTCTTTTAGGAGGTAAGGTTGATGGTTGACCACTACTTACAATACCTTCATAGGTCTGCAACAAATTATGTATCTCCTTGGGTAACTCTTTCTTTTTAGTTGCCTTCTCTTTGCTCACCTCTCTTGGATTTATCATCACTACATAGCCAACTCCTTCTCCTTCTTCCAAGGCTTTTAAGAACTCTTTTTCACCAACTATGAGTAGTTTAGAACCTACTGTCTGCACCTTTGTGTCTTCTAGCAAAGAATGAATTTTGTAGGTCACCTTATCTTTCTTGAAGGTATATGAATTCTTAGCTCCATCATGCATAGCTTGGCGGTCAAATTGCCATGGTCTACCTAGGAGTAAGTGACATGCATCCATAGGTAATACATCACACAAAACTTTGTCCTTGTACTTGCCAATTGAAAACTCCACCCATGCTTGTTCATTCACCAAGACATGCTGACCCTTATTGAGCCATGTGACCTTGTAAGGATTATTGTGAGGTATCCTTGTCAATTTCATCTTGTTGACTGCCTCCTCTGACACTATATTGTCAGTAGAACTTGAGTCTATAATGACCTTACACACTTTCTCCATCATCTTGCACTTTATCCTAAACAAGGATCTCCTTTGGCTTGGTTCTTCTTTAACCAGTTCTTTGATCAAAGTCCTTCCCATCATAAGATTATCACCTTCCTCTAAGTTCAATGGTACTTCAGGTTGTTTATTTGCTGCAGTAGTTTCATCTTGAATCAGATTGGTTCTCTTATCTCCTCCATGAGAAGTGCTACCTTTCTCTGGACATCTATAGGCTGGGTGTCCCAATTGGTTGCAATGATAACATTTCATGTTGGTGAAGTATCTACCTCTTCCTTGTCCACCACTTCTTCCTCTGGAGCTGAAACCTCTTCCTCTACCACCTCTACTAGAGCTTCCTTCTTATTGTTTAGAAAATCTGACTTCTCCTTGGGCTCTTGATTCTGAGCTTCTTCCACTATAACTTCCTCTTTGTCCTCTGCTGTCTTTCCCTTTACCTCTGCTTTTGGGGTTTTGTTCTTGCTTCTTTTTGCCTTTCTCCTCTATCTTCAAAGCCATTTGATAGCATTGGTGGACTAATTTGAAGTTTACCAAACTCATGTCTTCTTGAATAGACCATTTGAGTCCATTTAGGTACCTTGCTAACTTTATGCTTTCATCTTCAACCACCTTTGATCTAAGGCACAATTTTTGAAACTCCTCTGTGTATGTTTGAACATCCATGTCCTTTTGCCTCAGATTGTGTCTCCTCCTATGCAACTGGACTTCATAATCATCAAGGAAATAGGTCTGCCTTATCTTAGTCACCAGTCCTCTCCATGAAACTATAGGACCTTTGCCTTCTTTCTCTCTTTTAGATTGCACAAACTTCCACCATGTGAGAGCTGCTCCTCTCAACCTTGACTTGGCCACCTTTACTTTTTGGGCCTCTATTATGCCATCACACTCAAAGTGATTTTCAATGCTCTCAATCTAGTCTAAAACTGAATCAGGGTCCATTTTTCCACTAAAAATGGGCACACCCTCCAATGCTTTACCACTCAAGGCCTGCAATGCCTTCAAGAATGGTTCCTCCGCAAGAACAAGATCAAGCTTTGGAGCCTCCTCCTCCAAATCCTCTTCTTTTTCCTTGGCTTCTTGTTCTTCTTTCTTCTTTATCTTATCCTTCACATTATCTGCTGTCTCTTGGACTTCATCCAAGAGTTTCTCCATCTGAGATATCCTTTCTCTGAGCAACCGGTTGTCTTCCTCTTGCTCTTCTACCTTTTTAGTTAGCTCTACATTTGTCACCATGGTTCCTTCCTTTGGTGTGTTCTCTCCAACTGACTCAATGGCTTGGCTCATTAATCACAAGCCTTGAATTAGAACTAAGCTCTGATACCAATATGGTGTATGATAACCCTAAGGTTGCTTGCACAACTCTAAGAAGACCTTTCTCGCTGTCTCCTTCCTGGAACCTAACTCCAATGAGTTCCTCTTGAGCTTGGAGATTGACCAAACCCTGCTCCAACTCTTCTCAAAGAGTTCCTACCTTGTGCTTTACCTTGGGAAGTCAAACACCTCTTGAACTTACAACTTCTCCCTCAACACCTAGAAGGGTCTAGATACTAACTTCATCACCAACCTCAAACTGCTTGTAGGGGAATTAAAAGTACTATCCTCATGCTTTTTGAATCCAAATTGATCCATTTTAGAGGCTCTTTGGTTTCCAATACACCCGATTCCAAGAAATTGCCTTGAGAGGGCCTAGTTTCTACTAGCCCTTACCAGTCACTATTTTTCTTTTTCTGCCCAAAATATCCACACAACATAGCAAAAAAAACACATTTCTTGACACCCTTTTCAGGCTTTTAAATATTGCTTAGGTTTTCAGGTTACTGTAAGCAACGTAAGCTGATTCCTATGATCTTGGAGAGGAGGCCTAATTGCCCTATCTTCGAGGGTTTCACAGTTTCCTCCTTCAAATCTGCCTATGATGGATTGATGGAAGCCTCAATCCTTTTGGACTGTGAAGATACTATCTTACCCCACTTGGAACTATATGGATTCTGTACAATGGTCTATTACCCTACCTAAGTCCTTAGCTTTTATTCTCTCAAACACCTAACCATGCATTCCTAGCTCACCTAGTGTTTGAGATAACACATATTTGCTTGGATTTTTAAAATTCCTAATTCTAAATATATACAAATGTGTGGCTCCCCTTTCATAATCTACTAGTCTTAGGGAAAACCCATGGATAGAGTTTAGAGGGGAGCCATTTATTTGCTTGACTGTACAAAACAAAGAAAATCAACCACTACAATCTAATCTATGAAATAAAACAATATCTCTGCTATATGCTATCTAATTACTAAATTAAATACACTCCACACAATCCAATGAACTTAAACACAATGCTAAAATAGTAGAAATAATGCCTTGATATGACTGTCTCCACAAAACACACTGGGTTTTTTTTGTAAACACAGAAAATCTGCAAACTGCTTTCTATTGCCCACAACAAAAATTGATTACAATTACTAACTACTACTTCTACAAGCCATTCTAACTATTTGGGATGCCATTACCATATTTCAAGGGTAGTTGCTTGAGCATTTCCCTGATTTCAAGGGATTCCCAATGCCAAGAAAGTTACATGCACTTCTTAACTGCGGTCATGCAACTTTTACCAATCATTTTCTAACGTCCATTATGCCATGATTGTGTCATGATCCTCAAACATAGGACCTCTAACACCTTGATCTCGAGCAATCAACATCTCCCTTAACCATTCCTTGGCATCTTTTAAACAATGATGATGTGGTTTTAATACACTAAATGCTTTGTAACTTAACATATGCTGTCCAAAGCTTAACAAAGCCAAAATTTAACATCAACCAACAATGATTAACTAGGATAAAATTAGTCCTAATGACTAACTCTCCACACACACAATACCTTCTAAAATCCAACACAACCTACTAACACGCTGGTTTGGCTAAGATCAGGTACAAGAAAAAATTGAAGACAAACAAGGTGGAGTTAAGCCAAGGTGCCCTTGCACCATCATTTTAATAACCAAAGAAAAAATCTCATCAAAATCAATACACTTTTTCTATGCAAATCCCTTTATAGCTAACCTAACTTTAAATATTTTCTTATGTACATCCTCCTCTTTCATCCTATAAGCCCTTTTGTTTGGTAAAGAATTTTTACCTACACACAACTTGTATAAGTCCAAATTTTTATTTTTTAGTAAGGAGTCCATTTCTGAAAGGTAGATATATAAAAGTTAAATGCAGATTTGATCAGTAAAAAAAGAAATAAAACACAAAAAATTATAACACAGAGAATTTAATGTGGTTCACCTAATAGGGCTACATCTAAAAAATTGTAGCCATCTGATGATTTTATTATCTATTTTAAAAAAATTCACATTCTCACAATAATGTCCTAACTCCAACTTCCATCCCAAACTCTTATAACAATACTTTTAGAAGGTTCTAGAAGTAGGGTTCTACAAATTCAGTTTTTTCTTTTTTCGATGACAACACAAAAAAGTAGGATATTTGAAGAGTATATAGTATAGCATGATTAGTCACCACATACCAAAAATCTCCCACTTTGAGATTGATCAAGCTCCATAGCAAACAATCTCCCACTTGGAGACTAATCTTGGACAACACTGCTGCACTTACAACTCCCATTAGAAATAAGCACCTTGGACCCTGCTGCTCTATTACACTTGAATTCAACATTGAAGGCAAACCAATGCTGAAGAGGAGCTCAACTTTTCCCCTTTCACTACCTTCATAAACATATCTGATAGATTGGCATCTGTATGTATCCTTTCCAACTTCACGTGTCCATCCTCCAACACTGACTGAATGAAATGATATCTCAACTATATGTATTTTCTTTTAGAGTGCAAGATAGAATTCTTGGAAAGATGTATCATGCTCTAGCTATCTATAAACAAGTGATTTTTAGCCTGTTATTTTCCCAACTCTTCCATGAAAATTTGTGGCCATATCATCTCCTTTGTGGTGGATAAAGCAACCACATTTTGCAACTTAGAAATTCAACTCATTATTGTCCATCAACTGTAAATATATAGCCTATAATACTCTACCCGGTATCAATATCCCTTACCAAATTTGAATCAACATAGCCTTTTAAATTAGTATTAGAGCCCCAAAACATAAAAATTTATTGGAAGTATGTCTCAAATACATGAGAATCCATTTTTCTGCATTCCAATGCTCAACAACATGATAACTCATCTACCTACTAACAACTCCTACAATATGTGCAATATCTAGTCTTGTGAATACCATGGCATCCATTAAACTACCTACAATTGAAGCATATGGTACCTTGGAAATTTTTTCTTCCTCCTCTTCTATCTTTGGACACATATCTTTAGTCAGTTTAACATGACTGGGAAAAGGTTTGCTGATAGCTTTTGCATTATCCATATGAAATATATGCAACACCTTCTCAACATAATGAGCCTAAGATAAAAGAAAAATCTATTTTTCCTATCTCTTGTAATCATCATACCAAGGATTTTCTTTTCTGCCCCAAAATCCTTCATAGCAAATAAATTTTCTAACTGTTCTTTTAACTCTATGTGATTCATGTTAGAGCCCACTACAAGTATATCATCAACAAATAAACATGAAATAATGTAACTATCATCATCTAACCTCTTAAAATAAACACAATGTTCTAAATTACACCAATTGTAGCCATACTCAACCATAAAGCTATCAAATTTAATATATAGTTTTTGAGGTGCTTACTTCAAGCCATATGAACTTTTATTCAATCTGCACACTACTATCTCCTTACCTTTGACTTCAAATCCTTGTGGTTGTTCCATATATATTTCCTCTTACAAATGACCATGGAGAAAGGTTGTTTTAACATCTAGCTGTTCCAAATGCAAATCTTCAGTAGCCACAATAGTTAAAATTATGTATATAGAAGTCATTTTAATAACCAAAGAAAAAATCTCATCAAATTCAATACCTTTTTTCTATGCAAATCCCTTTAGAACTAACCTAGCTTAAAATATTTTCTTACCTCCATCCTCCTCTTTTAGCTTATAAACCCATTTCTTTGGTAAAGCCTTTTTACTTGCAAGCAACTTGCATAAATCCCAAGTTGCCACATACCAACAAATTAGAAAGTGTCTTCTACAAAATCTCCCACACAAATCTAGATTAGTTCAAAAATGCCAACAATAGACAACTGAAACCAAAGGAAATCAGGCTTTGATACCACTTGTAAGCAACCTAAAGTAGGAGAACAAGTTCCTACACTAATCTTGAGAGGATAATAAGGAAATTTTCTTACATATCTTTAAAAGTTATAGAAACTTAAACACAAATAAACACACATATCATGCATACCACAACACAATTATTTATGTGGGGAAAACCCTTTTGAGAGAAAAATCCCACACTCCAAAATCCACCCACTATATTATTCAACAATAAAAAAGATTACAACATACTTCTAAAGAAAGATTCACACAAGAGTATCACCACATAGAGATCTAGGGACAACATGACTACTATCAAAATCTCATAATACATTGCAGTGCATAGTTTTAATACAATTCCCTCATAAAATAGGGTTGCCTTCTAGGGAAAATAGAGCTAATAAAATATCAGCTATGGGGGTCATCCCCCCATGCCCCCCTCATCATCGTCAGCTGAAAAATACCTTATGTATCAATAGTAATCGAATGGTTATGAAACATTTTCTCAACATTAGTAAAATAAAGGATGAAATTTAGAGAATTTAGTATGTTTTTTATAATTTCAAGCTAGTGGTTGGAGAGTTAAAAGGAGAGAGATCAATTAAGGATAAGGGGAAATCTATTGTGGGAGAAGATCCAAGTGAAGGAGAAAACCTTGTGATGGAAGAAATAATAGCCTCTAACCCATGAAAGAAGGTAATTGTATTCAAAAGGAGAAAGGAAAGGGTGAACGAGAAACAAGCAGCACCAACCTCATCTCAACAAGAAGAACCAAGAGTCCCTTCATCAATGCATGAAATTCCACCAATGTCTCCCCCTAGGTCAACTATTCCTATGATTGTTGACATTGATTCACCACCATGACATTCATCACCACCCAAGTAGCCACCCAGAAGAAGCAAAAGGTTGAATCAAGTGGCTTGGTTGATTATGATGAAGATTCCAAAGATGAAATATTTTTCATTGAAGAAGATATGCAACAAGGTATGCCTTCTCCCCTTAGGGAGATGGTACTAGATAAAATTGGCCTTATATTGAGTAAGGTGGACCTCATAGCCATGAACAATACTCATGATGTCAGAGAAGAATCCTGTAAGAAATTCATGGATGATGACTCATTTATCAATTTTACTTCCTTCATGGAATATTTATAAAGGGAAAAGAAAGATGAATATGTGAATAACATTGAAAAGAAGAGGATCCTCCAACGAGAGCTTCCTAACAATTTATTCAACCTCGGGTTATGAAAGAGATGAAAGAAAATTTCAAGGGTATAACTACACAAGAAGGCAGAAAATTGGTGATGAAAAGTAGTCTTCTCTTATTTCTAGAATGGAACCTAGCATTGTCCAATGCTTTTGACACAGTAAAGAGGTAAAAGTGTCATCACATGGTCCTGACATGGGTTATGCCTAATGGGACTCATTCGACACATTGGTAAAATGAGTCTTATGTGGCCCAAAATAAAAATAAAAATTCATTTTTTTGGTGACAAATTATCCTCCTAGATCTAATTTCGGCTTGTTGTGATGTAATTTCAGAAATTCTTGCATAATTAAGTATAAATACAAGTTTCTTTCACTCATTTACACCTAGCAAGTTGAATGAGAATCCTAATAGAAAATTTGAGTTCACAATCTAAGTATTCAAGCATTCACAAGAGCATTCAAGTGTCTTCAAGAGCTGATCATTAAGAATTTTAGAGCATTTCAAGCATCAAGCATCATGTCAAATATTTTGTCCATCATGTTTATTTTTTAGCTAACAATTATGATGTAGGGTTTTTTGATTCAAGATAACACTCCATTCAATATTGATCACCTTCAAGAAAGAGTCAAGATCTACATCCATTAGATCCATCTCATACATGTTTGAAACCTTTTATTGCTAGGGTTTCATGAGTTGCAACATCATTTTTTTTCATTGATCATTCTCGATTCCTATTTCATCCAAGGCCTTATATCCAAAATAGGGTTTGACAAAGGAAAATCCCTATCTACTAACAAAACAACATTTTTCTCTCTCTTTTGTTTGTGATATTTGTAGGTTTACATTGAAGACACATTGAGAAGCAAGCTTGGAGAATGTTGTTAAAGTTTCTAGAAATTATCAAAGTTTTCATTAAGCATTGGAGAACATTGGAGAACACGTATAGCTTGATTTATGGAGATTTAGATCCAAAAACCTAAAAAGATATTTTGAGTAGACTGAGAAGTAGATTTAGATCCTGAATTTTTAGGAAACCCTAGCTAGACTAATTTCCACTTCTAGTGAATGAGTCCCACTTTAGGTCAAAATTTAGATTTTGTAGATTCAGATACCCATTTACTAGATTCATTTTCCTACACAAAAACCTAGATTTTGGATTGATTCATCCAGCTTGGTGAATGAGTCCCACTCAATATTAAAGTTAGGATTTCCAGCATTTTAGATTTCCTTTCAGACATCTTTAGATTCCAAGGTGCACAAAATTCAACCTATAGTTTTTTTTTTTTTTAAATGCATTTCTAGGTCATCTAGCTAAAGTTTGAGTTGTATTAGGGTTAAGAATTTTATCGTGCATTTCATTTGTCTTTCTAATTATTAACATTGTAATCAACCCCTTATTTGTTTACATTCATCCCCTAGAATAGCTCTATTGCAAGATATTTTTCTCCTTTGCATTGAGATCTCAAGGGTTTGTTCTTGAATGAGAGAGAGTGCAGATTCTCATTCTAGGTGCTAAACCCTAGAAAAGTATATAATTTTCCACCTTTCATTTTGGTGAACTGGCATTTAGAACATCATAATTCTTATTTGAAGTGCACTATCATCCTAGATATATCTTTCAAAAACATTGCATTAGGGTTTGCATTACTTAATTGCCATACTAGGGTTTCTAATTTTAAATTAGTGAAAGTTCATATAGCTTTCATTTTCTCATCTCATTTCATTGAAATCCATTCAAAATATGCATTTTCACTTAGAATTCAGATCATACAACATAAAGAGTATAAAAATCAATTGAAAATTTCTAACAATTTTGAAAAAATCCCCATTGGGACTCATTTTCCACCTTGGGAAAATCAATTCCATTGCAAATTCTACAGTATATTTTCTAGCATTTAAAGCACTGTTTCTGAGCTTTTTTTTATGTTCATAGCTTTTTTGTTTTAGTTTCCAAAATTTATGTTATTGTCATTTCATTTTTCTTAGCTTATATTGCACTTGCCTTCATCTTGTACTTAGTAGCCCCTGTATGAGTATTTGGTGTCCTATTGCTAATATTGTAGTGAGAAAAAGTTCAAGACTTATGTCATCTCATGATAGCACAATCATTGTGGATCTTGGGTTTTGGAGCTCTTTCACTTCTACTATTGCAACTAGGACACTAGGTATGGACCATACCATTAACAATTGCTTGTCTTCAAGTAGTGTGATGCAAGTTGAAACAAGGATTGGTAATTTTCCACAAGAAAACATCATTTAAATTCATAAGTCTTAGCAAACCTAAAACATCATCTACAAAAATACAATATTTCAACCACTACCATCCCTACTAAAAATAACATTCATCACATGCTTGAAAGTGAAGATGGACTTGATCTTGTAAAAAACATAGTTAAAATATTTGGAAAACACCTCCCCTCAACCACTAGTTGTCCTTTACCTAAAATCAATGTCACAAGCCAAGAAGGGACCTAATTTCCTCTCCCCACAACAATTACCTCAATCCCTACCAATATCAACCCTCAGGTCACAATAACATTGAAACCAACTATTAATGGTATTACTTCCTTGGTTATTTTTTCTAGCATCCCTAGTACCTTTGTGTCATCGCACGTCATATCTCCCACCACTTTACCACCTATAAGTATTCGAGTGTGTGCAAGATCATGATGGACCAAAAAGTTGCGATTTGCTAGGTATTTGTAGGGTATGTAGTTGACAACTTATTGTTTACCCAAAATTGATGAAACGAAAAGGGTTTTTAAAGGAGATTATCAACTTTCCACCAATATAAATTATGCTATACTTTGAATTTAATAAATAATTATTATTCATTTTCTATTTGAATTATGACTAAAGTATTGATTGATAGACTAATTGAAAAACATCTATAGCTTTCAAATAGTATCACATTTTTTGAATCCAAAACATGTGTCACATTCTATGCTTCACATACTATATGATAAAAAAAAATAATAATTTTATGAAGTTTTGACCAAGTTAAGATGGTAAGACATACAAGTTTGTATATTTTTTAGAAGTTGTAATAAAAAAATCATAATTAATTATTTACTCGGAAAAAATTACAAAAAAATATTCATCACATCCGGACATGAGTCCTCTACTTATATCTAAAAAAAATATTATTATTTTATTGTGATTAGAGTGGTCAGATAGACACCTACTTCTAATTTTTTCCCTGAAATTTAAGTACTACTGCATTGAAATTTCAAATTTTCACCAAATAGATTTTTTTTTTTTTAATAAACCTAGTAGTTTAGAAACAAAATTCAATTTGCTATATATTCTATTCTTACATGTTTTTTAAATAATATAGATAACTTATTCAAATTTTTATGTCAAGTTGCCTAACTCTGATTTTTCTGTATTTTTTGCCACTTAAGGGCCTATTTTTTCCATTATGATCTTGCACATACCCATTTATTTCACTTGTCCCTCAAACATATAAATCCCTTCACCTTTTTCACATGCATCTCATAACACAAGTAATGGTTGTCTCATAAATTGACTCTTCCAAACTATTTCATCCCTCCAAGAACATATATCCACCATCAACCAAAATCAAAATGGCCCACCTACATATTATGTCAAAAGTAGTCCATTTTCCTTGGAGATATTGTAAACACAGATGCCACAAGGTGTAGAGGTTCCTAGATTAGAGAAATATGGAGGAAAGGGAGATCCTTCTAACCATGTTAATGCTTATACTACTTTATGTAGTGACCTTTTCCTTGAGGATAAACACTTGGCTAAGCTTTCTCCTAGGTCCTTGAAAGATACTACCTTGGAATTTTTTTTCTGTTACAAAACAACTCAATTCATTCATTCAATGAATTTTTTGAGGCATTGTTAAACCATTTCCAAATGCATATGACTCCTAAGATGACCTTGTCTAATTTGATGAGATGTAAGCAAGAATAAGACAAAAAGATAACTGACTTTATCTCACACTATCAATTGCTTTCTTCCCAAATAGATATAAAGGTTCTCATTCCTCACCTTCAAATATGTTCATAAAAAAATTGCAATGCAAGATACAAGACAAGCTTACTATGATGAAATTTCCCACCTTTATGCAATTGTGTACTGGCCTCCTTGATTATCAAAATTTGGTTAGTAGTTGAGATACAAAATCCACCTCTAGCTGTACTAAAAAAAATTGAGCCAAAAAACCTAAACAATTCTCAACCATTTAGAAAATAGAATAGAGGGTTCCTTCAATTTAATCCCCCTCAAAAAATAACTCAGAATTTCAATAACCAAGTAGCCATTGTTAAGAATGTGATACCCTTTAGCTATGGAGACCTGAAAAGAAAATTCACTTACTTAACTAATACCCTTAATAACACAATGTCTCAACTTTTAGAACAACAAATGATTACCTTTCCTCTTGTCAAAACACTTGATCCTAATAAACCTTTACCCATGAACTTAGATCAAATGCTTATTGCCACTATCCGTAACAAAATGGACATGATACAAAACATTGTAAATTTCTTTAACATCTTGTCCAAGACCTCATTGATTCTAGTTGTCTTTCTGTTGAAGGTGTTAGTGATCAAGGAAATAAGTTTGTTGGCCCTCCTAACAAAAACTTGCAAATATTTTCCAACCCCATGCCTAAATATAATGTTTCATTTGTCAAAGCTAGTGAAACTACAAAGAAAAATTAAATGAATGTTGACAAGAATGATGAGAACATTGATACAATTCAATAAATTCCTATGGATATTGATCAAGAAGAAAAAAATCCTATCGATGGTTTGGTTTTCATTAATTGAAACTCAACATTGTAAGATCCAGCCTAAAAATCCTCTTAAGATTGCTTTCCCCTCACAAGATATACTTAAAGATGCACCCAATAGTCCTCTTTACATAGTTGGCTATATCTACTATAAGCCCACTAATGGGATATTAATAGATCCCATCTATGGCGAGAATGTGATCATTGAAGAATATTTACTTCTACATGAACTCTATGAAGATATATACAGTAAGCCAAAATCATGGATCAAGATGCACAATAGTTTTATTTTCCCTACAATAGGATCAATCACCTTACCATTGTAAGTAGGACCGAAAGCATTAGATATCTCATTCTCCATCATACCAAAATTGGACCAATTTCACATGAAGCTAGGAAATCCATGGCTTCTATCCATGAATATAAACCCTTTAGTCATACATAAATGATTAAAATTCCCCTTTGAAAATGAAAAATTCACTATCAATCATAGTGGTTTTAACCCTTTGTCCTCTCATGGAAAATTTTCCTTATATTTCTTTTGGCTCAAGCCTATAAAACCTATAAAACCATGAGAAGAATTCTTTTTCATGTCCTATCAAAATTTCAACACAAAGAAAATAGCAGAATTATTCCTTTGAAGCATTCCTCAACCTAATACCAAACATACCATCCTTGATGAAACCATGATTAAAACATGCCTTAACCTACTACCGAACCTACCATCCTTGACAAAACCATGATTGAACCTAAAGTCAAAGAGAAATTCGTTGAAAAACCTCCTAAGGTCCCTTCCATTCCTCCTCTTAGGTAAGAAAAGAAACCGTTGGTTGATCTACCTACTCCTACACAAATGGAACTTGAAAATAGGACTAAAAGAAACAAAAGTGCTAGAGAGAATAGGCATAGACATCGTTCCCTTGCTCATAGGCTACACGAAGATTTAAAAAAATAAAATCAAAATCCAAACTTTACTAAAGCAATGCATGATGAGCCTTCCCCTTTACTTAAACAAAATGATCCCACAATATCAAACCCTTCTTTTGACATTATCATTTGACCTCTAATTGTGATTAACTTAGATAATGATGATGAAGTTGCTAAAATTGACGAAGAGGTGAATAATGAATTAAATACATTTTTTTCCTCTTCCATTAGCTTAAATGACAATTCTCCTAAAAAGAGTGTTGAACCTAGTGATGGTATATAATGAACACGATTGGGATATAGATGACCTACTTTAGGTTGAATTGCATGTGCCTTACTAGTCTTTTACATTAGTTCTTTTTCTTTTTCTCTTGTGTGATTGCATTAGTGTGATGTGATCCCTTGTGATGTTTTTTTTTTTTTTATGTATTTCTCTCTTTATGGAATTCCTCTATGTGTACCTTCATTATTCTATATGTCGTACATCTTTTTGCATTTATCCTTTCTTATCATTTTTTTTTTTCCTTTTGGGGATGACACAAGGAATCAAGACATTCATGTATCTTCCATGTTGAACTAAAAGGTTTTTATTTGTTTTCACTCTCTTTGTGTCATTCTTATAGTTCTATGTGTATTTGGGGAATGATAATAGTTTCAAGCTCTCTAAAATCATTGTAGCAAGAACATACTGACCCCAAATCCATAGATCCCATATGTGTGTTTGGATTTTAATTTTTGGTGGCAACACCCTCCCTTTTATATTGCATGGTGTAGCTTTACTTGGAAACATATGAATTGGAATACAGATTTGCAAGTTAGCTCTCATGACTTCTTTTTCATTAGCTTTTTTCATTTTCTACTTTAAAGTAATTGCTTGTGTAATATGGTGTTTATAATATATTTTAAAGTGGGGACATACATTTGCATTATTCTCTTGCATTTTTCTCTTTCATAGTTCATGGTGCAATCTTCTTACTTCATGCGATGCATTTTTGACCTTGTGGTTACATCAGGTATGATGTCCTTCAAGAGTGTGATCTCTCTTAGCACATTATATTCTTATTAGTGGCTTGATGTGACACAGTGCATCCCCTAAGTTGTGAATCTCCTATTCTTTGATTGGTCCTCTCTTGTAGACATTAGGCACAATATTCCCTATGTAAATACCTCACATCAACTAACCAAGACTCCTTTGAATGTTATTTACATTTTACATGTGCATTTTTTAGTTATATGGCCAACTCGTATAATACACCTTGCATGCATGTTGAGCCACCTTGTTTGTTCATGAGTTCCAAGCATAAATTTTTTTTCTTGCCTCATGAAGCTTGAATTTTTTTTTTCCTGAGCTCCAAGAATAGGAAGTTTTTCTTTCCTCATGAAGCTTGAAAATCATTTTTGTGTGGTGCCTTATTAAGGTTATTAGGAGGTATAAATTTGGTATGGTTTGATACGAAGCCCGACTAAGGCATAACTTTCACTTCGCCACATATGTGTGAGTGTGAGTACATACTAGTCATGTGTGTATGTGTATCACCTCTTTTGGATCCTCATCAACTAGATAGCTTTAAGTTTCATTGCCCTAGAGTGAGCTTGCATTTTTTAGACAAATAGCTTAGATATGATCCACATCGTGATGGACAAATGGTTGAAGCTTAATATGACTCCTTCATTTTATTTTATGTCTTTGTTTGTATTTGGAAGTGTATGTGTGTATCTTTATGATGCTCTTTATGGGTATGTGTAGGATCATCATGGAAAAAAAATGCCTTTAAGTGGTGAAAAATTCAAAAAAATCAGAGTTAGGCAACTTGACATAAAAATTTGAATAAGTTATCTATATTATTTCAAAAATATGTAAGAATAAAATCTATAGCAAATGTAATGTAGTCTCTAAACTACTAGGTTTATATATATATATATATATATATTTGGTGAAAATTTGAAATTTCAATGTACTAGTACTTAAATTTTAGGGAAGAAATAAGAAGTAGGTGTCTGTCTGACCACCCTAACCACAATAAAATGATAATATTTTATTATAAGATTTTATATATAAGTAGAGGAATCATGTCCCGATGTTATGCATATTTTTTTGTAATTTTTTTCTAAGTAAATAATTAATTATGATTTTTTATTACAACTTTTAAATAATATAAAAAAACTCATATTTCAAACCACCTTAACTTGTTCTAAACTTCATAAAATTCCTTTTTTTAATCCTATAGTATGTGAATCATAGAATGTGATGCATGTTTTGGATTCAAAAAATGTGATACCATTTGAAAGGTATAATTTTTTTCAATCAACCTATTAATCAAGACTTTAGTCATAATTCAAATAGAAAATGAATAATAATTATTTATTAAATTCAAAATAAACCATAATTTATATTTGTGGAAAGATAAGAATCACCTTTAAAAGCCCTTTACATTTCATCAATTTTGGGTAAAATAAAATTCGTCAACCACATACCCTACACATACCCATCATATCGCAACTTTTTGGCCCATCATGATCCTGCACATACCCTCATATCATTTCCATGTGTGTTCTTTTGTGCCTATGTTGTTTTGCAATGGGACCCTAATCCTAGAGGCTTGATCAACCCTCTTGATCATTGTCATCCTATCTTACTGGCATTGGTGCACTTCGACCCATCTTGATGCATGTTTGTCTACTTTAGTGAAAGTTTGAACCAAGTTCATCCTCTCAGTAAAGTGGGGGCTAAATGTAGCATCAAAAAATGTCGTTAGTGAAATTTTCACACTTGTTCGATCCCTCATAAAATAGATATTAATGATGCCTTTACTTAGTGTTGTAATGTGTTTAACACACTCACATTAGGTTTTGGGCCCTTGTAAACTAATGAGCATAAATGGTACCTTGCTAAAGTATTATGAAGTTTTGTAACACACTTGTACACTTTTCTAAGGTTTTATTAATTAACTGAACCTAATAAACCTATTTCTAATTAAAATAAACCTTAATCCTTCCTTGTTTAAAGTGTTGTGAAGTGTTGTAACACACTTTCACACTTTTCTAGGGTTTTCATTAATTATTGGTTTTTCTTATGCTTTAAATGGCCTTATTTTGCATCCAAAACCCTCATTTAATTCATCTTTTTGAGGATAATCTTGACACAAATAAATATTAAATCATAATTAATGTGTTTTAGGTTGAATGGCTCTAGATTTAGTGATTTGGGACTCATTCGCCACCTTGGGAAAATTAGTCCCACTTAAGTTTTTGGGTCCTGAACCTTTTTTCACACCTTTCTAATAATTTCTAAATAATGGTCACATAAAGTATGCCTATTGGGATTCATTCATCACCTTGGGTGAATGAGTCTCCTGTGGCCCAAAACCAAAATTAATTCAATTTTTTGGTAGGATTTTATCCTCCTAGATCTAATGTTAGCTTGTAGTGTTATAATTTTGAGAATTCTTGCATAATTAAGTACAAATACAAGTTACTTTCACTCATTTTACATCTAGAAAGTTGAACGAGCATCCTAATAGAAAATTTGAGTTTGCAATAGTATTCAAGCATTCATCAGAGCATTCAAGAGTCTTCAAGAGCTGATCATCAAGCATTTTAGAGAATTCTTCAAGCATCAAGCATCATGCCAAAGATTTCATGCATCATATTTATTTTTGAGCTAATAATTGTGATGTAGGGTTTTATGATTCAAGTTAGAAGCCCATTCAAGGTTTATCACATACATCTATTCAATCCATCTCATACATGTTTGTAGTATTTTATTGCTAGGGTTTACTAAGTTTCAACATGATATTTTTCTCATTCATCATTTTCTCCTCTCTTTAGTGTGTGATTTGAAGGTTTATATTGGAAACATTGAGGAGAAAGCTTGGAGAAAGTTGTCAAAGTGCCTAGAAGTTTTCAAAGTTTTCATTAAGCATTTGAGAACATTGGATAACACCTCTAGGTTAATTTACAAATATTTGGATGCAAAAGTATGAAGAGGAATATTGAACATATTGAGAAGAGAAGATGCATATCGTAAAGTTTCAAAAAACCCTAATAGGACTAATTCACCAATTTTGGTGAATGAGTCAAAATTTAGGTCAAAATTCATAGTTTTACATATTTGGATATGCTTTTGCTAGATTCCTATTCACACACAAAATCCTAGATTTTGGATTGATTTCCCTAGCTTGGAAAATGAGTCCCACTCAACCTTAAAGTTGGTATTTCAAGAATTTCAAAGCTCCTTTTAGACATCTTCAAATTACCAAGTTCACATAATTCATCCTATAGTTTTTAATTATTATTTTTTTCATTTCAAGGTTATCTAGTTAAACTTTCCATTGAATTAGGGTTAAGCATTTTATCTTGCATTTCATTTTTCTTTCCAAGTCTTAACCTGGTTGTGAACCCCTCATTAGTTTACATTCATCCCCTAGGGAAACCCTATTGAAATATCTATTTCTTCTTTCCATTGAGATCTCTAAGGTTTTTTCTTGAATGAGAGAGAGTGAAGATTGTCATTCTAGGTCCTAAACCCTAGAAAACATACAATTTTCCACCTTTCAATAACTCCATGTATCAATGAAAAATATGAAAGACATTCTTATGTTCTTACTCACCCCCAATTCTAATCCAACCTTTCTAATTGAAAGAAAATGAGAAAGAGAATAATTTAATTATTTTATTCAAAGTATGACCAAATTTAAAATAATAAATACCTCAAGCACACCAAATAAGCACATATGAAAAATCCTATGCATAATTCCCTTCCAATTCCTATCCCAGAAAATATGATTCACATTGAATTCCATTTCCAAATGCATTCCCAATAACTAATTCATTTTATTCACCATGAGAGGTTTTTCTCCATTCTCAATTTCTTCCCCAAAATAAAAAAATACATAATGAAAATAAAACCTCTTTTTCCCATTTACCCTATTTCACTTTTTTATTAGAAATTAATATAAGTTTATTTTCCATTATGATAATTCTCATTTTCCTCAAAATACGAAATAAATACATCAATATATCTATAAATAACATATATCATTTTAATTTATGATATAAATCCATATGAATATACTCAATAATATTTATAGAAATTATATTCAAATATGTCATTTAAATAAGCATAACAGAGAATTTTCAACCCAAGGAATTTTCTCAAATTAATTAAACAATAGACTAACTTTATTTTGAATTTCATTATATTTTCTCATTTCCAAAAATATATAAATATATTAATAGCCAGTATAAGAATCATTTAAATTGCAAATATTGCATTTGTAGCAAACATACAATTAAAATAGATAATTAAATCAAACATTCTCTAGTCATTTATGACAGGTATTCAAGTATAATTCCTCATTTGACAAATACAGGTTCACACATTCTACTCAATTTGAGTATAACTAGGGAATGGGTAGGTAGGCCCATATGTCATCTTTGAATTAACCACCATTGGGGAAAAACGTTGAACTATCTATCCAAGTGGAGAAATAACCCTTTACCTATAACCATTCAATGCACAACAAGGGTACCTACTAAATGTACACATAGCCAAAGAGTAACATAATCACCCAATGGGGTACAATATAATAAATCATAAAAGTAACATCCACTTTATATCTTAATATATAAATGATTCTGAATTGTATATTTTTGGGTAGGGCTTATAGGCTACTCTTGCACTCTTAGGATGTTTCACCTAAAAGGAGAGAGACAAACCCTACTCAAAGGAATCTAACTAGATCACTCAAATTAGGAAATGTATGATGTTATTTAGACTAAATGGAATGATCAAAATGTAACTAAATGAACTTTTTGTTTGATTATGAGTGCAAGACTTAAGATACATGCAATGTTGTTAAACATAGTGATGTTTGAAAACATAAACTAAATATGAATGAATGCAAAACAGAAAGGGAAAAGGATGAATTAGAGTTCACCTAGAGGTATGATGAAGATTTTGGAATACTCTGAATGCTGATAGAAATCACTAAAATTCACCAGTGGGACTCATTTTCCATTGATGGTGAATCAGTCTTGCTTCTAATGAAAACTATTGAAAGCTAGTTTTTGAGTGTCAAGATTTGGAATTTGAAAATATCTAGATTTTAAGTCTTAAGGTGAGACTCATTTTCCATTGATGGTGAGTTATTTCACTCCCAATATTTTGAGAAATCAGGGACCAATTCTATAGCACCAGAACTAAGGTTGTCTACTTGTCGGGTTGCCAAAGTGAAATCTGCAGAAAAGGGACAAAATGTCTTGTCCAAGGTTGAAATAGGATACAGTTGAATTGAAACACTTTGCTAACTTTTTGTCCACTTTTCAACACCTAAATACTTTTGAAATCTGCATACACAAGTTTGCAAACACACATGCAAAAGAGGTGATCCCATAATACTGGTTTAAAATTTTTGGCCAAACTAGACACTAAACCAATTTTTTCTAACTAAAATTTGACTTTCAACCACCTATAGCCGCTAAATGGTGAGGAATTTGAAGATGATGCAAGCTAGTGATTTGTGAAATTTTTTCTATAGATTCTAAATATATTTTTTCAAAATTTTTGGAATCAGATTACACTTCCTTTTCCATCTCCTTTGAAAACTAGTTTTTTTTGCAGTAAACACCATTTTTAAGGAATGATGCTCACCATATATAACATAACCTTTTTTCCACAAAGGATTATTTTTATTTTTATTTTAGTTTTGATTTTTAACTATGATATTGATAGTGCTTTCCCTTGGTTTCCTAGTGTTTTATTGAATATTTTTTCCTTAATCAAGTTTCAAAGTCAAACCAATTACAATTAAGACATAGGAAGACTATATAGAACATAACTGAACCATAGATTTTTGGCACTTTAGGTATTTCTAGCACTTCTAGGGTTTTTCACCTAAAAGGAGAAAGAAAGGGCCAAAGATTCTAACAAGTTCACTAAAAAAAGAAATGGTGGATGATTTTATGCCTAAATTAACTAAACTATATACAATTGAATTTTTGAAACTAGTCTAAATGAATGAAAATTTAATATTTAAGCTATGTTTGAAAACACAGTGTGATATGTAGACAATGGAGAAATTAAAGAAAATATGCAGAACAAAAGGTACAGGGATGAATCTGAGTGGACCTAGATGTAAATTTATATGGTCAAGATGTTTAGAATGTTGAATGACTTTACTAAAATTTCACAGTGGGACTCATTCACCCGGGGTGGTGAATCAGTCTTCCTACTGGTGAAAAAGGTGTCGGGAACTAATTTATGACAGTCGAGATCTAGAATCTAACAAAATATAAATTTTTAGACTTAAAGTGGGACTAATTTTCCAAGGGTGGTGAATCAGTCCTCTCCAAGATTTTTGGAAAATCAAGAGACAACACTACAACACCAAATCTGGAAATGTTTAATTGTTGGGTTGCCAAAGTCGATTCTATGGGAAATGGACATAAAACACTCAACAAGCCTAAAATAATAATAGGTTGAATTGAAGCTCCTAATTGACTTGATTTTCACTTTTCAACACCTTTCAACTTGTCAAATCTGTAAAATAAAGGTTGCAAATACACATGCAAAGGGGAAAAATGTTGGATGGTTAGCAAATAGGGGTTTGGCTTGGTCAAACCCCACTTTGGTAATCAAATTCAATAGAAATAAATGAAATGCAAAGGAAATTATAAATTAACAACTTAAAAATTGTTACAAACTTACCAAAATCCTTAATAATGCAAGTCTGAAGTAATGTCAATGGCTGCTCCAAAGTGCTTCAATAGTTTCTTCATGATGTTGTAAGATGCTTGAGTGCTTGTATTTGTGAATGAGATTGCTTGAATGAATGGGGTAATGAAATGAGGTGAAAATAACTTATTTATATCAATCTTGTGTCTTAGTAACCATTCATACATCATCACAGGCTGACATCAAACATATTTTTGAATAAATCTTAAAAGAAATTTGAAATATTTTGAATTTTGGATCCAAGGGGGGCTCATTCACCACCCATTGCAAATGGGTCCCACCTAGGACATGAATCTAGGTTTCAAAAAATAAATTTCATTTAATGTTGTGTCAGGAGTATACTCAAAGAATACACTTAAATAAAGCATATGAGTATAAATATTTCAAATAAGTCATGAGAAAGAGATAAATAAGGGAAATATGCCTAGAAAAGTTTGAATCCCTTTTACAAGACTTTACAACACTTGAAAATAGGACTTGTTGATGTGTAAAAAGATGAATTTTAGGTGAATTATATTAAATAGAGTCTAGAATATTGTGGAAGTATCTTACAACACTTTCACAAGACTTCAATATTTGAATTTTAGTACTTAAATAAGCATTTTCAAGCCATGTTACAACTTAAAATAAAGAAAAATTATGTAAAACATTGTGAAACAAGACCTAAAAGGCCATGAATATGTCAAGGGGCCATTTTCTATGGCACAATAACTTTTTTTGTATGTAGCTAAATTCTCTTCTTTTTTTTTGGATCAAGGACTTTAATATCTAGTACACTAGTATTTTATAAAAAATTATTTGATAATCTACTATTTTTCCACATCTGTAGAACAAAGAGCTTGATTTTCAGTGAAAAACCTACATTCACAAGAAATAAAAAATAAATATAATAATTAAATTAAATTTATTTAAAATTATAATTGTTGGGAAGTTTATAATAAGGACTACATTATTACAAAAACTTAATTTTAAGTGAATTCATTTGATCCCCTAAAAGGTAAATCAAAAATGGTTTTTTACCAACATTTTGATAGCTATAAAGGAGACTCTGTTATAGGTATGGTTTAAAACTAGCAGGGTTCTATCCAAGGAGGTTTGATCTAAGGTGGTTTGATCAATCACTCTTCAATTGGAATCCTTTAAATGGAACTTTTCAAGGCTTAAATCATTATATTTTCTAAAAAAAAGTGATTTTATCAAAAATTAGGATCTCCCATAAATTGTCAACTAGTATTATGAGAGCACCCAAAGGGGAAAATGGTTAAGGGTTAGGTTATAGGGATTTTCCTTGGTCAAATCCCACCTTGGTAATCAAACCTTTAATGAAATAATGAAATAAAAAAGAGTGATAAAAAAATTACATGTAAATTATATCAACTTACTAACCCCTTATTGAAGAAATATGATTATATAACAATGGCTACTCCAAAATAATTGATTATTTCCTAATTCAATGATGCAAAGTGCTTGAATGAGTGAATAAGCAAGTGAATAAGTGAAATTTATGAATGGGGGTGATAATGGATGTAAAAAAACTTATTTATACACATTTGTGCCTTAGTAACCCAATAATACCACATCCTAGGCTGACATAAGGTGATTTTAAATAAAAATTGAAAGAATATTTGAAATATTTTGAATTTGGAGCCAAGAGGGACTCATTCACCACCCATGGCGAATGGGTCCCACCTTGGACTTGAAAGTGGGTGTCAGGAATCATCTTTCATTTAATGTTTTTTATTGGGTTTACATTAAAAAAAACACTTAATTAAGCCTTATAAGAGCATAAAGAGGCCAAATAAAACATAAGAAAGGTGTAAATAGTGAAATTGAGCCTAGAAAAGCCTAAAATCTTGTTACAAGACTTTACAACACTTGAAAATAGGAATTGGCTCATTCAATGAGAAGGTGATTTTTAGGTGAATTATATTAAATAGAGTCTAGAGAAGCATAGAAATTTTTTGCAACACTTCACAACACCTTAAAAAGATGTCATTATTTGAGTTTTAAGGACATAATGTGAATGTTCAAGCCACATTGCAACATTATATCAGAGTAAAATCTACTAGGCATCATGAAGAAAAGACCTAAAAGACCATGAAAATGACAAGGGACCATTTTTGTATGGTGCATTTAGCCCCCACTTTAGTCAGAGGATGAATTTGCTTCCAACTCACACTAAAATAGCTATGCATATTGATAAGGATTCCAAATGTACTTATGCTAGTAAGATGGAATAACAATGATCAAGATGGATGACCAAGCCCATAGAATGAAGATCCCATGGAAAACTAGACATAAGAACAAATGAACATACATGTGAAAGGGAAATTGAATTGAGCTTTGATCATCTATCTAGCTAGTTTTGGATTAGATCTAGGTTGATTTTTTGGAAAAGAGAATGCATACTCACTCTGGGGTGACATAAATCATGGTGGTCTATAAGCTGAAAATACCCAAAAAGGTGAAGTACATACTCTAGTTGGTATGCACTCACAAACACATAGGTGGCTATGGGGAAAGTCATGTCACTGAGTGGGTTTCCCGCTCAACCATGTAAAAATTATACCCCTTGATAACTTTAAGAAGGTGACACAAAGGAAAATTTTGGTTCATGCTTCATAAGTAAAGCTTTGTGTGCTTAGAAATGATGAAAAAATGTGAGGTACCATAGGCATGCGAGTTGAGTTATGCAAGGTGGAAAAGATGTAAAATGTAAAAGATGTTCAAAGGATTCATGTTAAGTTCATGCAAAGTCTATCACTTAGGGAAAATTTTATGTAATGTCTCCAAGAGAGGATTAATCAAATAATATTATATTCACAACTTTGGGGATGTAGTGTGTCGCATCAGGTCACCAAGAGGAATGTAATATGCTAGGATAGATCACACTTATGAAGGACATCACACCCAATGTCATCCATAAAGTGGAAAAAAAAAACATATGAAGTAACAAAGCTACACTAAGAATGAATAATGCCAATGTATGCCCCCACTTAAAAGAGATTAATACACATTGTTCTATGAGCAATGTCTTTAAAGTAGTAAAGGGAAATGCTTGCAAAAAGAAAGAAGAGATGAGAGCTAACTTGGAAATCTCCTATGCCAAGTCATATGTTTCTAAGTTATGCCATGTAATGTAAATGGAAATGATAAAAAAAGGACACACCAAACACATAACGGATCTATGGATTTTGGGTCAATATGCTCATTGTTGTAATGTTCTATGAAAGAACTCAAAACTGTCATCATTCCCCAAAGCACATAGAATGAAACATAGAGAGCGAAAATGAAAGAAAAGTAAAGTATATTTTGGATCAACATGGAAGAGACATTGCAATATCAAAAAATTGCATCGTCCCAAAAGGAAAACACAAGAGAAAATAAAAGTGAAAAGGAAATTGAAAAGAAAAATCTTTTGGGTCAACATGAGGGAGGCATTTCAGTCTCAATGCCTTACA
The DNA here is from genome assembly GCA_007258455.2 of Sequoia sempervirens. Lineage (NCBI taxonomy): Eukaryota > Viridiplantae > Streptophyta > Pinopsida > Cupressales > Cupressaceae > Sequoia > Sequoia sempervirens. The sequence continues at coordinate 225,850,123 of VDFB02000015.1, read as the reverse complement.
TCATCCCCAAAAGGAAATCACAAGAAAAGAAAAGTGAAAAATAAAAGGAAAAGGGAACTTTTGGGTCAACATGGAAGAGACTTAGGATGTCTCAATGCTTTTCATCATCCCCTAAAGGAAAACACAAGAGCCAAAAAGCGAAAAAGTGAAAAAGGAAAAAAAATATGTTACAACATATAGAAGAATGGAGATAAAAATAGAAGTGCACAAAGAGAGAGAGAATATCAAACACACATTACAAGGGAACACAATGCACACATTAAAGAAAATGAAAATATAGAAAGGTGTAAAAAGGATAGCAAGGCACATGAAAATCAACCCTCCAATTGATATCCACCTCCCAATCATGATCATCATATTGCGAGGGCAATTGGCTATCCAATGGGGGAATTGCAAGTGCCAAAATAGGAGAATCACCAAGTTCTACATCTAATATGAGATATTTATCATATAACCTAATACAATAGGAGAATAAATAATTCAAGTTATTATGCACCTCTTCATCTATTTTAGCAATCTCCTTGTCATCATCATCATCCAATTTTATCGCGGCAGGAGGGAAAAGTGTAATCTCCAAGGAAGGATTTATCAACATTGGAGGTTGTTGTATGGAATAATTTTTTTTTGAGGGTGGTGATGGACTATCTTATAGTGGGTCAAGAAGGTTATTGGGTATTATTTCTATCAAAGGTTGGGGTTGGTTTTGTTGGTTTTCTTCTATTTGAGACAGCTGAGCATGGAGACAATGATGATGCCTACTCTCCCTAGCACCACTTTTTTTTTAATCCTATTTTGGTTTTTTTTAGGTGTAAGAGTAGATTGATCCATCATAGGCTCCTTTTCTTCCTGGAGGGAAGAATGGAAGGAACTGAAGGAGATGAATCAATAATCTTCTCTTTAGCTTTATACACTTATTTAATGTGAGGAAGCATCACAAAGTTGGTTTCATTTTTACTTGGTCATTTAAACATAGAAGGTAAAGTTTTTTTTTGGCAATGGAGGTTGTACTAGCTGCTTAGGAAGGTTGGAGCATGAAGAGGAAATTTGGCTATCTTCTTGGCTTTGAACTTTTGATATGCTATGAAAAAGAAGTCTTTATGAAGGGTGATGGGTTACATATGGTCATGCCAGAAGGCTTCCAAGGAAAAGTTACCTTTAGAGGATAAGGTATTAAAACCACTATGGTGTACAATATATATCTCATTATCATGTACAAACTTCAAACACTTGTGAACAATAGAGGGAAAAAATTTCATCGAGCAGAGCCAAGGATGACCCAACTGTAGATGAAAATGATCTAATTATGAAATTATAGAAAATATCACATCCAATGTTTTTGGTCCTATCTATAAGGGGAGTACAATCAATCCAATCTTAGGGCACACAAAACCATTATGTGTTTTAAACCATGCATTTGCTTTATCATAATCATCTTGATAGAGATCATGTAATACTAAGAATTATTTTGTGATCACATTCACACCACAAGCAGGATATATTAATATCCCATTAGTATGTTTACCATAGATTTTGTTGGCTATGTAGAGAGGACCATCAGGAAGTTTCTTTAGTATATATTTAGGAGGAAAAGTAATATCAATAGATTTAATGGTCAGGCCCTTATGAGGGACAACATCTATCACACCTACAAGTTCATCCATCGAATTAACTTTAGTAACATTTGGAGTTATATCATGTTCATTATTTGAATCACTGTTCATGACTTGAGGGTTTGAAAGTTCACTAGCCTTCAAAAAGGAAACATTATGTTTAGGCATGGGATTAGTAAATATTTGTAAATTCTAGTTACGGGGTGCAACATACTTATTTCCTTGATCATTGGCATTCACAATGGACAAATGACCAAAATCAATGAGGTCTTGAACTAAGTGTTTGAGATGCTTACATTGTTCGATGTCATGCCCATTTTGGTGATGAAAATGGAAATAAGAATTAGGTTTAAATTTGGGTGGTAAAGGCTTGGTGGTATCAAGTTGTTTAATGGTAGGAAAAGTGGTCATGTATTGTTGGAGCAATTTGTTCATTGTATTGTGCAAGGTATCGGGCAAAGGGGTGAACTGTCTCTTTGGGTCCCCATAGGTAAATGGTATATCTACTTTAGTGGCTTCCACCTAATTATTAATAGGTGGCATTAGTTGTGGAGATGGAGGGTTGAACTGTAAAAATCCTTTGTTTTGTTTTTGAAATTTTTGCACGTTGTTTTTGTTGTTTTTCTATAAACTTCTCAGCTCGATTAGAAGTGTATTGCATATCACAACTAGTAATCAAGTTATGATAGTCACAAATGTTTCCATATGGCTTCTAGTGTTGTAATTGATGGCAACCTAAGTCATTATTCTAGTCCACAGATCATGATTTGTTAACACCAATAGGTAGAGAAAAGAACAGAGTATTACCAACAGAGAGAATGAAGAATAGGCTATCTAGTTAGTATGTTGATCTATACGCTTCACCTGATCATAATTTTAAGTTGTGGATATTGGGTAAGGTTGTTAAGAACCTATGTTATCTTATTGTTAAGTTTTGTGATGTCACATTAATTGGTGTGTATGTTAGGAAATCTAGCAGGATGATTTTCAATTCATCTGTTCTCTGTGGCCAACTTGATGTATGTAGCATGTCATGGATGTATAAGAAGTAATTGTTTAAATTTTTTGTTTGATAATTTTGATTTGGGGCCATTGCATTGAATTATTCAACTTTGAAGGGTACACATCAAATATTAAATATGGATTGAGCTAACTATTGGTGAATATTTCTTATTTTGTTGAAGCCAACCTAAAGTGACTAAATCATTGGTAGAGAATATAAATAAGTGATCATTTGAAGTGAAAATGTGTGTGTGTGTGTGTTAGTGTGAATGGGTGTATTGTGAAAATAGCAAAAGGGTTGTTGAGTGATTTGGCACAGTTTCACTTGTGCAGAAGATAATTTTTGTGATACGAATGTCAGTAGAGCAGAGCAAAGTGTAGAATTAGACAAATGGTCTAGAATCAGATTTATGAGCTTCACTAAAACTGAATCCAGGAATTTGTAGATGTTATATTCTCATTTCAAATTTTTTTTGTAATCCAAACATTTGTAAGGTAGTGATCATTCCTATTTTTTGAGTAGTGAGCTCTAGGCAGTGTGCCTAAATGCATGTGCATTACCCTTTATTCATACTTTTAACAGAGTATAAATTATGGATTAACCTCCACCATAATTTTTCCCCTAATAGGGTTTCCATGTAAAAATCTTGGTGTTATGGTGTTTTTATAGTTTCATTATTGTGCTTGCATTTTTACTTTTGTCTAAATGTTGTAAATGGTTTAAGATCTAGATTGTAATTTAATAATTGTTGAACACTGATTCACCCGCCCTCTCAGTGTTCCTTGAGTCCAAAAATTGGTATCAGAGCTAGATTCCATTATATAAGTTTAATAGCTTGAGGTAGATCTTGGAATGCAATGGAATATGGTGGTCTTCAATAGTAGCTTTTGGTGGCACTTGATGATCTTGATCAATCTAAAGTAGAAGAACTGGAATTGAAAGAAAATATTGAGAATATCGAAAATCCCATTCAGTCACTGAAGGATAAAATCAATAAGTCAAGAGAAAAGAGGAAGGAACTATGTGATCAGATGAAGCATAAAGAAAGAAAAATCTTGGAAGATGTGCATCTGAATCAAACCCTAGGAGAAATAACTGAAGAATGTGAAAAGCTTGCTAGAGATAATGCTAATCTAAAAATTGAGATGTAATCTATGGTGATTAAGCTAACCAAGGAAATTCAAGGAAGAAAGAAGAATAAGGAGAATCTAGCCCAGTACTTGAGAGAAAGATTTAAAGAATGTATTAGAGTTAATAGTGGACTCTTTTAGCTAGAGATTGAACTAAAAAAATCTAGAAATAATGAACAAGAGCTTGAAAGACAAATTGTTATTCTCAGAGATAAACTCACTACTACAAATGAATACAAGGAAAAGTTTAGGATCAATTCTACTAAGCTTGATGAGATGACTGAAGGACATAAGGATGAAAATGATAAGCAAGGTCTTGGATATGAGAAGGGAGAAAGTTATAAATTTGAACAAAAGGATTCCAGACAAAGAAATCAGATGGATAAAGGTAGAAACAACCAAATTCTTAAAATTTTAATGTATATTGCTTTCCTTGTAATAAATTTGGTCATATGGATTCTCAGTGTAGAAGTAAAATGAATTCAAGAAGTTCGTCATTCTCTGGTCAATGTTTCAGTTGCAATAAGTTTGGTCATAATTCAATTGAATTCAAAAGTATGTCAAACAACTTTTTCAATGTAAGGAATGCCAAATGTTACACCTATGGAAGATTTGGGCATATTTCTAATTAGTTCAAATCTAGAGGAAATCAATGGAATGAATGGTCTAGATAGAGAAATCATGTATGCTACAATTGCAACATATTTGGTCACATTGCAATATTTTGTAGGAATAGAAACATCGATGGTAGAGGTCTGGTATACAAAGGAAAAATTTCATAGAAAGATGAGAAAGGAAAAGGGTAAGTGACTATGGCAGAAATAAGATATCAGAAGGAGAAAATATATGTAAGGAAGAGTGAGTATCATGAAGAAAATAATCCTACTCTAGAATCTACTCTTAGTAATTCCTCTAAAAATTGATCTTAAGGTCATTGACGTAGGGGGAGTTTTTCAAGAAACTTATTTGTACCTTGTCAATAGTTGGCACCAGAATGCAAGAAGTTGTTAGTAAGCTATGATTATAATTTACAAATGCATCAATGACCACTTGTTAAGGTCTACAAATGAATATTTCTTTTGTTGTTTGAGAAAATAGAGTTTCTGGAACACCTAAGGAAAAACATTTAATACATTGAAAATGATGTGTGTGAGTTATAAAAGGGTATTTGGAACCCTCATTTATCACCCTACATTGGAGAAGAATAGGAGAGCCTCTACAATAAAATTTTGGAGTAGAAGTCAATTCATCAATGAATTTATCAAGTATTTTAGTTGCTTGTATAATGATCACTTAATTTGGTGATCCGTAGTAGAAACTTGTTTTGTACGAAAAGGAAAATGAAACAAATCAAAGGAATTGTGAATTTAGATTAATATAGTAATGAGAAAATTATGGATGTGAGAAATATGTTGCTAGCTAATGAATTGGAATAGCTTGAAGGTGTAAAACACAAAATTTTGGACATTTGAAATGAATTTCCCTATTTCAATAAAGTGGAAGTTGTTAGGTTTATCTTGAATAGATTGAATGATGACAATTTGACTTTGGATAAACCCTAACACATTTTGAAAGAAGTGATGGAGAATCTAACTAGAATATGAAATGTTGGGGATGTACTGAAAGAGAAGTTGATTTGGAAAAAGGAAGTCAAAACCATAACTAGAGTCATAGGAGATCAAAGGGCTCTAATAATTGAGATGATCAAAGATTTGATAACAAGGTACATTACGCTTGGAGTTTTATACAAGATATAGGGAAGGTGAAACTTCAATAGGTGTAGTATACATCTCTCACAAAATGATAATGGAGGATCAAGACTTTCACCAATGTGGATTTCTAATAGATAAATTGATGGAAAATGTGCAATTGACAAAGGAGACAAATTTCCCGTTTAGGTTTGGCACATTGGCTGCATGTCTCTTGATGCATTTCCTAAATTGTTTACTACAGATCAATGATGTATCGAAAGAGAATGAACCAGTCTATAAATAGATTTTTGAATATTATAATAGTTTGGAAAATTGTAAGCAAGAGTATGCAAATTTATTTAAAGAATTATTAGGGAAGTTTGGGGAAATTAGCATTTCTATTTTAGTAAAGGCACTTGAGATTGGATCTTCTTCTAGTGAGATGGAGATAAATATGAAAAGAGCTAAAAATATTATTGTTTATACTCCTTCGGCAAACATAATTCCACAAAGTGAAGAGAAAGGTAAAGGACAAGTGGTTCTAGATATATCTGATGAGGAATATGATGAGTACACTCAAAGGGATGAACTGGGATCAGTTGAACCAGATGTAGTAATGGCAAAAGGAAGTAAAGAAGAAAATATTTTATCCAAATAAAAGATATTGTATCTTCTTTAGCAAAAAGATGGGATGAAGAAATTTTCTAACATATGGTTTGGCAGGCCCTCATATGAGTAGGATCTGATTGAGAGCACTCTGAGTACTTATTTTGTGCACAATAACATTGGATTGGAGAGTCTACAGAATTTGATTCTTGAAGAAATGATTGAATGCATTAAAGATGCCATGGTCTCTGAGTCACATTACAAAGAAGAAGGAGAAATATTTTCACATATGAAGAAGCGGTTCAGGCTATCCCTTACCAAGTTGAAAAATAAAATCAATTTGTTGAGGCAATGTATAAATATAATGAATAACATCTACAACTATTGTCTTCATTGGCCTCATGCAGTTGAGAAATACAAAGATAAGCTGAAGCTGATTGAAATTGAGCTAACCAAGATTGGTCAAGATTATAACATGTTTCAAGATCAGGATGGTACTGTCAAGAAGATGATTCAAGAATTTTAGTTTGAGCATACAAAAGTTCAATTTAGAAAAAAAAACCTAGTGGACAACTTTTGGAAAGTGAAGGATGCAACTGAATGTAGACTAGAATAGCTAATTGAGGTTCTGAGGAAAGGAGAGAAATTAGAAGACGCAATCAAAATTCTAGAATCCCTAATCCAGATTATCAACCTAACATCTTAGAACAACAACTTGATCATAAGCATTGGGATTGTAGTAGAAGCTTGGAAGAATTTTCTTCCTCAAATGAAAGAGAAGTACAAGATAATTTTTTTACTTTTCTAGCAGTTAAAATTTTTGGATTATTTTTGAGTTGGAAAGTTTTTGGAATCATTTCAAAGGGGGAGATTGAAAAAAAATTCATTGGTGTCAAAGGGGGAGAGAGAGTAGTGAAAAAAGCCTTATCAACCTAAGGGGGAGTTATTCTTTTAAATTTTGCACTTTGGTAGTGTAATCATAGTTGTTCTGACACTTAGTCATTTTTCACTAAGTGTTGCCATCAATGTCCAAGGGGGAGATTTTTGGCATATGGCTTCTAGTGTTGTCATTTATGGCAACCTAATTCATTATTCCAATCCATAGATCAATATTTTTTCATACTTGCAAGTAGAGTAAAGAACAAAGTATTATTGGCAAAGAGAATTAAGAATAGGGTATTTGGTTAGTATGTCGATATGTACACTTCACTGAATCATCATTTTAAGTTGTGTATCTTGATCAAGGTTGTTAAGAACCTATGTTATCTTATTGTTAATTTTTTTTAATGTTGCATTAATCGGTGTGTAAGTTAGGAAATCTGACAGGATGATTTTTTGTTCATTTGCTCTCGGTGGCCAACTTGATGTATGTAGCTTTTCATGAATGTATAAGAAGTAATTGTTTAAATTTTTTTTAAAGAATTTCAATTTGGGGCCAAAACATAACATTAGCCAACTTTGAAGGGAGAACATCAAATATTAAATATGGATTGATTTGACTATTGTTGAATATTTCTTATTTTGTTGAACATATTTCTTATTTTGTTGAACATATTTTTAGGAGTCATATTGACTTGAAAATGATTTATAAAGGAATCTACAAGTTCATTGAAGGAGCAGATGGAATGATTGGGAAAAGAGGAAAACCACTCTAAAGCAATATCCTTTAAGGTCCTAGGAAAGAGTTTGGCTAAAATTTTATCATCTAGGACAAAGTCACTACATAGGGTTGTGTAGGAATTGACATGATTAGTAGGGTCTCCTTGACCACCATACTTTTCAAACCTAGGAAACTCAATTCCCTGTGGCATCAGGGTTCTTAATGTTTCTAAAGATAAATAACTAGCATGAATATAGTAGGTACGGGGTGCATTTTTGTTTTGTTTGATGATGGAAATTTATCGTTTCATGGAGGAAACTATGTGAAAAAGTTGTGTGATAATGGGATTGGTGTAAGTAGTATGAGGTGGAAGGGGAAATGGAGATGGACTGAATGTAGTTGTAGGACAAGTGAAAGGCCCACTAAGAGGGGTAAATATGGTGGAAGATGGAATGTTGGATGCCACAAAAAAACTAGGAGTACTAGCTGGAAGAACGAAGGGAGGATTCACATGACTAACTGGTTGCATAATTGTTGTAAATTGAGGAATAGTATAGGTTGGTATAGATGCTTTGGTTGAAGGGGGAGGAATGTGAGGCCCTCCTTGGCTTCCAACTATGTTTTTTGATTGGGATGTGGAAGAATCATGTTTGTTGTATATCTCAACAATTATTTTCGTGACTTGTAATCCATCATCATGTTTAATCAAATGATGAAGGTTTTCTATTGCAAGTATGGCAGTGGTGGAAATTTTTTCAAGTGACAAGTCTTGTTGTAAATGTGCAAAATCCTCAAGAATATTAATGACTTTTTCTTGCAGAATAAAATTGTTTTGTGTATCAACATTCATTGGATGGAAGGGTGAAGGCATAGAAGTGGCATTTTCCATGCCTAACGGACCATTGACCATACTAGGAGAAGGAACTCTTAAGATCCCAAGGTCCACAATGGAAGTGCTATCATAGGAAGCCACGAGTCTAGAACTTTGTCTCATTAAAGTATTATCAATTGGGCACCAAACACTCATACAAATACCACAAAGGACAGGGTGAATGCAAATGTAATGTAATCTAGGAGTGCAAAATGCAAACTAAAAAATAGAATAACAAAAGAAAAAAAAATGTAGGAAATGCCTAGAAAAATGCCTAAAAATGTAATCTAAAATGTGTAGGTGGAGTGCTTTTACCTAAGTGGTGAATGAGTCCAAGTATGATTTTTTTTTTTGTTTTTCAAAAAATGTAAAGTGATTTTAATTCTTTTTAGACACCAATGAAGGATGCAAATGCAGATTTTCAATTTTTTAAATGATATGTTATGAAAAAATGAAATCTAAATGAGTATTTCACTAAAGCAATTTAAAGAAAGCCTCGGATGCAAAAACAAAACATGGTATGTGTAATATCATGATGGGCTAGAAAGTGGCAATATGATGATTATGTGTAGGGTATGTGGTTGACAACTTTCTTTTTACCCAAAATTGATGAAACAAAAAGGGTTTTTAAAGGAGATTCTGATATTTCCACCAATGTAAATTATGCATTACTTTGAATTCAATAAATAATTATTATTAATTTTCTATTTGAATTAGGGCTAAAGTCTTGATTGATAGGATGATTGAAAAACATCTATAGCTTTCAAACAGTATCACATTTTTTGAATCTAAAACATGCACATATTCTATGCTTAAAATACTATAGGATTAAAAGTAAATTGAATTTCATGAAAATTTGACCAAGTTAAGGTAGTCATATATACAATTTTTTATATTTTTAAAAGTTGTAGTAAAAAGTTCATAATTAATTATTTACTTGGAAAAAAATTCAAAAAAATATGCATCACATCGCGACATGAGTCCTCTACTTATATCTAAAATATTATAATAAAATATTATCATTTTATTGAGGTTAGGGTAGTCAGACAAACACCTACTTCTTATTTTTTCCCTAAAACTTAATCACTACTACATTGAAATTTCAATTTTTTACCAAATAGATTTTTTTTTGAAATAAACCTAGTAGGTTAGAAAATACATTCAATTTTATAGAGATTATATTGTTACATATTTTTGAAATAATGTAGATAACTTATTCAAAATTTTACGTCAAATTTGTTAACTTTGATTTTTTTGAATTTTTCACCACTTAAGGGCTTGTTTTTTCCATGATGATCCCACATAAACCCAACAATACCCTAATTGAATGTTGATGCAAATGAAGTCATGGATGCAAGATGAAATTGAAATAAAAAATGTAAAGTGCTCAATATGTTGGTTCACCAAAATGAACCATAGATTTTTGGGTAGGGCTTATAGGCTACTCTTGCACTCTTAGGATGTTTCACCTAAAAGGAGAGATACAAAACCTACTCAAACAAATCTAACTAGTTCAATCAAATTAGGAAATGTATGATATTATTTAGACTCAATGGAATGATCTAAGTGAAACTAAATGAACCTTTTGTTTGATTATGAGTGCAAAACTTAAGATACATGCAATATTGGGAAACACAATGGTGTTTGCAAACATAAACTAAATATGAATGAATGCAAAACAAAAAGGAAATGGCTAAATCAGAGTGCACTTGGAGGTATGATGAAGATTTTGGAATATTCTAAATGCTTACAAAAATCACTAAAAATCACTAGTGGGACTTGTTCGCCACTGATGGTGAATTAGTCCTACTTCTAATGAAAACTATTAAAAACTAGTTTCTGAGTGTCGAGATCTGGAATCTAACAAAATCTAGATTTCCATTCTTAAGGTGGGATTTACTTACAACTGATGGAAAATCAGTCCACTGCCAATATTTTGAGAAACCAGGAACCAATTTTGTAGCACTAGATCTGAGGTTGTCTTCTTATCGAGTTGCAAAAGTCAAATCTACATAAAAGGGACAAAATGTCTTGTCCAAGCTTGAAATAGGATATACTTGACTTGAAACACTTTTCTAACTTCTTTTCCACTTTTCAAAACCTAAATAATTTTAAAATATACATACACAAGTCTGCAAATAAACATGCAAAAGTGGGAAAATGGTTAAGGGTTAGGTTATAGGGATTTGCCTTGGTCAAATCCCACTTTGGTAATCAAACCCTTAATAAAATAATAAAATGGAAGAGTGTGATAAACAAATAACATGTAAAAGCTATCAACTTACCAACCCCTCATTGAAGAAATATGAAGATATAATAATGGTTTCTCCAAAATACTTGATTATTGCTTGATTCAATGATGCAAAGTGCTTGAATGAGTGAATAAGTCACCTTGATGAATGGGGGTTAGAATGGATGTAAAATCACTTATTTATACACAATTGTTCCTTAGTAACCCAATAATACCTCATGACAAGCCAACATAAGGTGATTTTAAATAGAAACCCAAAATAAAATTTGAAATATTTTGAATTTGGAGCCAATAGGGGGTATGTGCAGGATCATGGTGCACCAAAAAGTGGCAATATTATGAGGGTATGTGGCTGACGACTTTTTTTTCACCCAAAATTAATGAAACAAAAAGGGTTTTTAGAGGAGATTATCAGATTTCCAAAAATATAAATTATGATTTAATTTGAATTTAATAAATATTATTATTCATTTTCTATTAGAATTACAACAAAAGTCATGATCAATAGGTTGATTGAAAAACATCTATAACTTTCAAATATCATATTTTTTGAATCAAAACATGCGTCACATTTTATACTTCACATACTATAGGATTAAAAAAAGAAAAAATAAATTTCATAAAGTTTTGACCAAGTTAAGGTGGTCAGATAGATGAGTTTTTATATTTTCTAAAAGTTATAATAAAAAAATCATAATTAATTATTTACTTGGAAAAAAATTACAAAAAAATATGCATCACATCCAGACATGAGTCCTCTACTTATATATAAAATCTTACAAAAATATATTATCATTTTTATATGGTTAGGGTGGTCAGACAGACACCTACTTCTTATTTTTTCCCTGAAATTTAAGTACTACTACATTGAAATTTCAAATTTTCACCAAATAGATTTTATTTATTTCTAAATAAACCTAGTATTTTAGAAACTACATTCAATTTTCTACAAATTATATTCTTACATATTTTTGAAATAATATAGATAACTTATTCAAATATTTATGTCAAGTTGCCTAACACTGATTTTTCTAAATTTTTTGCCACTTAAGGGCCTGTTTTTTGCACGATGATCCTGCACATACCAAGGGACTCATTCGCCACCCATGGCCAATGGGTCCCACCTTGGACTTTAAAGTGGGTGTTGGGAATTATCTTGTATTTAATGTTTTTTATCAGGTTTACATTTAAAAACATACTTAATTAGGCCTTATAAGAGCATAAACGGGTCAAATAAAGTATAAGAAAGGTTTAAATAGTAAAACTAAGCCTATAAAAGAGTGAAATATTGTTACAAGACTTTACAACACTTCAAAATAAAACTTGAATAGTGATGTGGTGCAGGAGCACCTTGGCTTAACTCCAAATTTGTTGTGAACAATTTTTGGCTTGTACTGACCTCAGCCAAGTCAAGATGTTTGTGTGTTTAGGTTGGACCTTAGAAGCTCTTGTGTGGGTGTGTTGAATTAATCATTAGCATAGATGTCATCCTAGTTTAATCATGTTTTTAAATTTTGGCTTTAATGAGCTTTGGATAGTTTGGATGAGCTTTAAATGTGTAACCACAACATCCTCGTTGTTTGAAGATGCCATGGGACAGTTAAAGAGTTGTTGGTTTGATATCAAGGTGTTAGAGGTCCTATGTTTGAGGATGATGACACAATCATGGCATAATGGAAGTTGCAAAATATTGTTGTAAAGTTGCATGGCAAGATTTATGGAATTACATGCAATTTAGTGATTGGAATCCCTTGAAATCAGGGGTAAGTGGTCGAGCAACTGCCCTTGAATGGTGGCAAAGGCATCAAAAGTAGTGTGTGTCTCATAGAGAGTAGTTAGAGTACTTTGTAATCAAGTTTTGGTGTGAATGAATAGAGATCAATCTGCATTTTCTGTATCTTCCCATACATTTTGAAAAACAGTGAACTTGAAGGCACTGTGCATGTTGATTTAGCACTGTGTTTATGTTTATTAGATAGTACAGAGAAATTTTCATCTATTATTCAAGTTGCTTAGTGTAGATTTACTATTTCAAATTCATAGATTAGGTGTAGTGTGTTAGTTTTTCCTATTTTGAGCAGCAAGATTTGAAATGGCTTCCCCATAGACACTGACCATGAGATACTCCTGAGATTGGTTGAATATGGGAGGGAAGCCAGTGCATTGTACATATTTAGTGATAGGAAAATCAAAGATCCAAGCAAGAGTTTGTATTACCAAACCCTAGGCGAGTGTTAACTGCCCGGTTAGGAGTTTGGAAGAGAAGAGTTGAAGAGTACAAGCAGGGGTTGCAAGCACTGTACAGAATCCATACGGTTCTAGGTGGGGCTAGTTAAGATTCACACATGCCAATAGGTTTGAAGTAGCAAACAATCCATTGGAGGCAGCTTTGATTCAAAAACCAGTGAAACCCTAGAAGATAGGTGAATTAGCCCTTCTCTCCAAGAGTATTGGAATCCACCGTATGGATGGGACAGAGGTCTGACACCTTATGGAAAATTTAAAAGACTGAAAATGGTGTCAAGAAGTGCTTTTTAATTGGTAGGTAGTTTGACAAGTTTGAGAGAAAAAGTTAGAAAACTGACTGGTAAGGGCTACAAGGAATAGCTCTCTTCAAAGGCAAACTCTTGAGATCGGTAGGAGTGGTGATTGAAGAACCTCCAAGATGGTTTCAAGTGGATGTGAAATACATGAAATCAGTGTTTCCAACTCCCCTGCAAGTAGCTCAAGCATGATGTCAAAGTTAGCAGCTAGACTCTTCTAGGTGTTGAAAAGAGATTAGCAATTTCAAGTGGTGGTGAATCCTCTAAGGTTAAGAACAAGGTTTGGAACTCTTGAAACAGAGTTAGAGCAGGCTTAGTTAGTGAGCTAAGTCAGGACAAAGCCTAGAAATTGCAAGGTTCTTGGTGGAAGGCATAGTGAAGTCTTCTTGTTGTTGAGTGCAAGCAAACCTTGGAGGTATCATAAAGATGAAAAGATGATTTTTAGGTGAATTATTTTAAATAGAGTCTAGATAAATGTAGAAATTTCTTACAACATTTCACAACACCTTCACAAGATGTCATTATTTTAGTTTTAAGGACCTAATGTGAATGTTCTAGCCACATTGCAACATTAAATCAGAGAAAAATGGATGAAGCATCATGAAGAAAAGAACTAAAAGACCATGAAAATGACAAGGAGCCATTTTTCTACAGTGTAGATTCTCTTTGCACATCAATAATTAGGTTGACATTTAGTCACAACATTTATAATGTAGATTACTAAATTGAATCATACAAATTGAACAAGCATTTAAATATGTAAAACTCCCTTACAAACTCAAACATCACCACACTACCTTAACTAGCTACCACTACAACGCATGGAACGAACCAACTATAGGGTCCCACAAACTAGAATCCAACAAGATCATGCTTATTAGGACTATGATAACAACTAGGAACTCCATATAGATACTATATCAGCCAAGGACAAGATCACACAATATTTCCAACCTTTACAAAAAATTTAATAACTATAAGGCATCAAAATCCTATGGTCTCTCCTAAGACAATGATTGTAACCTTTAAAGCTACAACGAAAAACCTCAGGAAAAATATCCTACATGGCTAGAGACAACAATAACTCACCTCCATTCTCACCAAGATAATGTCTCACTTGTAACTATGGAACAATCTAGGAGGTGAATTTCCTTGAGTACCTCAAGGGAAAATTGAGGATTTACTAAGAAAATAGGTTCTTAACACAAAAAATAAGAACAACATAGGGGTTATTAGAGTAAAGAATCTAGAAATCTACCTCTAAATGGAATAAACAGTCCCAAATAATGATGTTAATAAATCCCAAAGCTCACACTAAACCCACCAAGGAAGAAGCTAAACACTAAGAAATGAATAAAAACATAGATTCTCCCACTATCATGATGCTCAAATATGACCCACATAAGGTTTCAAGAGCCTAACATGATCATGAAGAAATGATCCAAAGTAAACCAAAAACCATTATAGGGATCAATCTCTAAGAACTCTCCTAAATGAGTTCATAATATAGCCAATTCCAAACCAAAACTAAATCTCCTTCTAGCCTTAAGCTAGGAATACCTCTAAATGGTCAAGGAGAACCCCTCAAATTACTATGAAAACCATAAATGATAGCTTATCAAGGGTAGCAATATATACTATAATAAAATAACCATAATAATGTGCTAAAGCACTTACTATGAACCTTTATACACTACACTATGTAAACAAATGAATGTAGCTATATAAATCAAATCTCCAATGACATGATGTGTGCCATCATTCTGTCAAATAACATGGTTTTGTGTAACTAAGATAAATTAATAAGAACTCATCTATTACCAAGGAATTAGGAAACATGGTGATAATATTAAAAAAGGCAAAGAAAATATAACAAAGAGCACACATAATTGATAAACTAAACCACACCCAACCATCTACTATAAATTATATTTATGCATGATTCAAACATAGATATCAACATAAGGTAGTCTCAATTCAAAAAAAATAGAACCCCATAGGCACTCTAATACATAGATTTGAATACACTTAACTCAATGTCAATCACAAGTAAATCCACTTGCATTGAATCCACTCAATCCTAGAAAGCTATATGCATAAAATAATTTAACCAAATTTCTAAACACCACAACATCCATTTTCATTTCATCAAGAACAAAAAATTGATGCAATATGAGTCTAATTAGCACAACACTAATTATTAACACATTATTTTCTATATACTCCATTGTATACTTTATCAGGGGTTTTTAATGAACATGATAGGATAAAAAACAAAACATAGAATAAGCCCAATAGTTTCCAATATTTTGTATAGCCAACAAAAATATAAAATGGAGCTTAAGAGGAAGAATTATCAATTCAAAAAATATGAATAATATGCTATGAATTTAAATAATAAATCAAGTATGACCAAGGGTAATAAATAAATATATGAAAAATTTTAGTGACTAGACCAAGCACTAGAAGAAAAAAAATTCAATGTTTGTCCTTATAACTATTAGAGAGTTCATGAATAACCAAAATAAATCATCAAACTTTGAAAAAATGATTACATGAACTAAGTGACTAATACTTGCCACATTTGAGAGATTAAGAGCTACAAGACATGTTAGGAGTACAAATTTCAAGTTTATTAGAGAGATCATTTTTTAAACACATCACATTCACAATGACAAAATTTACTCAATCATGTCAATGAAAATTACACTAAGAAAATGAACTTTATCAAGACATAATCACATCATTATACAAGGAGGCATATGGAAGGTTTCTCAGGAATACACAAAATTTCTATCCACACAAGGGTAGGAATTCATCAAAGCACTACTTCGACAAGGAATTTACAATTACAATACAATAAGACATATATTACTCAAACCATGCATCATTACCACATTCTTAGAAAAAATGACATCTACATCATTCATAGGGAAAATTAAAATCTAGGATTTAAGCAAAACCAACATTATGCTCCTAATAAGCACAAATAATTTATGAATTAAACATGCATATAATGAAAAAGAGAACATAATGTCAATTACCATTTTGGTTGTTTGAGAATGTGATAGGCTCGAGGTGAATCCAACCCTTTCCACTCTTTCAACTAGTTACTCATTCTCTCCTTCAACCCAAATTGTTCTTTGGAATAGAGTGGGACAAGGATAATTCAAATAGTTAGCTCCATAGGCAAGACAATTCCTACAGACAAGGAGCTATAGTTTTTTTCTTTCTTCCTAAAAAGGAATTCAAACATTAGGGTTTCTTTCCAACAACTAGTCCTCCCATAGTACACCCTCGATGAAGGATGTCCACTCAAGATAGTTATTTTCCAATCATCCCTCCTAAATTGAATCCACCGGGCATCAATCTAAAATGAGGAGCTACCAGGGGATTAGTTGTTTACTTTCCTAGTAGAGAGAAATTCATTTTCTTTGATAACTTGTATTCCCTTATTATAGTTCAAAATTTCTCACAAAAATAGAAGTTCATGAGAATCCTCTACACTGGTGTAGGAATGTTAGCATCTTTATTTCCTCCAACTATAGTTTCTTTCTTTCCTACCAAGAGAATTCTTTCATTCAAAAAATTCAAGAACTTGATACTGTGGGTGAGGGGGGGAAGGATCTATTCAAGCATTAGCCCATCTATTTGAGAGAGCATCACTAGTGGTAAAGTTAGTTGCCAATCCCAAAGAATCAATATTTTCTACTATTACTAGAGCATGATTTCATTTGGTCCAACTCTTCTTTAAGGAGAATTCCCTTACTATAGTTGTTAGGAGGTAGGTTCAACTATTAGTAATTCTCGCCTACACCCTTGCATGATTGGGAGGTAGGGAGTAGACTAGCTAAATCCCACCCATGTTAGGTAGATAATTTGGTGTTGACTATATTCATAATATGCTCGAGTTGGTGATCCCTCCTCCTTAATTCAATATGGTTGAGAAGGTACTCTTACATGGGGTGAAGCCCATTACCTCCCTATAGGAGGTGAAGGATTTGGGTGTATATTGTTTGAACGAACAACTAGAATAAGGTAGTGAAGGAGTGAATGATGGATGTATTGAACTTGAGAAATGAAAATTCTCTATCTCTGGACAAGAAAGGAAAATGAATCTACTGGCCATAGAAACTTTGGATGGCCTTCTAGATAGAAATCAATTTGTTAACTTCTCCACACCTTGAAGGTCTCTTTAAACCTACCTTTTGGAAGTTTCTTCCTTCAGCAATCTCTACTTAGCTCCCCCCAGAGAGTAGGGACCTTTAGTAAAAATGATCGAAGGTATGTATTACTTTCTCAACCTGTTGTCCATCAACATCTATCTCAACCTATTGTTAGATCAAACTATTTTCAAGTGATATCTACTAGGGGTTCAGGATGTAAGCTTTTATTTATTATCCAACCAATAGGTAAGATAGGCTTATTATGCACTCTATCCCTAGGTATTATAGTTGTATGGTCCTCAAATTGACAATTGTTAACTAATTATTGGACTATCGAGGGACCTAAGACCTAGATTAGTTGTTGGTCCATCCATCATTATGTTTCTCCCTATTAGTTTTTGATTAGATATTAGTTGTTAGGGGGTGGAATACAAAAAAATCAATCCTATAAATCAATTTTTAAGAACATTTAGGGAGGTATTTCCCCACGACAAAAAAATTTCCTTTCTCAAGGAATATAGGTTGGTGGGTTGTTCATTATTGAGTCCCCAACTTGATTTAGAATTTTCTGAGGAAATCCTAACTCAACTACTAGAAATTCCTATCCACCCACATGAAGGAGTTCCTATGAGCGAATGGAAGTGTCATTTACTATCCCCCACTAGATAGCCAAGAATTCTCATTATAGACAAAACATTCCATTTTATACTATTTCCTATCTTATTTCCTATCAGGGGTGTGCTCTAGAGAATAATTTCTTTCTATCCCACCACTGGTTCAAGTGAATAATCCAACATCCTTCCTTCAAGAAAGAGTTCGAAAGCTTCATTATCGATCAAGGCTTCACCCACTAATTTGTGCTTTGCTACCGACCTATTTGCTTCAATGGAAAATGGGGTGGTACCAACCCCATGGGGGAGGGGGGGTTGGAAATATAGGGTCCCTTAGTAATGACCTATATGATTGATAAAGAATCCAAATTCGGTGGTCGAGCATGGGTGGTGGCATAGTATAAGGTGGTGGTGAAGCATAGGGTGAGATTTTGAACAATCTATCTAGTTTTCTCTCCTTGATGGTCTAGCTAAAGAATCTTAGGTAGGTCCCAATCAAACTAGATTAGTGTATTTGAACTAGCCATCTGACCTCATTTTCTCAAGATTAGAATGGGGTGGGTTGGGGCAGTGGGTGAGTCTAACTTGATTTTCTTGAGGCCTACCCAAGATATATATGAATAATGTAGTTTTTCTCCTTCCCTCAACCCCTAATGGGAAATTTTTACGTAACAAGGCTAATTGGATCTATGGATCAAGAATTTATCCAGCCTAACTCCCATCAAGGAGCCTAAGATTAGAGTGTGAGTTGGAGGATGGCCGCCAGGGAGCCTAAGATTAGACTAACCATTCTTTCTCCCATCATTCCTAGTTCTTTGATGAGTGAAATAAACACCTGTGTATATATGCAAGGGTGTAGGATAGCCTTAAAAAAGGAGATCCTATTGGTTAAACTGGTTTGATCATGCTTTCAGAAGGAAGGAATTCATTGATTGTCAGATAATCAAAATTTAACTAGTTTGGCTCCATGAGTAACAACTATAAGAGGGAGGGCATAGGTTAGTCTTGAGTCCTCAAAGGGCTTGAACTAAACACCCCCTATTGGAAGTAGAATGCCTAACCTAGATAGAGGGAAAGACGAAACTAGATTGATGCTCCAACCAAAGAACAAAGATACATCCCCCTAATTGGTTTCTGCATTAATGACAACTATTGGTGCAAAGACCCCACTTCCCTATTTTTCTTTGGTAAGGAAGTGTTCTCGAAACTAGAAAGTTAGTTATGGTTAGGTATAATAGAAAAAAAAAAAAGATAAAATTTATGGAATGGGGTAATGAGAAAAGATTCATTTTGAATTATGATAGGATTGATTTTCTTGATTTTCTATGAGAAATGATGGATAATTTCTTGAACTCCTACAACTAGTTCAATTCAACCAACTAGAAGGAAGTTCCTTATTTGGTACTTCGAAAGTTAGATTTTTTGATTTTCCCTTATATTCGAGGAGGGAAACAAAATTTGATCAAGGAGCTCTAGCTAAAGTAGATTGATTTGGGAGTTCTAGCCAAGGAGGGACCTAACTTCTAGCCATGAAGGGACCTAACTAAATATTGAGTTAACCCTCGTTAATCAGTGGTGAAGAATGGAACCAATAGAGGGAGGGAACCCCCATTAGTTTGGGTGGATGGATAGAGAGCTAAATTTTCAAACATAAAATCAAATGGATGGTGAGGATGAGATTCTAGTAAGGATATGCCGAGGAGAGAATAATTGGGATTGATTAGGGTAGTAAACCTAATCAATGAATGTAGAAAGAAGGAATTCAAATTCAAATAGTTCAATAATATCAATTGTCACATGGTTGAGGAATTTAGGTTTGGTTTCCTCCAATTGAACTGAACACCCTTGCAAATTACCATAGGTCAATGGGGTTAGATTTGGGTGGGGTGGGAGGATGTAAAGATGAGCCCTGGATGGTTAATTAGGAAGAAAGGGTGAGATAGGAAGGTGGTACCATTGGCTCCTAACTAGAATAGTCATCTCTAATATTTTCTATTTAAGGACTCAACTACTATCCTTCTTGGTTAGATTTACTAATAGATTCTTTCTTTCCTGTTAACATATAAACCCTTATGTAAAAGGAAATGAGTTCAAAAATATTCTCCAACCCCACCATCCATGCATTTCATGACCAGCTAGGGCTCCTTTCTCAGGTGAATAGGTTGATACCAGGGGTGAATAGGTCAATACCAAACCCATCAAGGGGTGGGATATTATAGGTGCACATGGTACAATCTCATTTTCCCTTGAGGTGAATAGGTCAATAGTGAAGCACATGGTTAGTGGGGTTTGCCTCAGGGAAATACATAAAGGAGTTCAAGGCTTCACTGAACTCACTAATTACTAAACTATAGGATTTTCTAGGTGGGAACTTCATTTTTCAAGGAGGTAGTATAGGAAGTGGCTAAAAGTGGTGGCCTTTGTTGTTTAATCAACAAGTATTAACTCTAGCTTTCTCTCTTCTAGCTCTCCTCACTGGTTAAGATATCAAACCCTAAGCAATAAACTCCCTCCCTCATTATCTTTGAGATTGGCTCATCCTTCACTGGTAAATGGTGCTAGTAGGCTTCTCCATTGACCATTCTACATCTCAAGAATCAACTATAGTGATTAGAGGATGACAACTTAGCCTAAGATTCCCTATTCTAGGTAATTCAACTATCCCTATTGCACACATTCTCAAAAAAAATAACATCTACGTCATTCATAGGGAACATTAGAATTGAGGATCTAATCCAAACCAACATTATGCTCCTAATAAGGAAAAATCATTTATGAATTAAACTTGTAACCCATGAAAAAGAGAACAGAATGTCGATTACCATTTTAGGTTGTTACAAGAATACAAGGGTTAACATTATTTCAAACATGCTATTAACCTAAATATACTATTATGACAATAAAAAATTCCATTCATGTACTAACATAATCACTTCACACACATGATCATACTCCAATAGGAATATAGTTCACAATGTATCATAGGAAAAATTATGATAAGATCACATTTTTACAATTCAAGTATATGTCATACATAATGTTCACTTACAATATGTCAATCACATAAGACATATTATAGTTATCTATGAAGAGAAAAAATCAATAACTTTGTTAATGGTCAAAGGTCAAGCAAGAACTTCAAATGAATAGTATCAAAAGGTCTAGTTTTACGTGTAATGTAAGAGGGGTTCTCAACAAACCCTCTTCTCTAAAATTACACTCAAACGACCACTATAATGTGCCACAAGAAAAATTTGCAACAAGATTTCTTAAATTTATTTGTAAACTTGCAACACAAGTCTACAAAAAATGTAAATATGATTATAGTAAAGTTTCAGCCAACAGATAATTGACTAGAAACAACATATTCCCTTTACGTAATATGGAAATGACATAAAACAAGCTACAATGAAATAAAATCAAACATTATGCTCCATGAGCACCTCCAAATCTGCAAATTTTCTCTTGGAGCAAACACCTAACACTCATCAATTATCACCTATGGTGGATTCAACCTTCAATGGCTATAATAACCCTTTAAAATTGCAAAAAATCACTATGGATGCTAAATCTGCATTTGGCTCAAAAAAAAACAAGCATGAGTACTGTTAGTTAAATCAAGCAAATCGGATATAGCATCCCTATGAAAAAATTGATCATGTTATCTATGCAAACAAAGTAAGTTATAAAAATAAGCTAAGTGAAAGCATAAGAAAACAAAAGTCAAATTATATCCCATAGTGGATTGGTGCCTCTATTAAAAGAAGCCATTTCCCAATCTTTTGCTAAGCTCCATGATATTGATGATATGAAAATGCTATGAAGATGGATTCAAATAAAAATGATATGGAGAAAGATTTAAAGATTGTGGAGGATTAAAACAATAGAGGAGACCTCTATTTATGACCAAAAGGGATAAAAGAATTCCAAACATGGAGGATGTGGGACTAAGGATAAGCCAATGAGAAAATGCCACTTGTCAACTTGTGATAGGCTGAGGAATGAGCACATTTTGGTTAATGTGCCAAGGAGGGGGAGATTCAAATTTGAATTTGAGAGTTAAATGCTAAGTTTGACCTTTGAAAAGGGACATGTAAGAGACATGTAAGACCTCTTAAATGCTTTGTTGGATGTACATGTCAACTTGTTTCTTAATTCAAATGGAGAATATTCCCATTTTATGCCAAGTTGAAAGTAAACAAAGATTTTGATAAATCAATTAAATGCATTTTCATGTGCAAGTGGAAAAATATAGAGAATACAAGTGATTAGGATTAGCATTTAATCATGGATTAGATTAGTTAAGATGATGTTAGATGATTTTTACCCATTTGACTTAGATTTAGGGATTTAAGAAAAATCAAAGGGAGATGAATGATCATAAATATTTAGTTAAATAAATATTTGATTTATTTAGCTAACAGGGATAATGATAGGATCAAATTAAATAAAGTTAATTTATTTAATTTTAGATGGACGATCCTTAGAGATTAAATCAATTAAACTTGGTTTATTTAATTGATGGGCGAATATGAACTAATTAAATGCATGATGTCAATTTCACGTGTCTACATTTTCCCCTCTTTGAAGCAATGTACTTGCTGCATTGGTTCAAAGAATAAACATGCTGCAATCAAAATTCAAAAATTTAATGATTTTTTCAAATGCACCAATGGATAGAAGTACACTCGTACATTTCCCCCTAGAGAGATCAAGTGAAAAGATTTGATTTGAGGGTTGATCTCATGATAAAGAGGTTCAAAATGAATGGTATGGATGATTGCGATGATGATGCAAATGAGGTGATGATGTGATAATTCCTATATGATTATGTAATAGATGTTTTATGAAAATGTATGATCTATGAGATTCTTATACTAACAAATCTATATTATGATGATGACTATGTATGTGAGATGATATGCCGAATGTTGATGGTTTGTGGATGCAGGATGGATGTAGGAAGGATGCATGATGGATGCATTGGTGATGTTATGTTAGCGCAGAGAGAAGAAAGAAGAAATGAGATGATTACAAGAGGATCCAACAAGTCCATGATCTGATGGGACTTTATTTGAGATGGTGGTGATGATAGATGATGATTTTCTTATCAAGGATTGGGATTTTAAAAGGGATACTTACCTTATGTTTGATAACACACATAGACACGATTTGTCAAGGTATAAAGAACTAGGATGGTGTTGTACCTAGTGCGATGGACTTTGACTCAACAAACAGATAGGGGTATTCTTGTTCACACTTGACATACATAAACTTTGCTAGGGCATACCTAACAAAGCAAGTATTCACCAAGTTATATTACAAGAATGTACAACAAGCACAATAGACAAAAGACAATGATCATTACCCCATTCCTATCTCTCTAAATCCTTCATTTAGATATCATCGAGAGGTCCTTGGAATGAGCGTAATAAGATAAATCAAAAGAAAAGATCAAGTATGCAAACAATCCAATGTTCTTCATACCTTTAGCCAAAGGGATGTGTTTTGATAGGATAAGAATCCAAAGTAATGTCCAAAATTATGCCCATTGTTGGAACGATATATCCTAGGACATGCATTGTATAGGATGATGATGGTTTCATAAGTTGATTGATAGGTTGTTGATATAAGGTTGACTAACATGTTTGAAAATGATCAAGAGTTTGATTTTGTGTTTAACGGTTTGTTGCTTCGATTTTGATTTTTCATTTGAAGTTTGTTTTTGCTGATTGTTGTGATTGTTCCCATTTGAGTTGCCAAAGGATGAAGGTGATGATCAGTTTATTATGGATGATTGATTATTTTGAGTGAAAGTGAGATGAGACTGATGGATTTTTTCAAATATTTGGATATTTTTTACATTTTTTGAATGTTTTGAGGATATTTTTGGTATTTTCAAGATTTTACAAATGTTTTTGGGGTTTCTTGAGATTTTATGAATTTTTTTTATTTTAATGTATTTTTTGAATGTTTTTGTGTTTTTTTCATTTTTAAATGTTTTTGGATCTTGATGTCTCAGTGGCTGATCATAGATTCGCCTTGCCTACGTTTAAGCTCAGAGATGACATAGTTCAGATAACCATGTTTTTGATATTTTTTCTAACTTTTTGAGTGTTTTTTGGATTTTTGATATGTTTTCTGATGTTTTTGGATTTTTCACACAATTTTGATGATTTGGATATGGATGTGTTATCAGTGTTTTTTTTGGGGGGTTTTGTTGAAAATCAAGCTAAGGTTGATTGATCGGATCGATGGATTGATGATGATAACATTGTTGAGGATACACAACAATGCAAGGATAGTGTTAAGCAACACAAGGATTAGGATGAATATCCCAAGATGATGATGGATTGATGTTGATAACATTATTGAGGCTACACAAGAATGCAAGGATAGTGTTAAACAACACAAGGATATCCTGAGATGATGATTTTTTGATTGGATTTGATTGATCATGATTGATGAAGCTTGATTTGGAACAAAAGTTGTTTAACTTATTTGATGTGATGTTTGACATACAACTTAGATGCAACTGATAGTGATTGATTGGCTTGATGTTTGATGTTTGATGAATCTTGATAAGAAATATTTTCTCATCGAAATATGCCATGGGCTAGTGATTTGGATTTTTTCTCACGAGTGGTTTGAAAATTTTGATTTCATGTTTTCCAATGTTCAGATCACCACATAATTTGGAGGATATAGATCAAGATTTATTCCTGAAGCAAGATGTAAATATTTTCCTCCAGTGTCTAGCAATGTATGGAATGCCATGGGTGGATGCTCGGATAGGTGTATGGATGGATGGATATGGATTATCTTGCAATAAGATAAGGTGTTTGGATAAATGATGCTCATTTGGATAATGTTTCATGGCTCATATAACATTGGATAGGATAGGATCAGTGAAAAAGACCCATGTCAAAATGTTTACCATAAGCAAGTGTAAAATGTGCACAAAATTTGTCAAGATCAAGATAAATTGGACGATGGATGCAAATATATGCACATGGATTGGATAAATGGCTCATGGATGATTGGATTTATTATGGATGAGATGGATGGAATGTTGGATTTATTATGGATGGAATAAGATGTTTTCACTTGAACTAGCACACGTAGATGCTCGATTCTACACTTGATGCCTATTTTCTAGGTTTTCATCATCGTCTTGCCCAAAGTTCCACCATAGTGGTTTTCACTAGAGGATGATTTTTATCTTAACCGTTTTGAATCCTTTTTCTATTTTTTTTAGATTTTCATATTTTTTTGAATTTTCAGATTTTTTTGAAATATTTTAAGCTCATGTTGAATCACAAGGTGTTGCTGATGTCGATGCCCCTATCATAATGTGCCATTGATATCCTTATTGAATAAGTTGCTTTGCTAAGATACATGCACTTGAATGCAACTTTTGGGATTCTTGATCTACTTCATTGATACTAGAGTTGACTATCTTTGTGCGTACATCACAATAGAGTGCCTTCTAAATCCTTATGATGAAAGGTTGTTGTCAATACATGGTCAATGTAAGAACTGGATATCATGCGTGGAGGTGTGGATGGAGTGTGTTTAGGGATAAGAGATGGATTGGTTGATAGTTTGGAACCTTTGACTCTCCAAACTTGGGAAGATGAGCAATGATGGGTGGATACGAAAGTGTGCATGGAATTAGGATCAATTGCTTGATATAATTTGTACGTCACTTGAAAAGATTTTTTTTCTTTTGTGGAAATCTTTGATGGATAATTTTCCCTCTTTTATTTTTCCCGATAGTTTCTTTGACTGATGGAGTTTGATAGGGATAATCTTTCTTTGTATTCTTTGGTATCCATGTGTATTTGATTTGTCCATTATGCTTCTCAAATTCTTTTTCTTTGATAACATTTTTTGTACTTTGATTCAAATGTTTCTTTCGAAGTTAGTCCCAATTCATGGATGGGGTAATGGGTGGATGAAGATTCATGATGTGGCTGGTTGTAGTATTGACACTAGTTTCATCATAAGGACTCTCTGTGCTCCCTATGTTGACATTTTCTTGAGACATAGTTTCCCCCAGTATTGTGGAAGTAGTACCTTTGTTCTTTAATTATTCATGTTCTAAGATGTCTTGTTTGATAAGCGTTCTTTGATGTTTAGCCATTGTAGATGACATTAGTTCAATTTACTACTCTGCTAACTTTGGAATATCTTGTTCTATCTGACATGTTTCCTTGAGTGGATAATGTTGGATATCTTCTTACCTAATGTCCCCAGTCTAAATTTGGGATGTATCTAATCCTGATGTTGATAATTTATTTTGACTATAGGAATCAATAGCCTTTTGTTTTTGTGTAATAATGTCAAGAGTAAAAGAATCATGTTCTGAAGGAAGATCATCTACGTGTCCATCCAAATAAAGCATCTCATGGGTAGATGGAGGAGCATGTGCTACATGGATATGATTGTCTTTCATAGATAGGAGAGTGTCCATTAGATTATTGTAGTATCTTGAAGATACAAATTCTTGATCTTGAATGATTTCTGAGTTACTTTCGACATGCTTTGGATCAAGTTCTTGACATTGGTTAGTTTCAAAGGATGGATTACTTATAAAGGTTTCTAGGATATCTTCATTATGAATGGAAAGTGGTTCATTATCCTCTTGATCTTTGAGTGGCCTTGGATCAAACATCAAGCTGAGGATCCTTCAGTATCTATAATTATGAGGTCAAAGGGGGTCAACATGTCTAGTGGAAAGGACCATTGCTAAACCTTGGTGAAAGATTTTGATGATGCTTTGGAATAAATTCTTGATATGTCCTCTAACTCATAAGGCAATGTATAAATAGTTTCAATATGATCATTGGTCGATGGATCATAGATTATGTCGATGGGATCAAATAATTATAACACTCCTTGAAATAGATCACTAAAAAGTGGCTCTTGATGTATGGTGATTTGATCATCAAATGGGGTGGAAACATCTTAAATGTGCTCATCGATGGAGAGGCCTTGATCATTGTTTTTAACAATTATGGTGGAGAGATTGTGAATGTCTTCAATCATAGACTCAAGTGATGTTTACATTTCTTGAATTAGATCATTGTTGAGTATTGTTGGTGGATTTTGATCGTGATTCAAAAGTGACTCTTAACCTATGTTGATTTGATCTTCAGACGTGATAGAAACATCTTCAATGTGCTCTTTGATGGATAGATCTTGATCATTTATTTCAACAATTGTGGTGGGAAGATTGTCAATGATATCACCAGTGGTTGAATGTTCATCATTATCCCCAATAGTTATCCTTTTTCATGTTTGTGCTTGTGTTTTTTGAGTAGCTTAAAAGGTTTTTTGCACTTGTTGAGCTCGTGTTTCTTGATGCATGGTTAGATATTGTTGGATGGCCTTTTCGTAGGTCTGGTGATCTTTTAGCACAATTTTATATTATCTTGTTGTGTTTGGTTTGGGTGGTGCTGGTGGTGGATTTGGAATTGTGTTGGATGTAGTGCAAGTGGTTGAGATACATTTGGAATGATAGTAATGGTTGGAGTGATCGAGGTGATAGGAATGGTGGGATTGACCAAGGTGATAGATCCTTGGGAGACCATTTTTTTTTTGTCAAGATTGATGTTTACATTTTATTAGATGCCAGTTGTTGGTGAGATGTCAATGGTATATTCAAAGGATTTGATGTGATTGCTTGATTGGTGTTAGCTAGATTGATTTGGATGGAGTGATTGGTGCTAGGTAAAGGGGGAAGCCCTAAATAAAGGAATGATGTTGATATGGGTAATGGTGGTGGAGATGTCTCTTGGCACAATGACTCAACTATTTTGGTAAGTGTAGCAATTTGATCTCAACCAAATTTGATCTTGATTTCGATCTTGACTCCCTTGATATAGTTGATTTGGTTTTTGTTCAAGCAGATTTGGGATGCACCCTTGTTGTTTTTGAATGGGATCATGGAAAATTTTATTTTGGACAATGTTTTGATTTGGGATGATGTTCAAATTTGGCATGATAGGTTGAAATTGAACATTGTTGATATTGGAAATCACATTGCCTTGATTCAGGTAACTTTTATTTTGCATGCTGTTACCTTGACTTGGATTAATACACAGAGTTATTAACATCTTGTTTGGATTTTTAACAACATTTGTATGATTCAAAAACATATTTATCCCAAAATTTTATGGATTCCTGTTTGGTAATCTTGTACTTGGTATATTCACTTTTAGCATGTATGGATTTGGTGGGATGATGTTGTTCATTTGAAGGCTCATGCATTGATTGTTCAGTTGACAGACTTGTAGGTTTGGATTTAGATCTACTATCGAGAAAGTTGTTCCAATCATTTGACTCACATTTGTTGTACCATTGATGTTTGTAGGGGATAATGATCCCATGTATGGATTGCATAAATGTGAGTTTTGATAATCAATCAACATTGCAAGGTTTTGAAAGTTTAGTTGATTTGGATTACTCGTGATGTATGGATGAAGTTTATATTCCATTTTCTTCTTGTGCTTTGACCTTGTTGTAAAAGTGACCTCTAAGGTATTTAGGACCAATGATGAGATGAATGATGAAAGGGGTGAATGATATGGATGTTGACTCTTTAGGAAATTTGAATAAATGCTAGACTTAGGGTTTGATTTTGATTGGTTTGATTGGATTTGGATAATGGACTTGTAAACCCTAAGATGTTAGATGTAATATTAGGATGAAAATTTTCAAAGGATTGCTAATTCAATTTAAATGTATGAGAAAGGATGCATTCCCATACACCTAACTAAACAAGGTGATTTTGATTTTGATGATTTACCCAAGTCTAGAATGATGTTTCCAAATATCTAAAGTTGTTTGTGGGATGAAGATGATAAATGCTTGAATGAATGAAGAGTTTGATTTGATCCTAAATGAACCTAGGAAGGACTTGTTTACGAGACAAAGATAGTGAAGAACATGCCTTTCTCTAAGAGTAATTCAAAAATAAAAAGACAAATGTCTTCTTGAAAGATGATAAAAAGATAAACAAGAACATGTGTGGGGTTAAAATTTGAGTTAATCTTGGTTAATGACTTGATTTTACCACAAACACACTTCTTGCTTAGTTTTCAAACTAAATGTCTATGACTCAATTCCTTTTCCTTCCACAAGGTCCATTATGTGAAAATCAAGGTTTCAAAAGCATAGTTTCCTATTGTTGACTTTGGAATGAAAAATTTGAGATATAGGTATTAGTGTTTAGAAGCCTTATAGGGATAAGAAACCCTAGGGACAAGTAGTAACACGTGGAATTTTCAAAGGAATTTTTTCCTCTCAAAGGGTTTGAAATTTCGATGATTTGTCAAATGTTGGTTTCAATGTTTTGGATACAAGAACTATGTTTTCAAACTGACTCACAAGCAATATAACATCCTAGCTCAATTGGTATGTTTTTCTTGGTGGGCTTGCCTCATGCCCTTCATAGTAGAAGAGATGATTTTACATGCAACCAAGGAAAAAAATATAAAGGTATGTTAAGAATGAAGTCTTAACCTCTATATTCTAACCAAGATCGGACATGGCAAGTAAATTCTTGGAATCTAAGTTCCAACGCACCACTTTGATAAACTCATGGAATGGATTAGTTGGTCACTACAAAGAAAGGTTTTAGTTCATACTTTCCATTCATGGAGATTGACCGATACATCGAGAGTCCCTTTTCAGATCCATCTCGTCGGATCCAACTGCGTGATATTGGCATTTACTCCAATACCCACATTTATATCCCAGTTGGAAATAGTCTTGGCTTTAAAGTGTTACCGGTTGAGTCGTTCCATTGGGTGATCACTTTTTCCCCAAGGCAGGCCCTCTAAGATGAACAAAAGCGAGTAAAGACAATATTTGTAATTTGATCAATCTTTGTTTGCAACACAAAGAGAGAGAATGTACGCAATAATGCTCTACTCACACTCGCACAATTTTTTGTTTAATTTTAAACCCAAATCGAAATGTGGAGGTGATCACTTTATCTCAACCTAAGATTGCAAAAAAGGCCTTTTGATTCTCAAGATCACTATAAAGCATGAGACAAGAATATATGTCCTTTTCAATGATGTTAGTTTAAGTAAGTAATCATGAAAACAAAGTTGCACTTGCTCATTTTAAGACCACCAAGCAATGATTTTGATTCGTTTTAAAGCACCAAAATGAGGTATGAGAGTTTCCTTTTCAATTTAATATCAACCAAAGTCTAGTCAATTTGCCTAAAGTTCATTTTAACTCCTTTGCAATGAAAACTGAAAGTTTTTGAAGTGCTCATTTTAAATCCCAAAACCAAAGATGAGTTAGCCTAAAACAAAAAATTAAGGCATATGACAGAATCTCCAAGCATTAAAAAATGCTTTTGAGTTTCAATTTTGGTGTTCAATTTATCAACTCCGATCTCACTTTTGTTTTTGCTTGATCTCAATGTTTGATTTTGATGCCAACCTTTACCTATTTCCTTATGCTTTTCTTTATTTTCCTCATTTTCCTTCCTCGCTTTCCTTCACACCTATTAGAAGATTACAAATCAAAATCTTTAGAGATGAGATTCATTTGAAAAAATAAATTTAAAAATGAATGATAATATTTATCATAATGAATACACTTTCAAATAAAATGAATGTATTCAATGACAACCTTTAGTGCAAGAGATTCTCTTCCTTTGAAATTTATTAAAAATTATAAATCATGCATTGATAACTAAATGTACAATAAAAACTTTATTGATGATCTCTTAGATGTGGATGGTGGACCAAGATTTCATCTCCTCCTCATATGCTACCTATGGCCTCTCTAAGCAATAAATTTTAACCTAGACACTTGTAATCATATGTGAATCTTCATAAGTCATAGCCTCTTCTTTAGTGTGAATGGGAAATTATACTCTGTTGTGCTGATGTGCAAGATATAGTTGTTTACCATCCACGAATATAGAGGTCCAAATCCTTTATTACGAAATCTAGAGATAAGTCTAAATGGGTAGGTAAAATTTAGTGCTGAGTCTTTAAAAACATGATTTTGGAGGATTCTCGTCTTAAAAGTCATCCCTTCATATCCTTAAAATGTCTATTTGTCTTGGTCATGAATTTATAGTCACACACATTTATAATTTTAATGAGGGTACACCATCCTTTTCTGACACAACACTACTACAAATATGTCAAAGTTTTGAATATCTAGCAGACAACAAAGTCAAGATAAGAATTTATTTCTTGTCTATCTTTACTCTTGCGAGCGCCTACGTGATTTTCTATGCTCTTTCAAATCAACTAAAACTTATAGTACATTCTCAAGGAGTTAATAAAACTAGGTGCACCTATAAATGCCTATGTCATACTTAGCACTATTGGTTTCCTTTTCTACCTGAGCCTTGTTGATGGCCTCTTTAGAATTTTTAGACCATTAAAGAACATGCGAACTTATTCAAAATATTTTTTGCTAAAAAAGTGAACAGTTAAGCTATGTGAGTTTTTTGATAAAGAGCTCATACCAATATGGTGGCAGGGAAGGTAGTGGCTACAAGTTTATGCAAAAAAAGGATTTATTAAAGATCCCTTAGAAAGGTTCAAGCAACTTCAATTAGCAGGTGAAAAGAAGAGCTCCATAATCTTTCCTAGTATCCTCTCTTCCTGCGTCAAAATGGGAGCCTTGGAACAGGGCAGGGATGACCATCATAGCAAAAATGTGGACGCATGGACAAGGCACACCACCAGCATGATAAAGTGCCTAAGGAAATGTGATCTAATGGAATGTAATAATTGCAATATATGTACTAAAAAATGTGACAACTTTAAGCAGATGATAGCAAAGGAATCGACCTAAACAATCAAGCATGCAAGGTGAAGGAGCATGGAAAGGAAACAAGTTATCAATGAAGACCTTCAAAGAAATGTGGTCTGATGGAATGCCAAGTTTTGCAAAATATGCACAAAATGGATTCATTGTAAATGCTAATGGTAGGTGTAGAACCGAATTCCACAACCTTTTCTAGCATGCTCTATCTCTGCTTGCATCAAAATGGGAGTTTTGGAATAGGGTGTGGACATGCTTTTGGTAGAAACGTATGCAAAAAATGCTATAGTTGGAAATGGCTTTGGTAGATATGTATGTAGAATGTGGACGCATCAACAAGGAATGGGAACTATTCACAAAATGTCTTAGAAATTACAATAAGAAGGAACACAATGATTATAGGATATGCACAAAAAATAGACTTGTTAAGAGTCGCGCCATAAATAGTATTAAATGCAAATGGCAGGTGTAAAGTCAACAATTAGAAACTTTCAAGTTAATGTATTCATGAAATAAAGCTTTCCAATCCTTGAAAATTTATGATTTTCCACAGAAGTTAGTTGCAAGTCTTTAGAGTTAATTTTGAAATGGTGACAGGTTGGATAGAACAATATACACTCTATCTTTATCATTATAATGTGCATCAAATAGAAATGCTGAAGTATAGAGGAAAAAATGTAGATATGCACACATATAGTACAAGACAACTCACATAGTCCTCATCAAAGAGGAAAATAACATCATTTTATCATGCCTTGGAAAATACGCACCTCTCCACTCTTAGCATCATGACATGCCAAAGAAAAGAAGCAATGGAAACAATTTATGACCCATTGAAAAATAGGACTAGTGGTAAAGAGGAAAAGAAGATCCAATAGATGGAAGCATTCATTTTCCTTGTACATGAAAATACTTAGATAAAAATGAAGTAATATCGCCAATAACATTCCTATTTCATGAAAAAGAAAGTAAAATGCAGTAACAACATTTAAGTACAAACAAAAACAACAATGAAATGCCTTGAGTTCAACCCTCCTTCTAGCACCATTATGTGGATGTTAAATCTACATTTGGCTCAAAAACAAACAAACATGAGTACCATTAGTTAAATCAAGCAAATTAGATATAGCATCCCTATGAAATAATTGATCATGTTATCTATGCAAACAGAGTAAGTTATCAAAATAAGCTAAGTGAAAGCATAAGAAAACAAGAGTCAAATTCTATCCCATAGTGGATTAGTGCTTCTATGGAAAGAAGCCCTTTCCCAATCTTTTTGTAAGCTCCATGATATTGATGATATGAAAATGCTATGAAGATGGATTCAAATGACAATGATATGGAGAAATATCTATAGATTGTGGAGGATTTGTTGAAGAATGAAGCCTTCTATTTATAGACTCTCAAGTTGAAAGAGTTTTCAAAAGAGAGCAATGTGGGATAAATATTTGACCAATGAGATGAAGCCACTTGTCACCTTGTGAGTGGTCGAGGAATGAGCACATTTTGGTCAATGTGCCAAAGAGGGGGAGATTCAAATTTGAATTTGAGAGTTAAATGCTAAGTTTGACCTTTGCAAAGGGACATGTAAGAGACATGTAAGACCTCTTAAATGGTTTGTTGGATGTACATGTCAACTTGTTTTTGAATTCAAACTTGGAGAATATTCCCATTTTATGCCAAGTTGAAAGTAAATAAATATTTTGATAAATCAATTAAATGCATTTTTATGTGCAAGTGGCAAAATCTAGAGAATACAAGTGATTAGGATTAGAATTTAATCATGCATTAGATTAGTCAAGATGATGTTAGATGCTTTTGACCCATTTGACTTGGATTTAGGGATCTAAGCTAAATCAAAGGGAGATGAATGATGACAAAGTTTTAGTTAAATAAATATTTGATTTATTTAGCTAAGGGGGATAATGATAGGATCAAATTAAATAAATTTAATTTATTTAATTTTAGATGGACGATCCTTAGATATTAAATCAATTAAACTTGGTTTATTTAATTGATGGGTGAATATGAACTAATTAAATGAATGATGTCAATTTCACCTGTCTACAATCACATAGAATTTTTTTTGATAACTACCATTCCCAACTCTCCAATATTCAAAACTTGTAGACACAATGAAAACCCAAAACCAACCACCAAACCTTCACTTAAAATAAATTTTAAAAATAATTTTTCCCTCCCCTTGGAAAAATTGTGTCCAACTCCTCATAATGAGTTATTTGCATGATGGAAAGATCAATAAATAATTTTTAGTTCCATTTTGTAACTCCTAATCCCAAGGCCTAAAAGTTTTCTTTTTTAGAATTTTCAAGAAACAAATGCAATTACACCTCCACAACCCCATCTATCGACTTGCATAATAGAAATGATATTTTTTAATTAAATATAATTATTCTAAACTTATTAAAATATCTTCCTAACATGAAATTAACCTCCTAACAAGAAAGAAAAATGGAAATTTCAAATTCAATTTTGTTTGGTTGATTTTGATTGCACTTTCACCTAGCATGCTCTTGCATCATCTTGGAACCACTAAATCCAGTTACCTCTCAATACTTAACAATTTCTATATAAAAAAAAATGTAAAGTAAAAGTAGGTGCACCTTGTGAGCTCCTGTACATGGTGGCAGTTCAAAATTGTATGTTCCTATTAAATTTTCACAAATTAATGGTTCCTACAAAATTGTGAATCAATTCAACATGTAAAAGGGGACTAGGAACCTATCAGTGGTTCTGACTATTCATGGAATTGTGTCAATAAAAATGGTGATTCTTAGAACCATTAAAACCTTCATATGTCCACAAATTCTCCAATTCTCACAAAATTTGAATTACGAGAACCTATTTTAGAATTTTACAAAATGGTAAGATCAAGACACATGATCACTTAACGAATTTTGAGATATTTTTTATTTTAGTAAATGAATTGTCTAGGAGAAGGAAAAACAAATATTAGTTCAATTGACAAAATGCCATCAAATATCTCTAAGATTGTTTATCAGCAGTGCAAAAATAAGAGTGGCCCAAAGTGTCAACATTTTGGTGACCTTTCTAAGACAATTACCCTTTAATAATGGAATATAGAAGCATTATAAATCCACTTGTCATAGATTCATTTTGGAAACAACAATTCAATAGGATATATCCTGAAACACAAATAATATGATACATAATTTTATATGTAGGATTGCACTTGGATAGAGACAAGAAAATATAGAACATGCGTTATCTTAAGGATAATACAAAGTATTGGAAAATACTTGAAAAACAAGTACAAATAAGCTAATACATACATAATTTCATACAATCCATGTTATAAATAATTTTTAATATGTATCCCACTAACTAGGACTAAAGGAGCTTCACCACCCATCTTGGAGAGATGAAATGTGTTGTCCTCATTGTACCTATTGATAACATATAAACCACTCCAAATTCAACATCAATCTTGGTATTCCTTCTAGCCTTGGCTCTGCTTGTATCCCATTTCATTATAAATTCTCCCTCCTTGAACATTTTGTTGACAACCTTCCTATCAATATGCTTATTGACCTATGCTTGGTGAGTCACAATTGTATGCATGGCCTTGTTCCTAATGTCTTCTATTTCCAATAACCCATTCAACCTCATGATTATTACATCATTCTCCAATCTCACTAGTCATTGTTCCAATTAAAGAGAATAATAAATCTCATGGTAATGGAATCCTTCATTCCCTACCATATAACAATATAAAATGGGAGTTCCCAATATATCTATTAGGGGTCATTTAATTTTTCCAAAGGTTTGAGTTGGGTTTACTATTGGGTATGTGTAGGATCATTATGGAAAAAATAGGCCCTTAAGTGATGGAAAATTTAGAAAAAATAGATTTAGGCAACTTGCCATAAAAATTTAAATAAGTTATCTATATTATTTCAAAAATATGTAAGAATAGAATCTGTAGAAAATTGAATGTAGTTTCGAAAGTACTAGGTTTATTTTAAAAAAAATCTATCTGGTAAAAATTTGAAATTTCAATGCGTACTTAAATTTTAGGGAAAAAATATGAAGTAGGTGTCTATTTGACCACCCTATCCACAATAAAATGATAATATTTTTTTATAATATTTTAGATCATATAAGTAGATGACTCATGTCTTGATGTGATGCATAATTTTTTGTAATTTTTTTCCAAGTAAATAATTAATTATGATTTTTTTATTACAACTATTTACAAATATTAATACTCATATGTCTAACCACCTTAACTTTGTCAAAACTTCATGAAATTCAATTTTTTTTTTTGAATCCTATAGCATGCAAAGCATAAAATGTGGCACATGTTTAAGATTCAAAAAATGTGATACCATTTGAAAGCTATAGATTTTTTTGAATCAGCCTATCAATCACAACTTTAGTCATAATTCAAATAGAAAATGAATAATAGTCATTCATTAAGTTCAAAGTAAAGAATGATTTATATTGGTCGAAAGCTGAGAATATCCTTTAAAAACCTTTTCGTTTCATCAATTTTGGGTAAAAAAAAGGTCGTCAGCAACATACCCTACACATACCCACCATATTGCCACTTTTTGGCCCATCATGATCCTGCACATACCCTATTAAAAACACATTTGATTTTTTTCTATGTTCCCCTTGATTATCATAAGGAGGTTTTTATTTGTGGATTTAGACAATTCATTACCTTGAGGGTATGGATTTCATGAGGGCTTCAAGTATATATCATGTCTGACTGCCCAATCATATATTTGGGTGTAAAAAATGCTTCACATTATAAAAGATGATAATTAAGGGGAAAGGAAACATAACAATAATTACATCAAGGAATTGAATATTTTTGAGGCTTTGGTGAAATCCTTTAGTTCTCCAACATCTTTCCACTTGGTGAAGTAGTTGGTAGCTACTAGGATCATTTTGTGACAATAACTAGATGGTTGAATTTTTTTAGAATAAAATATAATCCCCACTATCCAAATGGTTGACCTTCCTAAATATGGTGAAGATGGAGGTCAACAATCCTTTTATCTCAAAAAATAATATTAGGCGATAATAATTGTCCCTCTTTAATTTAGTAGCAATGGTCAATATAGAGGTAATTTGACGAGGGTGCAACCCGAGACAAAAATAACTCACAAACAAGAGAATAATTTTACTATTCAAAAAATGGAATTTCTTACATGTAGAGGATCTCAAATCCTCAATTTGTACAACATACACTAGTGGAATTTGGCAAATAAATGACTACATGACTAAAAAATTTAGTCACATGACTAAAAGCTTTAGTCACATGACTAACACTAGTAGAATTTGATAAATAAATGACTAATTTGGTCATTTATAAGTGACTAATTTGGTCATTGGGTAAAATAACAACTAAATGACTAAATAAATGACTAACATTAGATAAATAAAAATTACTAAATAAATGTGCTCATTATTAAAATCTTGGCCATAATTTTCATTTTAATAAACATACTCTAAAACCTTCACCAAGACCTTATTTTCAATCGTAGCCTGCCATAATTAATAATAAAATATTACAAATAAAATTACTAATTAATAGTTTTTGTGGAATAATTTTTTTTTTTGTGGAATAAAATTACAATAATATTCTAAAAAATGTGCTTATTTCCCCTTTTAGTGATGGTCTCTATTGTCAAATCCCACTCAAAATGGCATGGGCCTTAATAATATACAAATCACAAAGCCTAACACTTGAAAAGGAAACAATCAGTATCAACAATGTAGATCAGTATAACCTCACATTAGCAACTATTTCTAGAGTGTGTGAACTTGCAATCCTATGCATAAAACTAGCTTTCACATTTCAATGATATGCACGCATGCAACAAAGTCCATAGGTAGCTCGTTGAAAGCAAGAAGAAGAATGCTTATTGGCATTATCAAATTCAAACTCTTGAATGAACACTAATACAAAAAAAAACTACAAGTTAGTTACTTTGATTTTATCAACTACATTTTTCCCCCTTCCAACCAAAAAACCCTCATTTCATACTTAGTTACAAAGTGTCTCCAATGATTAAGCCAAATTCCTTATTTCAAAAAAGTAGTCATACACTACACATGAAACATTAATATCAACTTTCTCTAAAACATGACCAAAAAAACATCTTTCTTTTCTCTTTCTAACAATTTTCCTACAAGTATGAAAATACATAAAAGCAACAACAAAATAAGACCAAACACTCTCACAACTCAACCATTTTGCTGGCACTAAATGCCATTGGAGTTTCTCATTTATGTCATATTTTATTTCGACATTAAGTCCCAACTCCATATTTTCTTGAGATAATTTCCTTTCACAAACTAGATACTCATTTGTAGATTATCATAGCAATATTTGCAATTACACTCCTTCAAATTTGAATGTGGATTTTATTTTCTAGGATTGTAATTGAATGCACCTAAATCCTTATGACATGGCTTCAAATTTGAATGTAACTTTACTTTTACTTTATAGTAATTGAATGTCTTATGTAAGGGAACTCCAATTATTTGGAATTCATGTCATTATGAAAGAACACTCATTATTTGCAAGCTTTCTTGCTACCTCTTATTTAAAGTTCTAACTTAATTAGCCTTTGTGGATTGAGATGGATTATATTTAGAATATGAAACATCTTTATTATGCAAAAACAATATGTATTGATTTATTTGATGTTTTCTTGATTATACTATTTAGATATCTATGTTCATATATCATTGGTAGATATAAACAACAAAAAAATAGATCAACTATTAAGCTTTTAAACTTTAAAAATCTACACAAATGACTAAAAAAAAGAGAAAAATTATTTGCACAAATGATGACAAAGGCTTCAAAAAAGAGAATCAAAAGAAAAGGTAATTTGTAGGTATTGGCAACACAAATTACTATGCATGATTTATTAGTTTAAAATCTATTAAACTTTAAATTTATTTCAAAAAACATAAACTATATTGCCTGTAGTATCCAAACACATTGACAACAACTTTAATAATACTACTGCTTTATGTAGTAACCAATTGTAACCTTGAAGACCAAGATCCAATTTTTTCAATTTTGGTTAAACACTTTTTGACATTCTTATGTGGTTTTGTTATTTGTTTTTTTGCAACATCAACTTTTGCACGAAATGAATGAGAAGTAATTGGTGAACATCATGGCTTTCAAATCACCCCCACTTAAAAGCAAAAAGTGAAGATACTAGCTAATGTCTTTTAAAGGATTAATTTAAAGGGAATAGATATTATTTTAAAACTTTAGAACATGTCTATTATGATAATTACTATTTTTTATTAATAATGTCTATTGCATGATTTCTAATTATGAGAATTTTCGCCTTCATGTCAATTTCCTTTTAGAATACATAATTTAGAATCTATGTATGCAACTAGACTTATGTCTATATAGTCTAATAAATTTTATATTAATTAAAAATGGTGTTAAGGGCCACACACAATACATGAAAATCTAAGGCCAACAACAATGAGTTCTATGAGTAGAATTAAAAAATATATTTTTAATTACTTTTATTTCATAAAAGTATACTTATAGGTGCGAGAAAATTCACCACCATGAAAATTCATCTCAAAAGAAAATTCACCACCACAATTCAAATCAAATTTTCTCTATGATGATGAATTTTCAGTCAAGGTGAATTGTTAGTGGTGATTTTTCCTTCAAGTGAATTTCTCATGGCAGTGATTCCCATGGTGAATTGCTAGAGAAGAGAGTACTATTTTTTTAAAAAGTAGTATGATGTGTTGTCCCTTTTTAATAAAGATGTAATTGTCTTTTTATAGTCACCCCCACTTAAAAGAAAAAAGTGAAGATACTAGCTAATGTCTTTTAAAGGATTAATTTAAAGGGAATAGATATTATTTTAAAACTTTAGAACATGTCTAGATTTTGTTTTTATTCTACAATTTATGACATAGATTTGGTGTATGCCACACATTTACAAGCCATTTAATAAGAGACATCCCTCCTCTATCCTGCAATACCATTTCTAGCATGCGGGTCTCTCTTTGTTGATCATCTAGACTACGATATAGCTCAATAATGGAGTAGGTTCAATGCTATGCAATATTGATTGTTAGGTTTCTATTCAAGATTTTATCTTCCTCTAGACTTATGTTTGTTATGAATAAATGTATTGCTTATAAGATTTTCCAAATTTCCCAAAAAAATTCTAGGATTAATTTACAAGAATATTTTCATTAGAAATATTCTAAGATTAATAATTTTTATCACATTTCTTATGGAAACCAATTTTCCCTAAAATTAAAACTAATGTTTATTCTTATTTTTTTGATGGTTCTCTCTCATGTCTGCTGCTATAGCCATTAAAACTATTGTTTATTCCCATCTTTTTGATGGTTCTGAGTTGGCTCTCTCATCTGCTACTATAGCCACAGTGTTGCACTCAGGATGCAACTTCTTTTGGCTAGAAAGCTTACAATGCGTGTGGCAGGAAGTGGCCATTGTATTGGCATTTTAATGATGAGAATATGCAGAAAATATTATGCCCTAGTTTCTGTTTTCTTCAACTCATGGGTCATCTGCAAGCAAACAGGTAATTTCTTAAAAACCTCAGATCTTTATGCAAAACAAACTCGTTCTAAAACAAATTGTTGTAAATTAATAGTCTATTTTCATTGTTTATCTCAATAGATTTATACAATTAGTGTTCTCAAACTAATTTCCCACCTACTAATGACAACTATTAAGTCATTCCTAATTATTTCATTATATGGTGGTGTGACTACGAATACACAAGAAATTCAGTTATGAGAATGGTGAATTTAAATAAGAACCTTCAAATTTTTCACATTTGTTTTCAAGTCTGGTTTTGATATCATAGTAGACAAGATGAAAAACATCTAAAATTTTACATACAACATAGGTGAATGCATAGGTGAATGTAAAGATAGAGATACCAAGAATTCAAAAGGTTATGGGTTTTGCGTCTACCAGGTGAGCCTTTATGCTGATATTTTTGTAAGTTCTTACAAATTTTATTTGAAATGGCATTTTCAGTACTCTGACACAAGCATCATTATTTCTTGTCATATTCAAGATGCTAATTACTTTTATCAAAAATATTAGGATCTAGCTGTGATAGGCATTGCATGTTCTTCCCTAAATTGGGAGATAAAACTTTAATTGTTAGCCATGCTACAGTCAGGTATAGATATGCATGAGGCTATAATACAATTGAATCTATATTATTTGTTTTTAATCTATACTTCTAACAATCTAATTGATTCTATCTTATTTCCTTCTCATAGCAGTGGTCAACCAAAACCAGACCAAGAGAATGTCTTAGCTCAAGCTCAACAACACATAGCTTTACAGGTAAGACTAGGGAATCATCTTTATAGTGAGAAAATAGATTTGGATTCCATTTCTATTGTGATTCTATGTCTCTTATTCATGTATGGTAAGCAAAGCATTCTTTTTCTATATCTATATAAGCTTCTATGTATCTATAAATGATGACTTGTGGCTATCAAGGTGGGATAGAGTCTTAAAAGGGCATTAGGTCTCCAAGGTATTTTCCATCACATAATCAAAGTGTCTAGAAACTATTTTGTGAAAGCTATCTAAGGTGACTCAAAGGTTAGAAGTAGTCTTAAACTACCCCTCAATCTATGCACATTCCACTTCATATCAATTTTAAAGGGTTGTCCCTTCACACACAGTCCATTACTGACTGACATAAACTTACACATTTATATCTAATCTTTTGCATTTATGACTAATTTGTGAAGCCTAAAAGTTTTTCTTCCATTTAGTTGACTGTCCTTTCAACCACATTCTGTCAAATAGCTCTTCAATAGAAAGTTGTTCCAAAACATTCAGAGAAAGTACAATTCAATTACACACATATGCACTTGCATTAGGTCCTATTAGCAATTTTTAAGAATAGGGACATTACCTTGCCTCATAGTGAAGCCAAAATCAGTAACTTTTTTTGCATCAAAGGTGACTGTGAACTTTGATATGCTGCCTCTTAATAGATTCATGGTGAGTGTTCATTTCTAGGAACACATACTCTAATAAATGACCCAACTCATGAGAATATTGATGTATGCTATCTGAATCTTTGCTTGTAGACTATTGTAATCTTCAAAAATTCATATGCCCTACTTGTAAGGTGATAGGCTTTTAGGGTCTTCATGTTGCTTGAGGTGAACCATTATTGCTTTGCTTGAAGTCTGCCCCTAAACCCTTTCCTACATTAGTTGGAAATGCCCATCCTTCCTTGCCATTCTTAGACTATACTTTTGCACTAGAATCATATTTTTGACTATTTCTTTCCACATGCATTCATCTTGACTGTCCAAACTTTACAATCTCTTATCACAATTATTGAACCTTTTGCAATGTGACTATCATCCTCTATCTCTTGATCACTAGCCTCATTATGCTTGATTTCCTATGTGTAGAGTCTACCCAAATTTGTCTTCATTGCATAGTGAACTATTATTCTTGCTTATACCATCTATAAATACGCCTCCTATGCTTTCAACCTCTTATATGTTGTCTCTTTCAATAGGTTGTCTTCCTTAATGACTGCTAAGACTTTCACGTGATTGATAATTTCTTTTGTATGTATCTATAAATGATGACTTGTGGTTATCAAGGTGGGATAGAGTTTTAAAAGGGCATAAGGTCTCCAAGGTGTTTTCCATCACATAATCAAAGTGTCTCAAAACTATTTTGTGAAAGCTATCTAAAGTGACTCAAAGGTTAGAAGTAGTCTTAAAGGTAGGGTTACTATTGTTGATGTTTGAGCAAGGTGGTTCCTATGTTCTCATAAGAGTATAGTAAATTACCCCTCAATCTATGCACATTCCACTTCATATCAATTTTGAAGGACTGTCCTTTCACACACAGTCCATTAATGACTGTCATAAACTTACTCATTTATAACTAATCTTTTACATTTATGACTAATTTTTGAAGTCTAAAAGTTTCCCTTGCATTTAGTTGACTGTCCTTTTAACCACATTCTATCAAATAGCTCTTGAATAGGAAGTTGTTCCAAAACATTCAGAGAAAGTACAATTCAATTACTTAAATATGCACTTGCATTAGGTCTTATTAGGATTTTTGGAGAATAGGGACATTACTTTTCCTCATACTGAAGCCAAAATTAGTAACTTTTTTGGCATGAATTAAGGTGACTATGAACTTTGATATGCTGCATCTTAACAGATTCATGGTGAGTGTTCATTTCTAGGAACACATACTCTAACAAATGACCCAACTCATGAGAATATTGATGTATGCTATCTGAATATGCCCTACTTGTAAGGTGATATGCTTTTAGGGTCTTCATGTTGCTTGAGGTGAACCATTATTGCTTTGCTTGAAGTCTTCCCCTGAACCCTTTCCTTCATTAGTTAGCAATGCCCATCCTTCCTTCCCATTCTTGGACTATACTTTTGCATTAGAATGATATTTTTGAATATTTCTTTCCACATGCATTCATCTTGACTGTCCAAACTTTACAATCTCTTATCACTATTATTGAATCTTTTGCAATGTGACTCTTATCCTCTATCTCTTGATGACTAGGCTCATTATGCTTGATTGCCTATGTGTAGAGTCTCCCCAGATTTGTCTGCATTGCATAGTGAACTATTATTCTTGCTTATACCATCAATAAATATGCCTCCTATGCTTTCAACCTATTATATGTTGTCTTTTTCAATAGGTTGTCTTCCTTAATGACTGTTAGGATTGTCACTTGTTTAATGATTTATTTTTTATGTATCTATAAATGATGACTTGTGGCTATCAAGGTGGGATAGACTCTTAAAAGGGCATTAGGTCTCTAAGGTGTTTTCCATCACATAATCAAAGTTTCTAGAAACTATTTTGTGAAAGCTATCTAAGGTGACTCAAAGGTTAGAAGTAGTCTTAAAGGTAGGGTTACTATTGTTGATGTTTGACCAAGGTGGTTCCTATGTTATCATAATAGTATAGTAAATTACCCTTCAGTCTATGCACATTCCACTTCATATCAATTTTAAAGGATTGTCCCTTCACATACAATCCATTAATGACTATCATAAACTTACTCATTTATAACT
This sequence comes from Sequoia sempervirens, assembly GCA_007258455.2. NCBI lineage: Eukaryota > Viridiplantae > Streptophyta > Pinopsida > Cupressales > Cupressaceae > Sequoia > Sequoia sempervirens. Next base: position 225,806,097 of record VDFB02000015.1, on the reverse strand, counting down.
AATATTTTGCATTTATGACTAATTTGTGAAGCCTAAAAGTTTCCCTTGCATTTAGTTGACTATACTTTCAACCACATTCTGTCAAATAGCTCTTCAGTAGAAAATTTTTCCAAAACATTCAAAGAAAGTACAATTCAATTACTTACATATGCACTTGCATTAGGTCCTATTAGCATTTTTGAAGAACAGGGACATTAATTTTCCTTGTACTGAAACCAAAATTAGTAACTTTTTTGCCATGAATTAAGGTGACTATGAACTTTGATATGTTGCCTCTTAATAGATTCATAGTGAGTTCATTTCGAGGAACGCATACTCTAACAAATGACCCAACTCATGAGAATATTGATGTATATTACTTGAATCTTTGCTTATAGACTATTGTAATCTTCAAAAATTCATATGCCCTACTTGTAAGGTGATACGCTTTTAGGTTCTTCATGTTGTTTGAGGTGAACCATTATTGCTTTGCTTGAAGTCTGCCCCTGAACCCTTTCCTTCATTAGTTGGCAATGCCCATCCTTCCTTTCCATTCTTGGACTATAATTTTGTATTAGAATGCTATTTTTGACTGTTTCTTTCCACATGCATTCATCTTGACTGTCCAAACTTTACAATCTCTTATCACTATTATTGAATCTTTTCCAATGTGTCTATCATCCTTTATCTCTTGATCACTAGCCTCATTATGCTTGATTCCCAGTGTGTAGAGTCTCCCCAGATTTGTCTTCATTGCATAGTGAACTGTTATTCTTTCTTATACCATCTATAAATATGCCTCCTATGGTTTCAACCTCTTATATGTTTTCTCTTTCAATAGGTTGTCTTCCTTAATGATTGTTAAGACTGTCACTTGTTTGATGATTTCTTTTGTATGTATCTATAAATGATGACTTGTGGCTATCAAGGTGGGATAGAGTCTTAAAGGGGCATTAGGTCTCCAAGGTGTTTTCCATCACAGAATCAAAGTGTCTAGAAACTATTTTGTGAAAGCTATCTAAGGTGACTCAAAGGTTAGAAGTAGTCTTAAAGGTAGGGTTACTATTGTTGATGTTTGAGTAAGGTGGTTCCTATGTTCTCACAACAATATAGTACACTACCCTTCAATCTATGCACATTCCACTTCATATCAATTTTAAAGGACTGCCCCTTCACACACAGTCCACTAATGACTATCATAAAATTACTCATTTATAACTAATCTTTTGCATTTATGACTAATTTGTGAAGCCTAAAAGTTTCCCTTGCATTTAGTTGACTATCCTTTCAACCATACTCTATCAAATAGCTCTTCAATAGGAAGTTGTTCCAAAACATTCAGAGAAAGTACAATTCAATTACTTAAATATGCACTTGAATTAGGTCCTATTAGCATTTTTGAAGAACAGGGACATTACTTTTCCTCGTTTTGAAGCCAAAATCAGTAACTTTTTGGCATGAATTAAGGTGATTGTGAACTTTGATATGCTGCCTCTTAACAGATTCACAGTGAGTGTTCATTTCTAGGAACACATACTCTAACAAATGACCCAACTCATGAGAATATTGACGTATGCTATCTGAATCTTTTCTTATAGACTATTGTAATTTTCAAAAATTCGTATGCCCTGCTTGTAAGGTGATGCACTTTTAGGGTCTTCATGTTGCTTGAGGTGAACCATTATTGTTTTGCTTGAAGTTTACCTCTCAACCCTTTCCTTCATTAGTTGGAAATTCCCATATGTCTGTCAGCTCCTCTCAACCTAATGAATAATTTTTTTGTAGAATCCAAAAAAAATGAAATTCAAAGAACCTTAGCCAATGCCATTTTTTCAAAGAGATTAGGAAATTGGACATAACAATCATGCTTTAATGTTTAAGAAACATCAGAGACAATACTGACCTATAGCTTTTACCAATATGCTTCAAATGAAGCCATTCTCTACAATGACCACAGGAAAACACACTTAAAAATAATGGCAATCATATACTGGCTATATCCATAAATAACTTAATTCAATTTTTCTTTACTAGTTAAAGTCAGAAATTTGTTATAATCAATAGATTTGGATTTATCCTCTCAATCAAAATGTATGAAAGCATATTCACATTTTCTACCAAAAACAAATGCTTTAAGTGTAAATAAATTTTTTGAGAATGAACACTAAAAATACACCCCATGAAAACATCCTAAAGCAAGTAAAAATGATCAATGCCATAGACATATTAGCATATAAGATACAATCATCTCCCTATACTAATACTCCTAAGTTAAATAAGCTTTCAATGCAAAATATTCAGAGAAAAAGTTAGTAAACACAATATAGAATTTAATATATAATCATAATTTTTCTATCAACTTGCAAAGCCAGATAGTCTCACAACTAGCAAATGAAGTTACTATGTGCTTTACCTTAGTTGAGCTCAACGCCACTACTGCCTACTTCCTACTAAAAAAGATTATCAGACATGACCCAAGCCATAACAAAAACCTAAAGCGCTCATCCTAGTACTAACATTACCTGCCTAGAACCCACCAAGCCATGCAACATCAACTCTCCATCTCCAGCAGACCTCAACCCATAATGAACCCATAATGAAGTGTGCCCTTCAAGTATCAAAGCACATTCTTTACAATAATCCAGTGAACTTGCCTCTGCTCAACCATGAACAAGCTCAATGTATTCACTTCAAAGAAAATATGTAGTCAAATTTATCAAATACACGAGGGAACCTATCAATAGCCCATACATTGAAGGATCCACACAATTTAAATCTGAATCCACAATCAACTTCAAATTCAAAACCATCTACTCAAGATTTACAACCCATCATCATAAATCTCTTTAGAATCCATAGTGCAAGTACCCTAGTCTCTTGTGCCAAAGCTCATACAATTGGCCACTATCATGCAACTAGACTATCATGCAACTAGGCTCCATCTTTGATTGGATCAGCAAGTAATATATAAAGGCCACCCTCTCACATACCTCAAGCAAAAACCTTTCTAATTTAATAATGTCTTGATGACCATCAAACTCAACCAAACACCTAAGATCACCTAAGATATGTCATTGTTGACATTGAAAGCTATTTCTTTGCTAAACAAGAAAATGTAAGACATCACAAAGCTCAAGACCATCACCTTAAGGCATGCAACATATAATCCATGTAACTCAATATTTGGTATCATCACCAAGCTCCACATGTATACTTGCTTCTATTCTTTCAATCTATTGAAAGCATCCTTATTGAAGATTGTGTTTTGATGCTCCATTGTCCACATATGACCATACATGAAAAATGATGTTAGTGGATAAGCGTGACACCATAGAAAAGGTTATTTCAAGCTTGGATGAAAGCTCATCCACTACTAAAGCTTTTACACTTTTTGCAAACTAATTTCGCTACTTGCCCTTCCTTTTCTTCTCAAAACACTAAAAAGCATAGTGGCCATTCTTGTGGCATTTGAAATATTTAATAAGTGGCTTGAGACTTTCTTCCACTATTAAGAAGTGCTAGAACCTTCCATTTTCCCTTTCTAATCCTTCCAAGTTCTCCTTTCTTACCACTTTTCTTCATCTCCCTAATGAGGGCTAGGTTTTGATTTTCTTCCACTTTATCAAGAATACTCTCCAATTTAGTCTCCTCCCAAATGAAATCATCTCAAAGCTTTTCAAAGTGGGGAAGTTTCTCATGAGCACAAACACCTCAAACAAACAAATCCCAAGATGAAGAGAACCCATCTATACTATGGGGACCAATTCATCATCCTCCACCTTCACCCTATAATAGCAATGAGCTAATGTAAAAGCTTAATGACCTCCATAATAAGGAAACTAGCCATGGTGTTTGTATTGCTCATGTGTGTGGTATTCAATATTTTCTTTAGTAGCATTTTGCAAGAAATGTTCATACTCTAGTATAAAGCAATCAAGGCAACTTACATTTCCTTTGTCGTATTATTCTCTATGATGTGAGAGATCGAGTAGTCCTTCACTGAAAATAGGATGATTTACTTCACCTTCGATGACTTTTTGTTATGTTAAGCCAACTGAACAAGGTTGATATGATTTGTAACCTTCATTTCTATATAACACCAAAGATCAACCTTCTTTGTTGGCATCTGCATCTGCCCTTCCAAGGTGTAAAATTGGACATACCCTTTAGACAATCACACTCTCTGAGACCCGGATTGGTTACACCTGTAACTCTAGGAACACACTAAAAGCAAAGCAGATCAGTAGGGAATAATTTAGATCTACAACCTCTCACAAATCTGGAATGCTTCACTCCCTAAAGCAAATGCATCACACCCCTAAAATCCTTTGACAACTCCCTCTCATAAGTGGCAGCCAATTCCATACATAGATCTAGACAATTTCAGAGACAATATTAACCTCTTATGACAATTATCCTAACCATAAAAGATATGGGGTTAAAATGCTTGTTATTTATTTTCCATCTTTGAGCTCAAATCAGCAAACCTTGTATCATTCTTTTCTTAGTATACATTTTTTTTGTGGTTAATTATGTATTCTAGCAATGATCCGTGTGCTATGGTTATAGGTAGTAACCCAGCCTAATTCATTACAATTTTGAAATGCTATTCTACTATACATTTAATCTAATATGATGTAATTCATAATTGACTATCCTGAGTTGTGCTTCCCCAATTAGTTATGGTCTATCATTACAATTAATGATTTAAACATGACTCAACGGAAATGACTATCAAAATCATGTCACAGAATCACCTTTAATAGGCATATCAAACAAGTGTTTGCATGTTACTTATGAATGTTCAAGGATACATAAGGTTCATCCAATATGGAAATGGTTCTTTTGAACTCAGCCTAATTAGGAAATTTTGTTTTACCCAAATTTTCTTGCTTCAAAAGTTTGTGTTATGGTATTTATTTGCTCATTTAAGTCTGCTTTTTTTAACTTCCAATGATAAGCTACTTAGAGCCTACAGGTAACTACAATTAGGTTATGTGTAGGGGACAAAGAATCACAACTATTTTTTGTTCACATTCTCCATCTTTATAATTTTTTATTTGCATCATAAAGGATAGTCATGTCCGATGAAATTCAAACCCAAAATCTGACTAAATTTAAATTTTGTGCCCCAACCATCTAAGAACACAGTTAGCATTTCTCCAAAACCAGATAGAGGACATGCTAGACCCAACAAATTCAAATGCAAAGTGTCTATTTAATTTTGTTCCTTTATCATGATATTTTTTACCCCTAAAACTTTAAATTTATGTATTTTCATTGGAGTGAAATGGTCATATTTCATAAGAAATTCATTTCCCAGCATATAAAGCTTGGTACCTCAATGAACTGTCTTTGTAATTTTATTCCTTAACTTATTTCTCTGTTACAAAGGAGCCATGCCTTAGTAACGATGTTCAAATGATCTGCTTGGTTTCTAAAGTATAGCCATGTTCATAATTATTATTCTCTGACATGCCTTAATTTACATTGTAGAATTATAATACTCATAATACTATTTTTTCCCTACACCCAAACTTCCTAAGGCAGGGACTCTAGCTCACACAGAGCGCTTGTTTTGAAAGGATTTGGTTCGATGGGAGTTGGTGTCGATGCAATTATGATGATTGGAGGTGGCGTATTGTTGACTCCATTAGTATTCTAGATCGATCATTTCTATAAATAAAAAGATCAATTCATATCAATAAAAATCGTACCAGTTGTAGCCTATGCACTATATTAATTTTACCTCAACTTTTAGGGTTTTACATGTGATTTAAAATACTTTGGGTCTATGTGTATTCACTATTTGCCAATTTCCATTACTTTTTCAAGTAGCCTTTTTTTGAATGAAATGGCAATGGCGGTTATGACAGGAGGAGAGCAAGGAAACATCATAAGGGTGAAGTTAATTTCTACTTTTATGCTTTATGCACTATTTTAATTGAAACCCTTTCATTATTACTCAATGGTTGCTAACTGTTTATTGTTGTTACCAGTGACGTTAGGTTATTTCTTTTAGTGAACCTTCAACCAATTAATTCTATCAGTTTCAAGTTGCTTCACCGCATGATACCTATTGCAATGTAAACCCTTTCATTTTAAGGAAAAATGGTTGTTAACCCTCCATTCATTTTACCATTGGTGTTGGAAGAAATTTTGTACTTGAAATGAATGCCACTTTCCAAGGTATTTTCTGACAGGCCCACTATTTGTAATTTTATTTTTGAAGTAAAATCTATATTGTAGTGACGTTAAATTATTTTGTCTCGTATTGTTTTTATTTTTTTTATTTTGTGAATTTTTCTCTTCAAACGAAAACCAAATTTCTGTATAATTTTAATTTAATTTAAGTTTTTAAATTTTAAAAGAACCCATCATAGAAAGGGCCACAATTACAACATTTTTCGCTATAGTGATATTGTAAAGGGAAAAAACTCTGATAAAGCATGGCTAGCACAGTGTAATGCCCTGCCGTGTGAACCCTAAAGGACAACAAACACTGCACTTTTTTTTTTGAAAGTGAAACATTGCGTAATATAAATTTGCACATTCATTACATGAAATCAATTATGCAATTACAAAGTCATTCACGTCCTTTGGGGTACATGAAACGGTCATTACAATTCATAAACATTTATGAAATGAAAGTGAATAATCAACCAAGATTACACAATGATGACATTCAACCGTCCATGATTAAAAGAGAGGAAATTGATACATCATTTTATAACAATTCAATTCATAGTTCCATAACACAATAGTGGAGCATATTTTCATAGATACAACATATTAGATTACAACTACCACATAAGGTTTACAAAGGTAAAATAAAAATACATTGCAGTCATTTTAGGAGTACATTACATCACTTTAGGAGTATATTACATTTCTTCAGGGGTCCATATGTATCCTATAATGCAAAGGAAAAGATTCATCAAATACAAGAATGTTACATAATTGAACATGGTACAATAGAATCGAGGTAGAGTCCTGGATCAACAACATCATCACGAACTCAAACTGGGGACTCAATGGGGTGGATAGCATGTTCCACCTGACCATGTGGACCTAAAGGCCCACCCCCCGTGCTAGGAGATGACAAGAAAGGATCCACATCCAAACAAGGTCAAGTAGACAAGGCTAACTCCACACTAGCATAAAACAACATCAAACAAGTACAACTTTGCTTGTTTAGGAAACTCTCCCAAATAGTTCTGAAATAAGACTCACAACAACAAGGGTGTACCAAGCATAAATGCCACAATGAAAACACATGCGAGGCATGAACCATCTCGCTCATAGTCGTAACCAAAGGCAAGGAAAATCATGGAACAAGGTACACCCATGAGGTCTCAAGAAAAATAATATAGTCAAGGATCACAAAGGTCTAATCATGAGAAAATGCAACACATGATAGTTTTCCCATTGCCTCAGGAAGCCTAACAACCTACACCCATAACTTACCAAAAGGGAGTGACTTAAACATTTACGAGTTCCCAACTCATCCAAAATATGACTAAACGAAAGTCAATTCATAAAGTTTCCTCAAACAAAATTAACACAAAAGGAAGAATCACATCATGGGTTCACAAAATGATTATATAAGTTTCATAATAAAAATCGACAAGTGTAGAGTAAAGGAGACAATATCACAAATGAAATTAGAAGCCAATACTTACAAAAAAATTATCACCTTTATACAAGATCAAACACATTAACAAATAGCTAAGTCTATGGTCAGTTCATCCAAGAGAAACATGATGGGCAATCAAATAAGCAATAGCAATTTTATCCATGATATCAAACTAAAGGTTACAATGAGTTTGACATTAAAATAAGCTATTTACTTGATCAAATTAAAATATTGTATACCGATACTTCAAGAAAACTCTCTTATCCAAGAAGTAACCATTCCAAATCCTGAGGGTTTAAGCTTCACTATACAATCATGTTATAGGGTTAAATAAAAGTAAGTTTCACAAGATAATCTAAGGTGTACCCTACGCTACCTTTAGTAACACTCTAATTACTTGCAATGATCACTAATTTGACTAACTCCAAGAAGTTATACCAACTAATAGACAAATATATCATCTATCGAAAAGGCAATGATAACACTATTTCATTTTCTCCCTTAAACTCTAATCACCTACAAATTTAAAAATACTCCTTCAAGTTCCTATGTCATGCCCAAAATTACCAGACATAGTTGATCTATTAATGACATTAATATAATTCCAATACATTAATTTTGTATTTTTACCAATGTACCTCATTTCCATTCATTTTACAAATATTTTTCCCACCTAATAAAAATATAAATATTATTCATAAGGTAATTAAAATTAAATTAATGAGTTATATTTTTAAATTATCCTTAATAATTATTTCCCAAAAGTAATTAGCTAAATTAATCCTTATTTATAATTTAAATTCCTTTAATAAATAATCCTTATAAAGTTAATCTTAAGAATAAAATCTAAATGATTTTTATATAAATATAAGAATTATTAAGGAGAAGTGCACGTATTTAATTTAAATTCTAGGTATGAATTCAAGTAACTCAAAGTAACTTAAGATAAATAAATAAAAAGTGGTATCTACTTGAACATGGGAGCCTAATAGTATTAATACGTGAACTGCCCCATATTAATATTGTCACGGTGTTTAGTCTACCATTTACATTCTAAACACTCTTTCTACAATAAATCATATTCTTGCGAGTTAAATGATTCATTTTGATATTTTATTGATAAGGCAGAGGTCAACATTAAGCAACGTTAAAAAGTGACTGGTATTACCATTCCAAGCATCAAGGGAATAACACTAGTGATAAAGTAAATCTTATCACTCCAACATACTACCACTATGTCCGAAACATTGGTTTGAAAAGTGAGGGAAGAAATAAATGATTCCTTTTTAATCATTTGGTTTGAAAAGTGGAAGAAATTAATTAATACAATATCAACCATGAATTCCCTAGCAACCAACCTAAACGCCAGTCTTCGTAAACCTTATTTCTCTCGTTGCTAAAAGACTCTATGTGATAGATTATATTTATTTATTTTGCAGCTGGTGGCAAGTGACGGGTTTAAATGGTAAGGAGATCAAAGAAAGATAGAGGAATTATAACGATACAAGGATGCAGTTGGATTGAAAGTCGTAAATTGGTACATACTTTCTGCATATGAGACAGATCGCATTCACAGCCCAGCAGATCTATGCGCTGTTGGAGAATTTAGTTTGGCAGATGAAGGCGGCAGGGTAAAGGTTGCCGTAATGACAAAACTTAAATGTGCACATTATTAGAATCATCGCTGGAAACCTTATTTTGAGGCTGCAGATTCACCAAAAAGGAGAAGTGAAAGGTCATTATCAGCTAGAAAGAGTCTGGAGGAGCCAAACCAAAAGCGGGAAAGTGCCCAGGCAGATATGTATTCAAACATGTAGACGCATGAGCAAGCCCTGTACACTGTTTAACCAAATTCCGCTAAATGTGATCTCAAGGAATGCAATAATTGCAAGACATGCACAAAATGGATTTTTAATGTATCACTTGGGATTTTAGAATTTACAGTAGCAGACTGGTAACTTCAAAACACAGAATTATTCATCACTCCTTGCTGACACTGGTTGCTAAGGATAAAGGGCCTGAAAATGCAACTGGGGGTTAGCTCCAACGTATGCAATGATGTTGCATACTCATATAACGATGATGATGTAGATGAGATAGTGAAACATAAATCCAAGGTCAAGTTAAATGGAGGAAAAGCAGGCATCTCCAGGAATACAAGGTTGCAGGATGAGCACAAAACGGATTTGTTTAAAGCCTTTAGAAGCTCTCAAGCAAAAGCAGTCAACAGGTGAAGGCGCAAATCAACTAGGTTATCAAAACCTTTAAACTTCCTATTATGTTCAAACACTGCGGCTGATGCAGGTTGACAATGGTATCAGGAGATTATTTATACCTC
>VDFB02000015.1:225682527-225796044 GCA_007258455.2 Sequoia sempervirens | reverse complement strand
TACCACTGCATTGAAATCTCAAATTTTCACCAAATAGATTTTTATTTTTTCAAAACAAACCTAGTAGTTTAGAAACTACATTAAATTTACTACAAATTCTATTCTTACATATTTTTGAAATAATATAGATAATTTATTCAAATTTTTACGTCAAGTTGTCTAACTCTGATTTTTATGACTTTTTTGCCACTTAAGGGCTTGTTTTTACCATGATGATCCTGGACATACCCTCTTATACTTGCTTTTCAAAATGGAAAAGCTATCTTACACAATGACTACTAGTTTCCTTTACTATACTTTAATGTCATATTGTAGAGATTCGGCATATGACATAATGTTGTCCTTCCTCTTCTAACAATGCATTTGTCTCTGTTTCTTGGTGAATAAGTGTTGCATCCTTTTACTAATGTCAACTTATTTACCAAGGTAAATGATTTTATAGCCTTTTCTTTAAAGAATTTTGTAATAAAAACTATGTGCATTTAAAACACACATACAGGTTTGCATATATTGTGACAATGCAATGATTTCTTTCATTTGAAAATTCTCTCTAGAACTTTTGAAACACAATAAAACCCCATAATGTTTTCATTGCATAAAACATTTTAATGAGTTGGGATCAACCCTTGTGGGAGCCACATTTTCCACCACTCATATTTAAATTCAATTAGCAACATTACATTTCTTGTACCTGCACATGAAACAAATAATTCAATAAAATAAAGGATCGAATAATTTATTTTCAAGATTTGGCTTGGTAGTTCTTTTATTTATCTCTCAATATTTGACTAAGTTGACTTGATTTGATAATGAATAAAAATTATATCTTTGTTGAATTGAACACATTTTAGGATCTCATGACCTAAGCTCTAACAAAACTTTTCAATCACTTGAAGGTTCTGGAGCTCAGGAGCAATGGAGGAAGAGATTGAAGACACTAAAGATTGAGATGAACCTGTGGAATAAACCTTACACCAACCCTCAAGGCAATGACAAACATGACATACTTTTTCATGTTACTTTTCTTTAGTTTTTCTTTAGTTGTATAATTTGTATTTCTTGTTGAATTGAATCAACTTAGTCTACCCACGGCTTGTGTGGGATCATAGAAATATATCTCTTAATAAATCAATTGTTCATGATATGAAATGGCTTATGATCAGTAATTTTAGTTTTTTCCAATTACATAATCTGAAATAACTGATGTATTTGTTGAAAGCATGTGTTGCAATCAAAATGAATGATTATTTCTATAGTTTTTTTGTTTTAGATCTGCAATTCCTTTTTGGTAATCAGCAACGACAAATATTGCAGAAAATAAAGACTTTATACTTCATTCTTCTGAATTTTCCCTTTCCAAATGAAACTTGTTTATTGGTTTGTCTAAACTATTCAATAGTTTATTCTAAACTATTTGAATGATTTGAACAAATCAATCCTAGACAACTCTTTCATTTTGAAAGCAAGGATTCATTGGATGACTTAACATCAAAAAATTTATACTCCAGCAAATAACTACTCATTAAATCTTCACTAATTTTAAGCAAAAAGCTAAAAATTAGTAACATTTTTGGTGACCTCTCAGGGGTGTTTGCCTACTAATCAAATAAGGCTAGTTGCCTTGCTTATCCATTAGGTATGGAGTCCATTTCTTCATTTTTCTAACTCAAAAAAATTTGTACAAAGCTCCTTCATTTTGTTGTAACTTCTTGTAAGTTTTCTTTTACTAGTTATAGTTCTATAGAGTATACATTAGTTGTTCATGACATTGAAGCTCTATTCCATGTTATGAATGAGAGGTTTCTATTTCATGGAACTATAATTAGTAACAGTAGAGTTTTTATTTCTCCCCCAACAAAACTCAAAGTAAACTACCAATTGTGTAGAACAACACTTAGAGAAAACACATATGCAACTAATCTATGTGTAGAAGCACTTATTGAACATCTAGAATCTACTCAAATATGTACAAATTTAGATCCTACCTCAAAATAAATGCTTGAGGTGAATCCCATTCATTGGGATTGGCTCCGCTTCACCATCCAACTTAGAAAATTGGAAGGCATTATGTTATTTCTTTTCAGTAATGATGTAAGGGCTAGTCCAGAATGCATCAAACTTGGAGTACTTTCTAGGTTTTTTTTTTCAGTTCATCCCACTTTAAAACTATGTCACCCTTTTGGAATAATCTTGGAGATTCTCTCTTATAAAATGATGTTTTCACTTGAGCTTGATGTTTCTAATTCTTCTTCATTGCTAATCTCTTCAAGTTCAATCAATTGAGCCAATCTTGTTGTCATAGTCTCTTCTTCAATCACATCAAGCTTATTTACCATATCAAGGGCTAGGAGCTCAAGTGATATAGGCAGTCTTACCTCTTTTCCATACACAAGCATGTATGGTGAAATTCTAGTTGACCTTTTTGGTGTAATTCAATTAGCCCACAAGGCTAATTTCAACTTGGTATGCCAAGCTCTTTGATTACCTTCCATAGTCCTCTTGATAATCCTCAAAAGGTTCTTATTAGTGGACTCAACTTGTCCATTTCCTTGAGGATAGTAGTTAGAAGATGTATTCAGATAGACACCATTTCTAACATCCCACTTAGATATCTTAGTTCCTATGAAAGAAAGTGCATTATCTAAAACTATTGATTCAGGAACTCCAAACCTAGTTATCATCTCTCCATAGAAGTTCAAAATAGTCATCTCATTTGCTTCTTTAAGTGCTACATCTTCATTCCATTTGTAAAAGTAATCAATGGTTGTGAGCACCCACTTCTAGCCTACACTTGATGGTGGGTTTATGACTCGAATAAAATCTAATCCCCACTTCATAAAGGGTTGTTCAATCTGAACTGGTTGTAATTGTGAGGGCCTCAAGCTTCTCCTTTCTTGCAAAAATAACACACTCTTTGCATTTTCTTACCAATGAATGGGAATCTTTGAATAAGGTAGGCCAGTAATATCCTCCTTTCTTTATCTTAAGAGTTGTATCTCTTGGAGAGAAATGACCACCAACTGATCCTTCATGAAACTCATATAAAACTTTATTAACTTGATCAACTTCTATGCATCTAAGCAGAACACCATGGAAATCCTTTTTAAACAACAAACCATTCAAAAGTACATAAGATATTGATTGTAGCCTAAAGTAACTTTTTTTTTATTGACTCAAACCAGGAGGAAACTCACTAGTTAACAAGAAATGTGTCATTTCTTTTACTCAACTAGTAGAAGAAACAGGTGCTGCAATTTGTTCCTCATTCTGATGAGCTAAAACAACATTTTCTTCTTCTCCTATATTATTGTTATTGTTCTCTATAAGATGTTCATAGAGACCTTTGCCTCTTATCAGCTTGGTAACCTTAATCTCAAGGTCATATTCCATCACTTTTGTCATCCAACTAGCTCTTTTGCTATTCAAATATTTATTCAACAAAAATTTCTTAACTGAAGGATGAGCAACCAGCAATTTAATACTATTATTAAAAAGAATATGTCTAAATTTATTTAAACTTTTGATTACATCTAAGACATGCTTTTCAATAAAGGAATAATTAAGCTCATAATCCTTAAGACTTTGAATGAAAAAAGCTATGGGTTGTTCTAACCCATGATCATTCTCCTGAACTAGCATAGCTGCAATATTATCAATATTTCCATATGCATACAGAATAAAGTCTTTTGAGAAATATGGGTTTAACAGAGTAGGAGCAGTTGCAAGTGCTTCCTTGATAAGTTGAAAGCTTCTCTTTCCTTCCTTAGTATAGCTTTTAGAATCATTATTTTTTAACATTGAAGTCAAAGGCACTAATAACTCAACAACATCTGGGATGAATCTTCTAACAAAGTTGATTCTACCTAAAAAAAATTTGCATACCTTTCTTGTGTGTTGGTAAGGGAAGAGAAAGAATAGTACTTACTCTCCCCAGATCTATGGAAATTCCATGTTTCAATACAATATATCCAAGTAATTTACCTTCATAAACAGTAAACATAGATTTCTTTTTGTTGAGAGAGACACCAAACTCTCTACACCTTTCAAAGACCTTTCTCAAGTGATCAAAGTGTTCATTTGAATATTTTGAAAAAATAGTTATGGCATCCAAATAAAGTAACACTATCTTATACATCAAACCTTTCAAAACCATTTCCATAGCTTTCTAAAAAGTACCTCCAGCATTTGACAAACCAAATTGCATCCTCTTATAAGCCATTGTACCCCATTTAGCTGTAAATGTTGTCTTAAACTAATCTTCTTCCTTAACCAGGATCTAATTATATCCTAAAAATCCATCTAATAAAGAGAATCTCTCAGAACCTGAAACAACTTGAAGAATTTATTTCATAGAAGGTAAAGGGTGATGATCTTTCAAAGAATCTCTATTAAGGTCTTTGAAATCAACACAAAGTCTGATTTCACCACTTTTCTTTCTCACAGGGACAAGATTGGATACCCAAGAGGTATGCTTAATTGGATAAATGATACCACTCTCAATGAGTTTATTCAACTCTTTGATCGTGAGGGGCTTAAGCTTGGGGTTAAGTGGCCTTTATTTTTGTCTTATAGGCTTGGCATTTGGCTCAAGTCAAATAGTATGTTGGGTAATAGAAGGATCAAAACCTTTCAGATTTGAGTATTCCCATACAAAAATTTCACTGAAATCTTGACAATGTAAAATAAATGCATGCCTTTCTTCTAATGTGCATACCTTACCAAGCTTTAAAATTTTATCTTTGAAGATCTCAACACCTTCATAATGATCTTCTTTAATCTGCAAACTGGCTTTTTCTTTTCTAAATTGATCATCTTTATTGAAAATATATTCTAAAGTAACCAAGCCTTTGGGTAGTTTGTTGGTTTTCAACTGTATGATCTGGTCATCATACTGCTATTTGAGTTTCTCTTGATTATCATTGGAAAATTATGCTTCTTCTCTCAAGAAATTAATGATCTACTAGTCACTGTCAAAAACTTATGAATGCTCATTATTGTTAGGAATTGATGACATAACAATAACTTTTACATATTGTTGTTCTTTAGAATTACTGATATCATTTGGTATATCATATTGAGTGCCTATGGCTACTAGTCTATCAACATGATTATTTTCAGTTCTAGGAATTGACAACAAATTAAAATCTTGAAAATGTTCAATAAGATCCCATACTCTATTCTTATAATACTTTAGAAAATCATTTTTAATATTATGGAGGCCTCTAACTTGATTGACAATTAACTCTATATCACCAAAAACTTATAAACAACAAATACCTCTCTTTTTTGCCCATTGAAGACCAGGAATAAGAGCTTCATACTTAGTTGTATTATTGGTGCAGTTGAATGTGAACTTGAATGTAGAATAATATCATTCACTAGTTGGAGAAATAAGCATACAACCACCTCCATCACCATTCCTACTCCTTGAACCATCGAAAAACAACTTCTAAACCTCATTTACTTGTTGATTGGACTGTTGTTCAACACTTTTTTCTAGATTAGGAATAACATAATCAAATTCATGCATCATATAAACTCCCAAATTTACCTCTTCATGTTGTTCATTTGAAGAATTCTAAACATTCTCTGCTGCCCAATTATCCAACATAATATTTGGAATATCCTATATCTGAATAGTAGTCTCATTGGCTGCAATAATATCTTCTTGATCAAATAGAGCACAATTTATAGCAATTGTTGCATTGACAACACTGGGATTATAGGGATCAATATGATCCTTAGAAACAAGTTCTAACTTGATAGTGACTTTGGTTCCATACCTAGTCCTAAATAACATATGAGACCAATTAGAGGATAAGTATCTTCCAATCTTAGTTGTGAAATTACGAGATAAACAAATTGCAAAGTATGTAGGCAACTCTATGATATAAAAATCCTGAGGTATTGAGAAATTTGGGCATACGTGCAATGTAAGACTCAAATTTTTAATGACTCCCACTATCTTAGTAGCAATACCATCTAGTTGAACTACCCTCTTTTCTAATGGTCCATACTCTATTCCAAGCTTGTCCATAATTTGCTTGGGAATTATAGAATTGTTGACCTCAGAGTGAATCATACAATTGAACTAAGTATTGTCCAACAATCAGAGAAACATAGAAGGGGGTGGTTTAACTACCTTGGTAGGTTGCTCTTTCTTTTCAGGATCTAGTCATTTGTAAGAACAACCTTAGCAGTTTGTTGATTTAAAACTTCATCAGATAAAGAAAATTTTGACAGAGCCTCTTATAAGAGATCTTTTTGCATAGGAAGATCCAAAGGGTCCAACATAGAAACACTAAAATTAGTTTGATTCATATGCTCTAAAATGTTAAAATTACTAGTACTAACCTTCTGTTGTCATTTGGGAACAACAACATTTTTTTGAACTTGTGTTGATTGAACTGGCACTCTAGGCTAATATCTACCAACCATAGGTTGTGTTCTTGGTAGAACTTGAATGTTCTATGTAGAAAAAGGCTTCACTTGACCTGGTTAGCTTGTGGATGGTTGATTTCTACCTCCATCAGTCTGCTACCCCAAGTCAACAGCCCTTTTCTTTGATCTGGTATTGGCTGCTACAGGGTCATTTAATTGATTTTGTGGATTATTAACCCCACAAAACTCCTCACCTTTCTAGTTCAACAACGAAACATTAGGATTTCCTTGCTTTGCACGAGTAGACTGATGTTCATGAATTTCCTAAGATGATTTTTTTGGAATAGCAGCACTACTTTGCACCATTAGTGCTTGATTGAGTATTCCATTGGAATAGGTACACTGATTATGGGGCTGATTACATGGAAAAAACCATTCATAATCAGCAACCAAGTTATTTTGTATAGGTACTACCTCCTTTGATGAACTTGGAGCATTGGGGTTATAAGGTTGAAAAGGCCTTTAATTGAAGTTTCTCTTTCAAACTTGAGGATTGGACTGGTATGGAGCATGGTAAGGGGCTTGGTATGAGGGTTGGTTTCACTACTTCTTAATATTAACCAGCTCATTACCAAAGGTCTATAGGGTCTTTTGAATATTTTCATTATGCTCCTTTATGCTATCTAATTCCTAAAACTGGCTAGGAACAACATGCTCTTGAGCTGCTACTTGTGTATCAAAGGTTGGAAATGTAGGAACAACAACTACAGTAGGTGGTATAATAGAAGTAATTGGTTGTAAATCAGAAAAATAAGGCATAGGAGGACTAGGGGCTATCTTACCTGCTTGAATCAAACTATTCTCAGCCCTAACAACAATATCAAATGTTGTTGGTAATGTATCTTCTCCCATAGATTGGATCTAAAGTGCAATATCACTATTTAATTCTTTTAAGTATAATAGAAAAGCATAGTCATTAGAAGGCATTACCAAGGCTAGAATTCAATTCCAAGTCTTCTTGAACTAGTAGTTGAAGTCCACCAAATGTTCATGTGGAACTCTCTTGATGGTAGTGAGCTGCTCCACCAACGAAAGATGGTTTGATTTTTCTTTGAACTTCTTATTTAGCTTCTCTCCTAGCTGATCCCATGTTGTAACTGAGTTTATAGGTAGCCCTCTAAACCATTGAAAATTTTTACCTTTAAGAGAGGCTGCCAAGAGCCTTACTACAATATCTTGTTTTGTAATATGATGCAAACCACATAACCAAGCCACATCTCGAATGTGCTCAATTATTATTGTATGATCACCAATAAAGAATGGTAAGCTCTTAAGGGTTGTTGTTGGAATATTGTTATGCTAGGGAAAATTCAAGGGGCTTCCTTGATCAAATGAAAAAAAAGTTGATTCCTAGGTGGAGGATGAGACATATTGACTACTGCAGAATTAATACTACTTGAAACATTAGAACTAGTTGAAGTCTAAATTGTAGAACTTACAAATAGAGGGTTGTTGAAGGAACAAATAGGGCTTGTTTCTCTCCTAACAACTCTGGTACTCATTGATGGCAACTCTGAATGCTCAATAGGTTTTGTACTTCATCTTTTTTGGTAACTTCTCATGTGCTTTCTCACTAAAAACTACTAAAACAAAAGTTGTGGAGCTTCCAAGTGTGAAATATTTTCCTTCTTGAAGGCTAGAAAACTGTTGCTCACACTATAACAATAGCAAGAAATAAGCTCTTTTTAAACTGATGAAATAGTTCAACATCCCACAAGGCATGCCAAAATGGTTAACATAGGAATTTTCACCCGAAGACAAGTTGAAAAACTCTTAAATATTGTGCACATAGGACTACTCTCAACCCAAGAGTAGTCCCATGTGCATAGGATTTAAGAGTTTTTCAACTTGTCTTTAGGTGCAAATCCCTGTGTTAACAGTTACTATATCATACTCACTAAATTTGCATCTTTATATGGCTAAGCATGCTTGTTCATACCATAATTGTAATGTGTTGTACACATCACACATCACATTGAATCTAGGGCCCTTTAAACAAAAACATACTTAACATTGTGTTATTTTGGGTGTTGTAAAGTGGTTTATTACTCTTTCACACTTATCTAGGGTTGCATTAATTAATTGTGGTTAATTAGAGCTTAATTGGCCCTTTAATTCAAATTCAAGCCCTCTTAATTAAACTTTCTGAGGGATCTATCCTAACACCCAATAATGATATTACATGGAATTTAATTTGGAAGGTCCTATAAATTGGTGCTAGGATGCACTCTCCTTTAGTGGTGAATGGGTCCTCTCCACATAGGACCCCACTTTCTTGGAATTTTTGAAATATTTTTTTGATGTTATTTCATCAGGTCTCGAAGCATGGTCCTAGAAAGTTGTGCTAGGACCAATTTTTTGTTTGGCTCCTCACATAGTAAATCCCTTTTTGAATTTAATTATGGTAGTATTTTAATGATTTTCAATCCTAGATCTGATGTTGGCCTGAATTATTTGAATTTTGGAGTTAATTCTTAGATTTAGTATAAACCTAAGGTTAATTTACATAGTTTCATCCTAAGTGACCTATCAAGTTCAAGTGATCTTAAGAGTGTATTCACAACAACATTATAGAGAATTTAAAAGGCATTCAAAGGAAGATTATCAAGAGTTTGTTGCAGCAATTCAAGGTCATTTCATCATGTTAAAGGCATAGTGTATTCAAGCAAGTTTTTGAGCTAATATTTTGTAGCATTCAAGATCTATTTGCAAGCGTTGTTTCAAAACTAATTTGAGATCAAGATCTACATTCTTCTTGACTAGTTCATGTTAGTTTTCAAATTTGCATTCCAAGACAACTTCGAAGGTATCACCATTTCATATTTCATGTTTCATGTCCTTATTTCATTATTTCATCATTTGATTTAATTACATAAAAGGTTTTTGACTTAGGAAAACCTCTTATTTAGTAACAATCAACAAGATTTTGTCCTATTGGATGTGTATTTGCAGAATTTAGGTTGAAGATCAAGTAGAGAATAAGATTGAAGCAAAATTGTTAAAGTTGTCAAGTTGCAAAATTATCACATTACAAGATCACTGAAAGAAGGCTATAGAATTAGTTTGAGGTTTTTGGGAGTTTATCACTAGGTATCTAAAAGTGAAGACATCAAGAAATAGAACCCAAATCTCAGTTTCAGAAACCCTAACAAGGGCCCATTCGTCAGTAAAGGCGAGTGAGTCCCTTGTGACCTAAAAACAACCTTCTTGTAGCAAGGCACACATCATTCTAGCCTCTCAAAACTTCCCTCATAGTTTCTATAATAGTTAGTATTAGTTTCTAATTGTTATTTAGGAATTTTGGCCCTCATAATTGCATGTTTCATATCACAAAATTAGAGGTTCATCATCTTGATCAATTCATTTTGGTGAACCCTATTTTTATGTTACATGCTGGTGAATCCAACCTATTGAACATGGTAATTTTTTTAATCTAGGAAGGTTATAGTCCATTAGGAGGTTCATAGTGCAACTTTCAGATAAGATCCATCATTTCTAGCATCTTCCCCATAAATGAATAACATACAAGTGGGATGAGAAATGCGATAAATCCTACCAGTGGATCAAGGACTACTTATTGTCACATCTCACTCTCATGCTGCCAATACTAAACAAGCCATCAATTCTATAGATTTTAGCTACATTAGTAGCACTAGGTGGTTTTCTAGCCCAACACGATGAAATGGAAAAGTAAGATCCATCTAATACATTAGCAAGACCTTGGTAGGGTATGAAATGAGTTACTCATCTATTGAGAAGTCATCTATAGCAATGGTCTTTACTTCACAAAAATTTAGACATTGCATGCTTTCACTCCAAATTAGGCTTATTAATAATATTGACCCATTAAGATATTTGTTATCCAAGGTGACTCTTATTGGACCAATGGCAAAATGGATAATTATCTTCACTAAATTTTACATAGACTATGTGGAGCACAAGGCTATCAAAGGAAAATTAATTGTAGACCAACTAGCAAAAGCACTCATTTATGTGAAGAATCCTTTGATATCTGCATTTCCTTATGAGTTAGTCTTTCTTCTTAATGTAGGGGATCAATGAAAAATTTACTTTGATGGATCATATACCCAACATGGATCATGGGAAAGTATTATTTTTATCACCCCTCAAGGTGATTGTATTCTAAATTTCTACTAGATATCATTCCCATGTACCAACAATATTTTTGAGTATGAAGCTCTAATAGTAGGGCTAAGGATAACAGTCCAGTGGTAGATACAAGAGTTAAAAGTATATGGAGACTCATAGCTAATTGTTAACCAATTCAATGATGACTACCAAATCAAGGATGATAAACTCACTCCTTATAAGAAGATGGTGGAATGTATTAAGGATTTCTTCATTGATATAAAATTTGAGCAAATACCTCATATGAATAATTGAGTAGCAGATACCATGAAGAAAATTGGGTCTTTATTTCTAGACATGCCACACAAAATCCTTCAATGTGAATTCTTGGTAGAATAGATTCTAGTGCCCACTTTTGAAATTCTTGTGTTTGAATTCATGTATGTAATCATTAGTCCTCAATCCCGATGGTATCATGTTATATTAACCTATTTAGCAGAGGTACCCTCCCATCTGATATCACCTCCAACCTCAAGAAGACCTTTGTTAAAAAGGAATCTCGATTCATCATCTTAGGTGATACCTTATACAATATTTGCATCAAGGGGACATTACTATGATTTCTCAACCAAGAGGAAGCCTTGACCACCTTAATAGAATTACACAAAGAAATTTTTGGTTTCCATTCTAGTGGAATAACCTTATCCAAGAAACTATTCACGACGGGGTATTACTATCCAAAAATGGAAAGATAATCTCACTAGTATGTGCAAAAATGTGTTCAGTTCCAAGAGCATGGAGATCTAATCCATTCCCCGGCTTAGGAGTTGCAACCAATGGTCACACCTTTACCTTTCTCATAGTGTGGGATTGACCTCATAGGAAATATTACCCCCACCTCATCTAATGGCCATAAATTCATCATCATGGCCATTGAATACTTTACCAAGTGGGTTGAAGCCATTCCTATGACTTACATAATGGGGAAGAAAATCTCCAAGTTTATCTTGAATTACCTTATTTTCTTCTATGGTGTTTCACAAGCCCTTATCTCAGATAATGGAACACTCTTCAAGAATTAGGAGGTAAGAGAGCTATGCCAACAATTTAATTTCCAACATCAGTTCTCTACCCCCTATTACCCCTAGGGCAATGGTCAAGTTAAGGCTACAAAAAAGACCATCCTGAAAATCCTAAAGAAGACAGTCAATGAAGTTGGTCATAACTATAATTTGTAGTTAACCCCCCTATGGGCTTATAGAACTAATATCTACATGCCTATAGGTGCAACCCCTTTCTCCTTGGCCTATAGATCATAATCCATCCTAACTATTGAGGTTGAGCTTCCCTTGTTGTGACTGTCACTACAGAATCTGATCAATGATGAAGAATATAGGATATCTCAATTGAATGAGTTAGATTTCCTAGATGAGTGTCATCTTGATGCCCTAAATTATTTACAATTATACCAAACTAACTAAAATAGGGCTATAACAAGAAGATCAAGAGTTATTATTTCCAAGTAGGAGATCTTGTCCTCAAGAAAAATTAGAAGAATGTTCCAGACTAGGATAGTAAAGGAAAGTTTGAGCGTCATTGGTTGAGCCCATTCATTGTCACAAAAATCTATGGATCACAAGCTTACCAATTTTCAACACGTAAAGATGAACCCTTGTAGGAGCCAAACAACAGTCTACATCTCAAAAAAAATTATGCCTAGGATTGAAGGGTGTAAATCTAAAAATACAAAAAAATCAAAAATTGAAAAATATCCAAAATAACAAGAAAAAGGATTTTTAAAAGTAAAGAGAAAATAATTTCTCTATTGAAAACAACTTCAGTGGCACTTTGGGCAAGTACCTTAGTGAAAAACTAGCAAACATGTGCCTTGCATAAATAAGCACCCCCATCTATCTTCAGCTCTTTAGCTTATCATGATTCGCATCACATTCATCCATCACATCACTCATCCTATTTATTCCATCATCCATCCAATTTTGTATCATAGCTTGATATTGTAAAGTATCATGTTCCCATTAGTACTACCTGACACATTCCTAAGGTGAGTTTTTCCTACCTATATCGAGGTAGTCTATCACATCATGTTGGGGGAAATTCATTATACATTGGACTGGGTTCTTTTATGTCTTAAGGTTATTGGAAATTTCATTAAAAATCCTAAAAACATCTATAAAACCTCATAAAAATCCAAAAAAGATTGCAAGATTTTAAAAAATCCAAAAACATCAATATCTTATATAGCTTTAATCCAAAAAACATTCAAAAATTGTAAATTAAAAACCAAAAACATCCAAAACACATCAAAAATCCCTAAACCTATCAAAACATCGAAAAATAAAATAAAAATTACCTTGTTGAACTACATTGTCTCTGAGCTTGAACATAGGCAAGGCCATCACTTATGTGCCCTCGAGACACCCTAGGTCAACCCTTTAGGAGTCTATCATAATAAATTGGCAATCCATTAAGAGTTCATATCTCATCAATAAACTGGTCAAAGTCAATAGAGCTACATGGTCTTTGTGTGTCTAACATAGGAAAGGCTCCTCTTTGATAAGCCCCTTGAGGCCCCTAGGAGAGTCTTTTAGGTTAGGTTCTTTGTCAAATCTTATTAAACCCAAAAACATTTTAAAACTTAGAAAAGCACAAAAACATTTGAAATTTTGAAAACCCAAAACATTGGAAAACTTGGAAAACCCAAAATGGGCTCAAATAATAAAAAACATAAACATTCACATAAACATTCAAAAAGATCAAAAATAGCCTCAAAACATTCTCAAAATAACAAAAAGATTGAAATATTCAAGAAAATATCAAAACCACCCATCCAATTTTTCTTTCACTTGCAATAAACTTTCATCCATAATAAATAAATCGCCATCTTCAAACTTTGGTAGAACAAAAAATAAACAAGTGTCACAAGTCGTAAAGTGAGAACCTAAGTGTCAAAATCTAACGTCTAGATCATAGGTAAATGAGTCAGTGGTGTTTGTATCAAAGGCCTATCACACACTTAGTCTTAGTCAAAACATCTGATAAACATGTCCTAGGATGAATCATTCCTACAATGGGCATCAACATTAGAAATCTCCTTAGCTATGTTATGTTGGCAAGAGATATAGATAACATTGACTATTTATTGTTGATCTTTCCTTGTGATTTATCTTATTGACCCATTTTGAGGACCTCTCGATCATGTCTCAATGATTTAGAGACAAAGGAATGGAGCATCAATCATTATCTTTCATTTGTTGTGCTTGTGGGTATTCTTGTAAAATAATCTTAGCACATACTTGCTTAGTTGTCTGTAGGGAAGTTGTTTGGAGTCAATTGTTGACTATTGCATATGCTTTGGTATGATATATTCTAAATTTCTAAACTACATTCCAATGAGGTTTTCATATATCAAGGTGTGAACAAGAACTATACTATTTGTTTACAAAGTCAATGGCCATCACACTAGATACAACGCCATCTTGGTTTTCAATACCATGATGCATCATGTCTATGTGTTACATCAAACATAAGGAATGATAGAGAGTCCCAATCCCAAGATATGTGAAAATAATCCATCTCATCACCATAATAATAAAGTCTTGATGGATCATGGATTTTTTGGACTTCTGAAGTAATGTCAAAATCAATGCTCAATCCATTCTTCTTATTCTTCTATCCTCTTTTCCATGCTAACTTGGTATCATGACAATCAACTAAAAAATCATCATCATGCATCTACCCTACATCCAAAAAACATTAGCACACACACATCCTACATAATCATATCATATCATCTACATATCATAGAGAATGATATCATCATATGGGAAACGTGAAAAAGGAATGTATATCAAACTCATAGCATGTCATAGAATGATACTAAAAAAGAGAAGGAAACATCCATTGCATTACATCCATATAATCTCATATCACATAGGCATAAATAAAGAAATGCATCCATAACATAAACACTTGCATCCATTGCATTCCATACATAATCATAACACACAAAATAAATGCAACATCACATCACATATCATAAACACATCCCATCATAAATCAAATCAGGCCATCTCATATATCTCACAAATGAACGTCATGATACAAATATTAGAGTTAAAGTGTAACTATCATCAATAGTACATATACAAGAGGCTATAAAAATGAGATGATGGATGTATACACATGTATAGTGCAAGATATAAATAAAAAATGTTTCTACAATGAGCATGGACTATCCCCTACTCTGTTGGTCATTGTGTCTTCACTAATCCTTGAAATAACAAGAAATGGGCGATGCTTTCATATGGTTTAACACATAGACCAAACCCACTTTCTAGCTATCCCATTGAAGGAAAACCCTAGAGATCGAGCAATGCAAAGGAGAAAGAGATATTGCAAAAGGGTTGTCCTAGGGGCTGATTATAAACTAATTAGGGGCTCACCACCAAGCTAGGGCTTCGAAAGGAAAATGCAATGCAAAATGTAATGCTTAACCCTAATATTTTGCAATTTTTAGCTAGATGACCTAAAAATGCATGAAAAACATAATAGAAAGTTGCAAGAAGAAATGTGTGCACCTAGAAATCTGAAGATGATTGGAATGAGCACTAAATTGCTGGATATCCTAAGATTTTGGCCTACTGGGACTCATACACCTATCTAGGCATATCAGTCATAGATCTAGGTTTCTGTGCAAGAATAGGTTTCTAGGAAAAGGGTATTTGAATCTACAGAAATATAGAAAAATGCCTGTAGTGGGACTCATACACCACTTTTGGCATATCACTCCCATTCCTCTCTTTTAGGAACTCAAAGTTTAGATCTGTGCTCCAATATCTATCCTTCCCTTCTAAACTAATTTTTGTTTCTAAACTTGTAAAAATACCTATAAAATATAATATAGACTTGATTTTCTTATGGGGGGTTTTCCTCGATCAAACCCTTAGTTTCGTAATTAAACCTTGATAGGAATAATGAAATATGAATGTAAATAGGAGTGTAAACCCTAACCTTAAGTATGTCTAAGATTAGGAAATCTAAAATGCAATGTAACTGTATTCTAATATGTAATAATGAGATGCATGAATGAAGAATGAAGATGAATGAATCACTTTCAGAGATCTCTAATCACCCAAGGGATCCCTAATAATGCTTATGCCTTCCTTAGGTTGAATGTAAAGTGATAATGGTGGATGGAATCACTTGAGAAACAAGTCAGTAGGCTTCGCTTGATGGCTAGTTGCATCTTTCCAACCTAGAATCCATCATGATTAACCATAGAAAACCATGATCAACCCTTAACAATGGTAGTTCTTAGATGAAAGTGAGCTTGAAGACCTACAAAAACACTCTAATGCTACTCCAAGGCTTCAACTTTGCTTTCTTTTGAAACTTGAATACTCTTGTGAAAGAATGCTTAAAGACTTTGAATGCTTGGATCTTGAAATTACTCTTGAAAATAGTTGCTTTGATGAAATAATGACTTAGAAGCTTGCTTATATAGACATTTACACCTAATTTACTGTTATTCATATTTCAAAAGTTGACATCAACCAAAAAAATGAATTAAAAAGGTGATTTTCCCACTCAAACCCTAAAAGAACCTCAAATGGGACTCATACACCACCCTTGGCCTATAGGTCCCGCCTAGGTGGACTCATATGCCCAAGGTGGCATATGAGTCCCACTCTAGATTTTTTAGGTGGTTTATTAAAATTTTAAGTTTTTTTCATGATTTTGTTGGGTTTTTATCTGAAATAAGGCTCAAGATCTTAAAAAATGGGTCTTAGGGGCCTATTAATGATGAATTGATGGGTAATTAATGCAAGGGTAATAAAATGGGTCCAAGTTAAATGAAAAATTTCCCTATCTCCAAGAAGGGAGTACAATTTTTGTCATTACATCTAGCCCCCACTTTAGTACCCATATGACATTACGTGCATATGTAAGCTAAAGGAATCCAAACAACAAACTTCATTTCAAGAAAGGATACTCATAATGTGAGAGGATGAAACCCCCACTATAGCTATCTAAAAAACCACTATGTTAGGAACCACATCCTGCAACAGGAATTTGTTAGTTGTCCAAAAATCCTCTTATCTAACTTCTTCTAGAAATCAAATTAAAGGGTAGATGTATGCCCCCCCTTGATTTTGTTTTCTTTATGGAGGTGGAATCAAGGTAGTATACTAACCCCATAGAATAAGGTAAGTCATATCATAGGGAATTTACAAGTATGATACCACATAATGGTAGACATCTGATGAGGACAAGAAAGGAATTGCAATTATAATGCATTAGACGACATAAAAAATGGAATTCACTAGCTCTCATTAAGTTAATTTCAATGAAATGTACTTTTTAACCCTAATATAGTAAAAACCCTAATTTTAACTTATATAAGAGTAAAAAGTTTTTTTAGAACTATTTTGTCTTTTACCTTCTTGTAGCATGACTTATGGGAGAGTGATAGAAGATACTAGTGGGCCATGAGTGGGGAGACTCAGCTCCTACTCATATGACTATATCACAGTCAACAGTTGTAGCACAGACCAACACATTCAGTCATAAGGAGGCTAGCACATCCTCCATGCCTCCTACACGTGATAAGGTTGTCTTTACATAGCATGTCAAAGAGCTAGGTGATAATGTTTTATTTATTGTCATTCTTTATGCTTATGTTCATGCTTTATGGTTTACTTTTATCTCTCTCTCTATACATATATATTGATGTGTATTGATTATATTTATGATTTCTATCTTGTAGGAGTTGTGAAAGACCTACATGATCTTTATCGCTAGGTTGATGCCAGATAGTGCCCCCATAATTCTATGAGCAGTCTAATAATACAGACTATGTCTCCCCACCCAATTGTGGAGGAGGATCCAGAGTTGTTTGAGGTCATATGTTAGACTATGGGTAGTATACAACATTTTCAGGAGGTGTTCTCACTGAGCCAAGGATTCCCCTGAGGAGGCTTAGTCATCTTGAGCCCTAGCAGAGGTTGAGAGACTCGAATTAGAGGTAGCTAGACTATAGGCAAAGAGAGATCGTCTAGCAAAGGATCATTAGGAGGCCATTGGATGATTACATAATCTACAGTATGCTTTGGATGTACTTGCAATCTCATGATCATGATTGTATACCATTGTCTCTTAATGGAATGCATCTAGAAAGATGTGAGCACCATATCCCAATGGATCTAGTAGTCACACACCATAGTAGCATCGTATATATTGATGACATGTACTCAAAATTTTGATGTATATATATATGATCATTTGATATTTTGTTATTTATATTTATGTGTTTACTATTAAATGGAAATGTGATTGATCAAATAATCTTTGTAAGAATATTTAATTAATGTCTCCATGATTTAACATGTTTATGTGATCTAATTAAAGCTTATTCTAGTATCTCTTAGATGACACATTGTGATTGAGTATGTTATGCTAAATTAAATGCACTTAATGCATGTACAGATCTAATCTAACATAAAACACAAGATGAACTTGAATAGCATGAAACCTAAAGTAATCATTAAAAATTAATTTAAATAATCACTTTAGTATCGAAAACATACAAATAATTATTTTTCAAGAATGAATCAATGTGAGAGCAGATAAACTATCATCTACTAACTCTAACACCACTGCTTTATCACCCAAACTATTCAAGATGATTAGACATAATACCAACATAGTTGTGTGACATTTATAGGATCTTAAGAGGTTTTATGGATCTATTTATGTTAACGAATATGCTCTAGATCAATAATTTTCATCGATTATGTAACTTGGCCTAACCAATTAGGGCTGAATTTTCCTTTTTCTGTTGGGTAAGCATTTACATTACGCTAATTTTTACATAACACCAAATCACCTTTATCAAACAAAAAAGGTATGACATTATCATTGTAACTATGTTTCATTCTTTTAGAATAAGCTTGAAGGTGCTCAAGAGCATTGATGCATTGTTCGTTGAGCATTTCAAGATGATGTAATCATTGTTCCTTATAAGTATTGCCATCAATAACTCCTTGAAGAGATGTTTTTAATTAAGGGATCTCTAACTCAAAGGGAATTATCACCTCAGTTTTGTAGATGAGGTCATAAGGGGTATTATCAGTTGATGCTATAGCATTCGTACGATAGGCCCATAACGCATATATTAGCTACATATGCCAATATTTTTTATTTTTTTTAGTATTTTCCTTAGGATTTTCTCAAGGGTTTTATTAGTTGATTCATCTTGACCATTAGATCGTGGGTAGTAAGGTGTCAAAAATTGATGTTGTATGTTAAAAATTTCTAAGAACTTCTTCACATTCTTATTCTTAAATGGTGTCCCATTGTTTGAAACTAAAGTGGAAGGAAGTCTGAAATGAGCAATAATGTGTTCCAATATCAAATGACATATTACATCAGCAATTATCGAATGAAGGGAAATTGCTTCCACCCACTTCATGAAATAATATATTGTAGTAATTATAAATGTATGTCCAATGGAGGAAGGAGGTGAAATTTTTCCAATGATGTCCAGGCCCCACATCGAAAAAGGAAAAATAGGAACTTGTGCACAAAGTTCAAAAGAAAGAGTGTGAATCAACCTACTATGTTCTTGAAATTTGTGATATTTCTTAATATAAGCAATGAAATATTGTTCCATGTTCCTCCAATAATATCCTCTACAAATTAACTTTTGCACTAGCATTCTTCCTCCAAAATGTCCTCCACAAGCACATGAATGACCTTCCTCAAGTGATATTGGAATTTTGGATTGTTTAAGGAATCCAAGAAAGACACCATCTAAGTACCTTCGATACAATACATCTGCAAAAATTATATACTTAGTGTGGAAAATTATTTTGGATTTCCCAAGGTTGCCTCTAACTCTTCTAGGTTTTTCACCTAAAAGGAGAGGAATTGGGGCCAAAATGCTAATGTCTGCACTCAAGATTAATGCAAGGATGGATGTACTATGTCTAATATGATATCTAAATGCACTAAAATGAAAATAAAAGATGATTATTAATGCAAAACTAATGAAATGCAAGGTGTTTGAAAACACATTGTGATATGCAAGAACACCTAGACATGGAGGTAAATTGT
Source organism: Sequoia sempervirens (assembly GCA_007258455.2). NCBI lineage: Eukaryota > Viridiplantae > Streptophyta > Pinopsida > Cupressales > Cupressaceae > Sequoia > Sequoia sempervirens. The sequence goes on along the minus strand of VDFB02000015.1, from coordinate 225,776,379 downwards.
AATAGAAACTGATGAAATTGAAGGTCTGCACCTAGAGGATGAAAAAGGATGGAATGTAGGTCTGAAATCCTAAAAACCCTAATGCAAAAAATGATTGGGGCACTTGTGCCAATCTAGGTGACCTAGTCCTGGTTTTCGAAAAACTACTCAGAAAACCCGTTTCGTCCAAATGGGTATCCAAATCTGCAAAATCCTCTAAAAAATAGGTTCAGTGGGACTAAGTCACCACTATTGGCAACTTAGTCCACTTCTAAATTTCTAAAAATACGAAAGTGGAAATGGAAGCCCTCGGTCTGCTCTTTCTATTCCTCCAAGTGTTGGTTTTAAAACTCTGATTTTCGGGCCTCAAAGTGACTTTTTGTTAACATTTTGACCTTGCAAGGAAGAAGATGGCTCCAATAAGTCTTCAACCTATTCTTCAATGATTTCCAAGTCCTCAATATACCTAAATCTGCAAACACACAATGAAAGAGAAAGAAATGTTGAATTTTAGGGCATGGGGATTTGCCTTGGTCAAACCCCGTTTAGGTAATTAAACCAAAATGATGAATTAAAGTAATGAAGCATGAAACAATGCAATTACAAACTTTCCATGATGAGCGATCTTGGATTGTTGCAACAATTGATGGAGAATATTTTTCTTGAATTCCTTAGAATTGAGCTTGAATGCTATCTTGATGGCTTAACATGTTAAAACCCTAGCTTGCTTGACTTGACAACATGGATGAATGATGAATAATGGATGAACATTTGAATGATTGGATTATGAATAAGGGTTTAAAGGTCTCCTTTATTATAGAAGAGTTAAGAATAAGGATCATGATCAAGGGCCAAGATTAAATTAGAAAATAATTCAATCAAGGGTGGAGGTTAATTGAGAGAAGAAAGACATGGATAGATAAATACTTGAGGTGGAAGATAAGATTGGCATAGAAAAATAGGTTGTTGGAGAAAATTAAACAATAAAGTTATTTAATTTAGGTGGCCAACATAGGAGAAATAAATAAAATATTAATTTTATTTATTTCAAAAGAAAGGTGGGAACAAATAATGAGATAATTAAATAATTAAAATAATTATTTAATTATGGAGTAAAAGGTGGAGTGTTAAAAAATAAATAATTAAAAAATAATTATTTAATGGAGAGGGAAGGGATAATTAAACAATTGAAATAATAATTTATTTAATTATAGAAGAAGAGGGAAAAGCTAACTTTTGAATTAAAATAATATTTAATTCAAAAATTGGGGGGGGGCGCATTAGACTTAAATTCTTAATAAAAGTCAAGAAAAGTGTCAAATTCATTTACAATTGTTTACAACACCTTTACAAGACATGCATTTTATTCAATTTTCCAGTGCCCAAGACCTAATGTGGATGTGTAAAACATCTCACAACACTAAATCAAGGCCTCATTGAGTCGAATTTATCATCAATTATGCCCAAATCAAACAAGGTATACACTTTTATTATGCCCAAATCAAGCAAGGTATGCACTTTTTGGTGACACACTTAGATGCAAGTTTCCAAAGATGGGATATATTATTTCTTGTTGTTAGCTCAGGAAAGGTACTAGTTTTTAGATAATCAAATATCATCATATACCATTCATTAGAGCTTTTTGTGGTGATTGATAATATCTCATCTATTTTATACTCAATTAATGGTTTCATAATTGTGTGGATGATGAATGTGAAGTATTTTGAAGGATCTTGAGGGGGTATCAGAGAAGCTATGCTTACCATTGCATTTGCATGTCTATTATCATTCTGTGGGATGCTATCAATGATAAACGAATCAAACTTCTCTAAAAAATTCATTGTGAGATCCTTTTATTTTGATATTTTTCCATGCTTCACTTGATATGTTCCATTTATTTGTTTAAGGAATAATTGTGAATCACCGAATATTTTAATTTCTCGGGCTCCCAGAGTTAAAGTGGCATATAATCTAGCAACTAACACTTCATACTCTGCAGTATTGTTTGTGCATAAGAAATTTAACCGATATGATAAGGGAATAGGTTTTCTTCTAGGCAGAGCTATTATAACTCTCACGTCGGAGCCTTTTTTGCACTTAGATCCATCAAAATACAATTCCCATGTATTTTCATGTCCTGAATAGTCAATACGCTCTCATTAGGAAATGCTTCTTCATTAGGTAATGCTAGGGGAGAAGGAGCACCAACTAACTGGTCAGTCATGGCTTGTCCTTTGATTGCTTTTCATAAAAGAAACTTAAGGTCAAACTCAATTAACAACATAACCCATTTAGCTAAATGTCCTAATAAATCTATTTTAGCAAAAAAATGTTTTAAAGTATCCAATTTTTTTATCACATGTATCTCAACATTCAATAAGTAAGGTTGTAACTTACTAATAGCGAATACAAGATCCCAACATTTTTTCTCTATCATTGTCTATCATTTCTCATAATCAAACAAAGTTCGGCTAATGTAATAAACATGATGCTCTTTACTATTTTCATCTTGATGAGCCAACAATGTTGGAAGAGCATGTGTTGATGTTGTATATAGGATGAATGATTTGTGTTGCATAGCAAGTTGTAAAATAGGAGTAGAAAGGTAATCTTTCAAACTCTCAAAATCTCGTTTACAATCTGCATTCCAATTAAACTAGACTTTTTTCTTAAGGAGATGAGTAAATGATAATGTATGATCTGCTAAGGATGCCACAAAATGACAGATGGCTTGAATTCTTCCTTGTAAGGTACACAATTGAGAGATGTTTCTAGGAGGTGGCATGCTAACTATAGCATCAACTTTCCTCGTGTCCACCTCAATGCCTCTATGACATATGATAAAACCTAGAATTTTTCCACTTTGTACACCAAAGACACACTTCTTTGGATTTAATCTCATGTTATATTTTTGCATTCTCTAAAATATTTTCTGAAGGAAATTTATATTGTCTTTTTTTGTTAAATATTCGGCTAGAATATCCTCAACATACTCTTGGTTGATCCCACAATACTGGTTTATGTAAGGAAAATTTGGTGCATCTCAGAGAAACCTCCAAGAATAGTAGTGCCTTCGGTAACTTCAATTTCGATTAGATTACCTCAAAGACAAAAACAACTATGTCCTAAAGCAGAAATAGACACAGTTCATTTCCCACATTAATCCTTCTGAGAGAAGCACATGTAAATTCAACATCATGCAATAAAAGATTCTAGAAGTAGAACCAACACAGATGAAAGATAAGATAGAAAACCAAAACACATAGACTTAGGTGGGGAAAACCCTTTCAGGTAAAAAGCCCCACACTCCAAAGATCGAGCCATTATATTATTCAGCAACTGAAGGTTAAAATACAATTCAGGCTCATAGCCTTTTCAGAGATTGCATCTTATTCATTCTGGATACAATCTAGTAACCAACTCTCCCTCTATACATTTCCTAATCAACCTCTCAAAACCAAAGAATGTTCATACTATTGCAATACCCTCACATAGTATACAGTATAGATCAACATGAGAGATCAACCATGACATTTAATCCTTGATCAGGAGAGAATTCGGTAGCATAACCCTACATCTCACCTCCTCTGTTTCGGCCTCATGGCCTCAACCTTCTAGCCAGCCACTTGGCCCTCACTCTATCACTCACCTATATCGAAAAACTATTCATCGAATTGAACATCATTTGCAATTCCAGAGTATATCCATGAACCCCCTATCTTTCAAACTTCCTCTTAGTAACTGCCGCAACAGTCTAACTACTAGTAGTTCCCATTCAGCTTTTCAGATTGGTCGAATACAAGCCATGTAGGATAGTCCTCACTCGGTCAAAGAATTCAACCTATGTTGGAATGTCGGTGAGACACTAACCATGTCTCCCCAATGACACAAATCCAGATCGTCATTATCACCAAGAGTCTTCACTATCAGTAAGACATTACACCGAGTTTACAAGCTATCGCTCAGACTTCCCCTTGTCACCAAGACATCATACCGATATCCATCACATGTATCGCTATTCGGCAAGACCATCGATATTTGATGAGACATCATATTGAAGTCCCCAAGTCATATAGACATCAGTATTCCATTCGGTGAAACAATAGATATTCGCCAGGACATCATACTAAAGTTCACAAGTCGTATCGAAGAGTCCAACCATCGGCTAGACATTCCACATTCACTGAGACTTCATACAGAAGTCCTTGTGTTTCTCCAATGACTCCATTCGCTAGGAGTCTCACTAAAAACACCCGATCACATGTGGCTTTGTTGGCCAGACTTACCGATGTCGCCAAGAGGTCATAGTGAACCCCTTTCGTTACCCCGATGACTCCAATTGGTGAGACATCTCCTTGTTGCCAAGACTTCATGCCAATAGGAACAAGTCATATAGATTTCCACATCGGCCAGACAGACCAAAGGTCATGTCGATATCGGCAAGACTTCCTATCATCGCTGAGACATTATTCTGACACATATGAGTTACACCGACGACCACAAGAAGATGCTATTGGGAAGACTTCACATATTGCCAAGACTTCTCACCGAGACACTTAAGTTCCTTCGATTGTATACAGTTGTCCAGACATCTCCCAGTCACCAAGAGATCTTTTCGAATGTTCAAGTCACCCTAATGACTACAATCAGTGAGACATCTCCCTGTCGCTAGGACCACATACTAACACACTTGATTTACCCTAATGATCCAATCACCATAGGTCACCTTGACATATGCTAGGAACCTGATAACAAACCCTTTTGTCGGCAAGAAATTCCATATCAGTAAGAGATCTCACCAAGTCTCCATGTCATAGTGATAGGTCCATTCGACAAGACTTAAACAAAGTCTCAACGACCAATGCAAACCACAAGATTCCAAATCTGCTAGTCGACCAGACAAAAGGAATGTCACACTGACTTTTCTCTTCCAGAGGTTATAGCCGGTGAGATTTAGACACATAATTCCAACAATCTCCCACTTGAAAAAGATCACACAGGCACCTCCAAAGCAACCAAAAACTAAGATCACACTAGCTCCACCAGTTCAGACCTTGCAATACTCAAGAAACCCAATCAACATGATTCAACAGATAACAGTCCACCAGACAATCTGCAACAAAGACTAGGAATCCAACTGCAACTCATTGTCCAATAAAGCAACTGAAATACAACTGATCACAGCCTCCCAGGAAATCACATAGACCTCAAACATGCTCTCATGTTGCATCAAGAATTCTGATCCAACATCCAAGATGTCCACCATTCATGAAACAATCATGTGATCTTCCAACATGCCACCTAAGGAAGAAAGATACAAGCCAAGGTAAATAAGCACCATTCCAATGAACACAAGTAAAAGAACTTAGTGATATCAACAACAGGATACTGCTACCACTTCACTGTGCTCAAAATGGTATACAAAAGAAATATCAACTTCAAAGCTTCCAACATAACACAACAGTGAAGTCATTCTCCAGAAACAAGATAAACAACACCAGTTAGAACAACAATCAGACTGATTGCTTCCATCCAATTGATAAACCCGCGTGACTGAAAATAGCACCCACAGCTCGTGCTATTCCATCCAATCTCACATACCTCAAAGGTATCAGCATTAGTAAACTCATGTTGCTCTAAAACCAACCCATCTATAGCGAATGCAAGCTCCAAGTGCCAACTAGTTGAAGAAGACAAAACACATATAGGAATTCCCACTGCCCAAGTAATCCAAATCTGAAAGATCAAAGGAATCACAAGTCTACCAATACTAGCACATAGAAAATGTAACCCTTTAGTACCAAGGAAAAATCCACAATGATATGCACAACCTGCAACAACCTGCCACAAGAAACATTTCTCTCACCACAAACCTTCATAGCCATAGAGAAACTTTTCACATCATCTTCCTGTAGAGCATCCTCCTACATACACTTCTAATAGATAGCTGTTTCAAGAATGATATTCTTCACATCCCAAAAACCTTAACAACATCCATTCATTCAATCACCAAGATCAAACTGACTTTAAAAAACATGGATGTAAGCTTCTTAAAGAAGATCAAACTACTTCATTCCCCATTTCAGGAAATCAGCCCATACAACATCTCCTACCAATTCTCATTAGCAACAAGGAGATAAAACAAAATTGTACAACTTTCACTATGAATCCTCCAGAACCATTAGACAACAATTCAAAATCCATATCATGAAAGTGAACTTAATAAAACACATCTGAAAAATATAATGGGCCAAATACCTTTCAGATAAACTATCTAGTAGACCAAGAGTGGGAATGAGAATACTCCTTCAAGATACAAGTCATCATGACTAATCCAAGAGAAATCTCCTCATAGGTCTCTTATTGAACTCAAGTTCAACTAAGGTGTAGGCTTCTTAGACTTTCTGCTGAAAAACTTTAATAAGAGTAATAAGTAGCAATACTTCTCTCATAAGAGAAAAATAGCCTCACCTTATTTTTCATGTATCAATGAGTACTAGCAATCGATCATCTCATGCTAAACTTCAACTGCATTACTGCACTATCACGAAGTATCAAGCAAATAATCAAAGGACCCAATACACAAAGAATTACCAAACCATTGTCAAAGCTCCAATCATCTGAATCAGGAACTTATCATGACATCATGATCTACACATCCCCATAGGAGATCCCATGCTTCAAGTGACTTTTCCATTGTCTCAAGTACAATGCACAATTCCAAAACTCTAGTGCACAAGCAAGAGTATACCATGACATAAAGCAAATAGACTCAAAATCAACATCACCTATCAAGCACCACCAACACCTTAGCCAAAGACTCCAAGCATCTTCCATGGATCCAAGATGTTGGACATCTTCAAGTAATGTCCATGCAAATGCGAAAGAAACCCTTCTGTAGCAACAAGATCAAAGAGCTCTCCCAAGAAACATCTGCAACACTAAAGAAGACCATTCACCACCACGTGATGAATCCACAGTCACTGCTAGAGCTCCCACTGAAACGTGACACCCGAGCTCTCCAATCATCATGACTACCTACTACAGGTTCCCATAACTGATTATACAAGTACTCAATAGTATCCATCCTCTCATCTCAAAGCACCACACCAATGCACAAGCGACCACAAACAAGGCCAGCTAACAAGTATGCACCAACAATGAATCAACCTCGTGGATATAGATAGTCCACTTCTGAGTTGTCCCACAACAAACATGTAGGTAAAGACAGCCCACAATATTGCACAACCTGTAGATCCATTCAACAGAAATGTGCAAACCCATCATCGCATTGAAAATGCAAAACTGAGATCTCAAGGAGAATATCCACGTAGACAACATGACTCAAACACTAGATCACGCCAAATCTGATTTTCTAATCATGTCCACAACAAGCACCATAATCAAGGAACCCACAAGCACCTCCATAGGAATACTGAGTGATGAATGATGTACTAACACTCCCATGCAGAGAAGAAATCATACCTCCTCAAACCATGCACCAAGCATGCATGCAGAACTACAACTATCTCATCCAGCAACACCCCAAAAAGGCCAGTGTCTAGACAATAGATTAACAACAACTCCACATGGTCACAAGTTTTTCTTAACCATGTAAAACCTGCAAAACCACATAGCCATGCAAGTACAAAACATCCTTAGAAAGGAAAACAGTAGTTCAGGAGAATCCAGGTCCCTTTCAGACCAACTCTAAAACCACCAACATGTACATGCATTCGAGAAAGAGAGAAAGGCTATTTCAGAATCTAGTAAATCATCTAATGAAACAATGCCTTCCAACACCAGGAACCACCACCTAGCATAAGCACTCTCTTCCCTAGCCTTCAACTCCATAGCCTTCAAGCATTTAAAGTTAATAGGAAACAATGCCTTCCAACACCAAGAACCACCACCTAGCATAAGCACTCTCTTCCATGATTGAGAAACAACCTTGGCTTCTCCATATCACCTAGGAGCCTGACACACAGACGCCCAATATGAAAGCTTTACTGCTACACAACCACAGAGCAAAGAAATCCACCTCATACTCCAAGGCTATACCACTACCAGCTAGGAGACACAGATCACAACATGACCAACTCCCTTTTCCATCTTGACCATCCTTCAAGCTACATGTTGTCTCAGAATACCACAAGGCTTCCACACATCAAAGGATCAATACATCAGTCCATTCCTCCATATTTCTTCCAGCCCATCAAGCTAAGAAATCTTCATAGGAGAAATATCCAGAACCAACAACTAGAAGAAGGCTCTGATACCACTTGTAAGGAAAATTTGGTGCATCTCAGAGAAACCTCCAAGAATAGTAGTCCCTTCGGTAACTTCAACTTCAATTAGATTACCTCAAAGACACAAACAACTATGTCCTAAAGCGGAAATAGACACAGTTCATTTCCCACATTAATCCTTCTGAGAGAAGCACATGTAAATTCAACATCATGCAATAAAAGATTCTAGAGGCAAAACCAACACAGATGAAAGATAAGATAGAAAACCAGAACACACAGACTTACGTGGGGAAAACCCTTTCGGGTAAAAAATCCCACACTCCAAAGATCAAGCCATTGTATTATTCAGCAACTAAAGGTTACAATACAATTCAGGCTCATAGCCTTTTCAGAGATTACATCTTGTTCATTTTGGATACAATCTAGTAACCAACTCTCCCTCTGTACATTTCCTGATCAACCTCTCAAACCAAACAATCTTCGTACTGTTGCAATACCCTCACACAATATATAGTATAGATCAACATGAGAGATCAACCATGGAATTTAATCCTTGATCAAGAGAGAATTCGGTAGCATAACCCTGCCTCTCACTTCCTTTGTTTCGGCCTCATGGCCTTGGCCTTCCAACCAGCCACTCAGCCCTCACTCTATTGCTCACCTATATCGAACAACTGTTCATCAAACTGAACATCATCCAGAATTCTAGAGTATATCCATGACACCCCTATCTGTCAAACTTCTTCTCAGTAATGTCTGCAATAGTCCAATTGCTAGCGGTTCCAATTCGGCTTTGCTGATTGGTCGAATACAAGCCACGTAGGATAGTCTTCACTCAGTCAAAGCATTCAACCTGTGTTGGCATGTCAGTGAGACACTAACTGTGTCTCCCTGATGCCACAAAGCGAAATGGTCATTATCGCCAAGAGTCTTCACTATCGGCAAGATGTTACACCGAGTTCACAAGCTGTCGCTTAGACTTCCCCTTGTCGCCAAGACATCATACCGATATCCATCACATGTATCGCTATTCAGCAAGACCATTGATATTCGATGAGACATCATACCGAAGTCCCCAAGTCATATAGACATCAATATTCCATTTGGTGAAACAATAGCTATTCGCCAGGACATCATACCGAAGTTCACAAGTCATATCGAAGAGTCCAACCGTCGACCAGACATTCCACATTCATTGAGACTTCATACTGAATTCCTTGTGTTTCTCTGATGACTCCATTTGCTAGGAGTCTCATCAAAAACTCCCGATCACATGTGGCTTTGTTGGCCAGACTTACCGCTGTCGCCAAGAGGTCATAGTGAACCCCTTTCATTACCCCAATGACTCAAATCGGTGAGACATCTCCTAGTCACCAAGACTTCATGCCGATAGGAACAAGTCATACCAATTTCCACATCAGCCAGACAGACCAAAGGTCATACCAATATCAGAAAGACTTCCTATCGTCGCCTAGACATTATTTCGACACATATGAGTTACACCGATGACCACAAGCAGATGCTATCGACAATACTTCACATATCGCCAAGACTTCTCACTGAGACCCTCGAGTTACTCTGATTGTATATAGTCGGCCAGACATCTAGTCTCCAAGAGATCTTCCCGAATGTTCAAGTCACCCTGATGACTACAATCGGTGAGACATCTCCCTGTCGCTAGGACCACATACCGACACACTTGAGTTACCCTGATGATACAGTCACCATAGGTCACCCCAACATATGCTAGGCACCTAATAACAAACCCTTCTATCGACAAGACATTACATATTGGTAGGAGATCTCACCGAGTCTCCATGTCATAGCGATAGGTCCATTCGGCAATACTTAAACAAAGTCTCAGCAACCAATGCAAACCACAAGATTCCAAAGCTGCCAGTCCGCTAGACAAAAGGAATGTCACATTGACTTTGCTCTTCCAAAGGTTACAGCCGGTGAGATTTAGGCACATAATCCCAACAGTTTATAGTTTTTGGCCAAACTGGACACTGAACTGATCTTTTCTAACTAAATATTCACTTTTAGGCACCTATAGTGGCTAAACAGTGAGGAATTTGAAGATGATCCAAACTAGTGATTTGTGACATTTTTTCTGTACATTCTAATTTTTTTTTTTTTGAAAATTTTGGAATCCAATTGCACTTTTTTTTCCATCTCCTTCGAAAACCAAATTTTTTCAATAAACACCATTTTTAAGGAGTGATGCTCATGGTATACAACATAACTTTTTTTCCATGAAGGATAAAATTTATTTTTTTCAAATTTAGATTTTTAACTATGATATGTAGCAGTTTCATTTGGTTTCATAGTGTTTATTGAATATTTTTTCCTTAATTAAGTTTCAAAGGCAAACCAATTATAATTCAGACATAGGCGGACTATATACAACATAACTCTTTTTGTATGTATCAAAATTCAATTTTTTTTGTTGGATCAAGGACTTCAATGTCTAGTGCATTAATATTTTTCAAAAAAAAAATATAATCTACTATTTTTCGACATGTGTAGAACATAGAGCTTGAATTTTGTTGAAAAACCTACATTCACAAGAAATAAAAAATAAATAAAATAATAAAATTAAATTTATTCAAAATTATACTTTTCTGAAATCTTATAGTAAGGACTACATACTTACAAAAAATAAATTTTAAATGAATTCATTTGATCCCCCAAAAGGTAAATCAAAATTGGTTTTTTATCAAGATTTTGATAAGTGTAAAGGAGACTCTGTTATAGGTATGGTTTAAAACTAGTGGGGTTCTATCCAAGGGGGTTTGATCTAAGGTGGTTCAGTCAAACCCTCTTCAATTGGAATTCTTTAAATAGAACTTTTCAAGGCTTAAATCGTTATATTTTCTAAAAATATGTGATTTTAGCAAAAATGAGGATCTCCCGAAAATTGTAAACCAGTATTGTGGGATCATCCTCTTCTAAAATATTATGTATGTAATCATGGAATATCAATGTCATAGCTTGTTGATATGTTGCACCCATATTATTCAATCCAAAAGGCATCATTACCAAACAAAATTTTCCCCAAGCTGTTGTAAATACTATTTTATATTGGTCTTGCGGGTTGATAAAGATTTGATTATATCCAGAAAATCCATGCATGGGTATGTGCAGGATCATCATGGAAAAAATAGGCCCTTAAGTGGTGATGAAATTCAAAAAAATTAGAATTAGGAAACTTGACGTAAAAATTTGAATAAGTTATCTATATTATTTCAAAAATATGTAAGAATAGAATCTCTAGAAAATTGAATGTAGTTTCTAAACTACTAGGTTTTTTTTTTTTTAAATCTATTTGGTGAGCATTTGAAATTTCAATGCAGTAGTACTTAAATTTCAGGGAAAAGATAAGAAGTAGGTGTTTATCTGACCACCCTAACCACAATAAAATGATAATATTTTTTTATAAGATTGTATATATAAGTAGAGGACTCATGTCCCAATGGATACATATTTTTTTGTAATTTTTTTCCAAGTAGATGAGGTAGATTCTTGTGAGTTGTTTTCTGAATTTTGCACTGACATCACCATTGGTTTTTTTTTCTTGTCATCTTCTTTACTTGTGATTTTTTATTCTCCCATAAACCAAGGTGTGAACTCTAAGGAACCCTAATAATCATCTAGTAATTTTAACACTTTTTCCATCTCTTGTTTTTCTTCTTTCATATTTTCTATGTTTAATGTTGGACTTAATGTGTTTAGAGGACTTGTTGTTCCTTTTTCAACTTGTAAGAAAATTTTAGACTCAAGGTCTATTTCAACTTGGTATACCTTATTGTTATATAAATACTTCATGATTCAATGAAAAGTAGAAGGCACCACATGCATCTCATGAATCCAAGGTTTTCCTAAAATAAGATTGTATGAAAGGTTATAAGGAATAACATGAATAGGACTTTGTAGGGTAGCCTTTCCAGCTATAATAGGTAAAAGTTATCACACCGAGTGGTTGCTTTCCTACATTATCAAGTCCTCAAATCGATAAGGAATCAAGTTCAATTTTTTATTTGTCCATGCCCAAACTATCTAAAATATTCACACTAGATAGATTAAGGGCTAAGTTGTTATGAACAAGGGTTATTTGTATTCCTGTTCTATTGAATCTGACTATTATCATGAAGGAATCATGTTTCTTTCTCATCTTAAAGGGAGGGAGCTCATGTTGGTGAAAGGTAATTTCTACATTAACTATATTCAATCCTTTAATTAGTGTTGCCACATCAGTTGCATTTGTATTAGAGGGGATCACAACTTGGTGCAAGGCTATTTGAAGTATAGTGTGATAATTAGGTGAATTTTGAATCAAATACCATAGGGATATTTTTGTGGGAGTATTCTTAAGTTTTTCCACAAGATCGTACTCCTTTCCGCTATTAGAAGGTAAATGAGGGGCAATAGGCAAGACAGAGTTGGGAAAAGGTGAGGATGTTGGAGTTGTTTGTCTTGGTTGTGGATTGTTTCTAGTGTTATATGTATGAGCAATAGTATTATGACTTGATTGTTGCAAAATATTGTTCTTAGGTGGTTCGAGGGTATAAATGAGTTTTATTTTTAGTTTGAGGTTTGTGTAAAGGTGGGTAAAGGATAAGTTGAGGTTGAATCAAATTAATGTCTCTTGGTTTTGGTTTATCATGGAAAGCCTCAGCGGATGAACTTTGAGATGAAATCCTCAAGGGATTCATCTAACATGTCAAAGTCATCACTACTAAAAGGCTTGTGGGTTAGGTTAACTTGGAAAAAGAGATTTGACATGGTAAAATAACTATACTTTCTCCAAATGGTTCATCTATTTGTAGGTTGTTTTGGTTTTGTTTTCTAACAAATGCCAAATGTAATCTAATCTTATTGAACTATGAACTAATGCTAAAAGTGAAAAGTACAAGAATCTAATTCTATCTACAAATGCAATGAATGTATACAATGCTAATTCCAATTATTTGAATGTAATAACAATTATGAAAAATGGAACATAAATATTTTAACAACAAATAGAACCCTCAAAACAGTGAATTCAATGTTGTAAAGTGGAGTTCCAAATCTGCACTAGGACTAAATCACCTAGATGGGTGTATGAGTCCCAGTGAGGAGTTTAAGCAAAATTTTCAAAAAAAATCAAGTGATTTTTTTGCATTTTATGTTGTACGACCTATAACCTAAGTGCAAGTGTAGGTTTTATATTATTTTGAATGATTTGAGATGCAAAAATACAACCTATATGCACTTTCACTAATACAAGAATTAGAAACCCTAGAATGCCAATTAACTAATGTAAACCTTAATGCAATGTTAATGCAAGAAAAATTTAGGATGATACTAAACTCCAAATCAGAATTATGTTGTTCTAAATGTAGGTTCACCAAAATGAAATAATGGGAAATGGGTGAGGTGCTTTCGTATGGTTTAGGACATAGAGCAAACCCACTTTCCAATTATCTCATTGAAGCAAAATCTTAGAGATCTCAATGCAAAGGAGAAAGAGATCTTGCAATAGGGTTGTCCTAGGGGTTGATTATAAACTAATGAGCAGTTCACCACCAAGCTAGGGCTTGGAAAGAAAAATGCAATGCAAAATGTAATGCTTAACCCTAATATGATGCAATTTTTAACTAGATGACCTAAAAATGCATGAAAAACAAAATAGAAAGCTTCAAGAAGAAATGTGTGCACCTAGAAATCTGAAGATGATTGGAATGAGCCCTGAATTGTTAGAAATCCTAAAATTTTGGCCTACTATGACTCATATGGCAGTATGGGCATATCAGTCCTAGATTTGGGTTTCAGTGCAGGAATAGGATTATAGGAAAAGGGTATCTGAATATGAAAAAATATGGAATGGCATATCAATTCTATTCCACTTTTTCAAGAATTCAAAGTTCAGGTTCGAGCTCCAATCTTTTTCCTTCCCTTATAAACTAATTTTCATGTCCAAACATGTAAAAATACCTACAAAATAAAATATAGACTTGATTTTCTTATGGAGGATTCACCTCATTCAAACCCCTACTTTGGTAATTAAACAGTGATAGGAAAAATGAAATATGAATGTAACTAGGAATATAAACCGTAACCTTAAGTGTGTCTAAGATTAGGAAATCTGAAATGGAATGCAACCGTATTCTAATATGTAAGAATGAGATGGATGAATGAAACATGAAGATGAATTACTCACTTTGAGATATCTCTAATCACCTAAGGGAGTCCTAATAATGCTTATACCTTCCTTAGGATGAATGTAGAGTGATAATGGAGATTGGAATTACTTAGGAAACAAGTCATTAGGCTTGGCTTGTTGGCTAGTTGCATCTCCCCAACCTAGAATCCATCATGATTCATCATATAAATCCATGATCAACCCTTGAAAATGCTAGATCTTGGATGAAAGTGAGCTTCAAGACCTGCAAAACACTCTAATGCTCTTTTAAGGCTTCAACTTTGCTTTCTTTTGAAACTTGAATACTCTTGTGAAAGAATGCTTGAAGACTTCAAATGCTTGGATCTTGAAATTACTCTTGAAAATACTTGCTTCAATGAAATAATGACTTAGAAGATTTCCTATATAGGAATTCACACCTAATTTACTGTTATTCAAATCTCTAAAGCCAACATACACCAAAAATTTGAATTAAAAAGGTGATTTTCCTACTCAAACCCTAAAAAATCCACAAATGGGACTCATATACTAGCCCTAGTGTATGGTTCCCACCCAGGTGGACTCATATGCCCAAGGTGGCATATGAATCCCACCCTAGATTTTCAAGGTGGGTTGTTAAAAATTTTAGTCTTTTTGATGATTTTGTTGGGTTTTTAACTAAAATAAGCCTTGAGTTCTGAAATAATGGGTCTTAGGGGCCTATTAATGATGAATTGATGGGTAATTAATGCACGGGTGCTAAAATAGGTCCAAATTACATGAGAATTTTCCCTATCTCCAAGAAGGGAGTACAATTTTCATCATTACAATCCTGCCTATGGCTCAACTCTCCTAGTTGTCTAATGAATGGGGGACCATTTGAAGTTGTCGGCCCTACCCCACTCCTTTGGGAGTAAACCAACTATTATATATCTAGGGGGACATCCTAATGATATAAGGTCTCGTACTATACTACCTCTATAATGACATCTCTATACTTCGGGTAGCCACCACCTATCTTTTTGCCACCATTGTCACAATCTCTAGTTGTTATCATCTCCCAATCTCCTACACCAGTTGTAGGTCTAGTTGTTGTGACAACTATACCTCATGATCCCTCTCTAATATCATGGTCTACAAATGCTATTATATCTGGTCCCTCTCTATGGTAAGAGCCATAATATACCCATCCCTAGGATGTGGCCCTGGCAGCTGTTGTGACTAATCTAGATGCTGGTGGGCTTGGTGCCCCTGGTCTTAATGACCTTGATCCTACCATACCTACTCTTTGTGACCTGGATCCTATACTCTCTGCTGATCAATTTGTTGCTATGGTTGTTGTCTCCCTCTGCTCGCACCTCTACCCCAACCCCTGCCTCTACCATGGGTGTATCCTCCTGCTAGGTCTGTGAACCATATAGGAGGTGTCCACCATGCATCGTAGGTTAGGGTGGTCCCCGCATCTAATGGTCACTGATCTTATTCAAATGGGTAGGTAACCAATTGTTTAAAATCATTTACTTTCGGGTGATCCCACAATAGTGGTTTACAATTTTTGGCCAAATTGGACACTGAAATTATTTTTTTAACTAAATCTTCACATTCAAGCACCTATAGCAGCTAAACCGTGAGGAATTTGAAGATGATGCAAACTAGAGTCTCATCAAATTTTCTTTACATTCTAAAAATAGTTTTTCAAGATTTTTGGAATCAAATTGTACTTCTTTTCCATCTCCCGAAAACTAGCTTTTTTCAGGAAAACAACATTTTAAAAGTGACACACATCGTATAATGCATAACTTTTTTTCCATGAAGAATAAAATTCTAATTCTTTCGAATTTAGATTTTAACTCCGATATCTAGCACTTCCACTTGGTTAGATAGTTTTTTATTGAATATTTTTTCCTTAATCAAGTTTGAAGTCAAACCAATTACAATTCGGACATAGCACGATTGTATAATGCGTAACTTTTTTTGTATATATCGAAAATTCATTATTTTTTGTTGGATCAAGGATTTCAATATCAGATTGTACTCATATTTTTTCAAAATAAAATTGATAATCGCTATTTTTCCACATGTGCAAAAAAGACCTTCATTTTTAGATGAAAAACCTATGTTTAATAAATTAAAAAAAAATACATAATAAAACCAAAACATATTAAAATTATATTCATTTGATAGCTTGTTCTGAGGACTACCTAATTCTATTTGGGTTTGTGAAGATTCCTCCATTTTCATCCTCAACCTAAGCTCGGTTTGCAAAATTTAGGTTTTGTGTCTTAGGGGGATGAGGAATATATTTAATACGAACCCCTAGGGTTCAAGTGAACCTTAATGGGTTCGGACCTGTTGGTCGAACCGGTCCCATTAAAGGGAAACCCTTTCTTCTATTTTTGTTTTTGGTGGTCAAAATTTAAAGGGGTTTGGTCAAACCCTAGTTCAAACAAACCCCTAATAGGTTCAGTCGAACTAGTAGGTTTGTATGAACCCCCAAAATCACTTTTTTTGCTTTGAGGTCATTTTTTGTGAGTTTTCCTTCCTCACTTGAATTGTAAACCACTATTATAGCTTCACCCCACCATCTGTGATAGAATCTGAGGTCCCCAATCTACCTCTCTTTATGACCGTACAAACACAACTATTTAATCATCAGCTGGTGCATCCTAAATCTCACCAAACTATCAAGCCACATAATCAAGTAGATAGTGCTTGAGCAGAGTATGCTCATGACCTTGGAGATATCAGGTCTTCCTGGAAAAGATGAGCTACTACTGATCATCATACCATGTCAGAACCTGTAGCAATGACCTCCATCTAAAAAAGTTCATATCATCTATGACCCTCCTCTAGTAAGGGATCCTTGTTGGCCCAATATGTTGTAGTTTCATTTCTAGTCAATACTGAAAAATAATGTGTGCATTCTGATCTATGCCTGCTAAACCCACAATGGGTCTCAACACTGCAATATGTTCATAGGCCCAGATGTGCAAAAGTGTGATACCAGCTCTGATACCTCTCCCCTAGCAATAGACTACCTAATGCATATCATGGTATAGTGATGCCAACATAATTGGACCCCACATATATAGAACCATCCTGCAAATCATGCCATGCCATACTAGTCCCCAACTAAGACTGAAGCCTTTGCCCCATTGGTCTAGGGAAATCATGCTAGAAATCAAAGCAACCATGAACAATCTAAAGATTTAAACCTATCCATAGTACAGATCCAAGTCAATATGCGAGCTCACTAGAATGATCTTGTCTAAATGTAAAATATCACAACATGCATCCCTCTTATCATCTATGTCATAAATAGCATGCTCCCCATGAATGGAAAGCTAAAGGATCCACCAAACGTCCTAAACTATAACTGTGGCCTCGCTAGTGGGGAGATGGAACAATGATGTCTCACTATACCACCGCTCAATCAACTCCCTCATCATCACTAAATGGGTATGGATCTCAGACATGTAGGTAATGAACCACAGCCATAGAGCTCTTAGGCACTCTTGTTGTACCACATTGAAGTGATGTATCACTGACATAAGGTAAGATTGATGCTCCCAAGACATGAGGAGTTGAATATCCTCCTACAACATCAAACACATCGTCAATTTTCTTAAAATCTATAAATTGGTTAACATATAAGTGTTTGAATCCTAGAACATCAAAAGTGTTGCTATTTTCTAGGGTGCATCACTATATGCATTTTAGGGGTGTGTCATTGTTTAGAAATGTGTGTCACCACACTCAATTGTGTGTTGGTATTTTGACATGTTGCTATACCAAAATTGGTAGAGGCATCACTTTTTTGTAATTGTGTCACCATTTCTTACTGGCATCACTGAATCAAAAACATCACATGCATTGCTATTTGTAAAGTGCATCACCCTAGACAAAGTGTGTCGCTGGACACAAATTTTGAGGAGTATCACTAAACTCAAAGTGCATCGCTATGCTAATCAATACTGATGTCGACCGTTCAAAATGTATCACAATATAGTGATGCCCTAAGTGACCTAATTTCAAACCCTAATAAATGGACAAAAATGCATAAATCAAGAAAAGTTTTGAATCACATTCCTAGGTTCCTACATCTGCTTGACATTGGAACTCTCGAACTCGATCGGAAAGGTGGGTAGGAAGCACACGTCACACCATCTCACCAAGATATCAGAGCTCAAGAGCAACAATTCACTAGAAGGTGCAAATGAATTGAAAGTGACCTTTTGGTACTTATTTATGCCTAAAAATTAGGTTTTTTTGCCCTAATTTGAGGAGAAAGCTAGGTTTTGAACCTATTTATCCAATTCTTGAGCCATGAAGCTTATATTAATCATTTTTTGCATTTTTGAGCTTGTCTTCACGTCCTAAAGCATGTTTTTTGCACCTAGATTAATGTTAAACCTTTGTCGAGAGATCAACCCAAAATTCAAAATTTCTACCCAATCTCTTGAGGGCGCAGGGAACCAACTTATTTCCTTCCACTGGAACAATAGTGGGGCATCCAAAAAAAATAGTTATTTTATAAAAAATAGATCTGAGTAGTAGCATTAATCTAAAAATCATCAATCCTTGAACCAACATAACAGGTACCTCACTTTAAAGAGGGGAAAAATGCAGACACATAAAAATGTCTTGAATAATATTACTCACTTGAATCTAATATATTAACATCATTTTGTCCTGAAATCTATCTTATTTTTGCTTGTTTAATTAAATAATCCTAGTTATTTAATTAAATGTCTCATTTTCATCTATTAATCTAGTTGATCTATTTAGGTTAATTCACCTCCTTTCAGACTAACATTCCATCCTGATTAAATTAAATAAATGAAATTATTTAATTTAAACCTTAAGTCCTCTTATTTAACTAAATAAACTTAAACTATTGAATTAAATATCATATTGCATCCCCTTTTCATTAAATAAATTAATAATTTAATGAATATGCTTATAGTACTCATTTTGCACATTCAAATTTAGTTTTAATTAACTAAATTGCTAATTTCCCCTCCCATCCACATACATAGGGAATATTCCAAATGAATATTCTCCTATTTGGCTTGAAAAAGGGAATGATTTATTTCAAACAAACTTTCAAAGTTGTTACAAAGTGTGTTTATTTGAATCATTCTTATCCCTTGATCTTTCCCCAATCCATGCGATCTTTGATTCTCATCCATTGATGAGAATCCTTGATCCATGTTTCTCCCTTCATTCAATATTGACCATTGATAGACCAAATCGATATGATCCCTTGATTTTTCATTTTCTCTCCTATAAATACATCACTATTTGGAGAGAAATGGATCCATCTTTTGATAGAAAAGTTATGTTGTTGAAATTCATAATCACTTGCATCCATGTTTAGCATTTGTTAACATTTTAGATTAATCTTCATACATATTAGTGTAAGTATCCATTAATGGCTTCCATTTTAGATTAGCTCACATCCATTTTAGCATAGTTTGCATCCACGACTTGTATCCTTGAATGTTGTTTCCATTAAGCATAGCTTGCAGCCATCTCTATCAAACATTTTTGCGTTTAGCACTCATCTTCATTATGTTAAACTAGTTGTGCATCCATGTTTCATTCATATATCACTGGTTTTCTTTAATATAATCAATTGAAATAGCTCATATTATCCAAGGGATTGGGAAAGGGTTGCCATTACACATCAATGTAACACTACGCCCCCAATATGATAAAATTTGAGGTCTTAGAATAGGTTTTTATTATGCTTTCATGCTAGTTTAATGGTTATTTAGTTTCTTGATCATTTTGAATATCTCATTCAGATCATGGCTTAGGGGATCAAATAGGTTGTAAATTCACTTGGATTTATCATATTTAGTTCATACTATGATTATGGTCACAATACCTATCTAAATAATAATTTATTTTTTGGGACGATATCTCTTCCACTTTTGAAACTAGGATACAATGATAAAAATATTGAGGCAACAACACCACATGAGACCATTTGCATTCTCCATATGCTCGTGATACAATGGTCATAGTGAATAGATGTTTTTATTATCTTTTACAATACATTATCACAATAAATAAAATAATTTAAAATATTGAACATACGTGTAATGGTGAAATTTCTATATTTATGTTTTTGAAAAGGAAAAAACAGGTTTTACAGGGACCTAAAACTGTAGAGTTTAAACAACAAAAGATAACAAAATAAGTCCAAACAAGCAGACAGCTGTCCCAAAAAGGAAACGACAGCACAAAGAGACAATAGGGTCCAAAAAAGGACCACCCAAAAAGCTAGAAACAAACACCACCGCACTACTCCAAGGTGTTCAACAACTCCTCAGCCTCCTTTTCAATATCCTTCATATCTCGTAACCCCTGCTTGAGGATTTGAGCCGTATGTGATGAAATCGGGGTCTTCCTCTTAGTGTTAGCCCGGGTACGAGTTGAAATCCCTTCATCAGCAGATCTGCAACATCCTCTATCCGCATCCAAATCCACAACTAGTGAACCCTTTTGATTTTTTTCAAGCTTTTCCACCATTGCATTGATGATAATGGTGTTATGCCTAGAAAATTTGTGATTGTTCGCCACAGTGGCCCTAATATTTTGGCCTATCTTGGACATATTGCACTCGATACTAGTCAATCTTTCCTCCTGCGAATGTTGTCTTTTCCTTGGTAAGGGGGTTTCCTGTCCTTCATTCTCTTTACGACTCCAGCTAATCTTCTGCTCTAAATCCATGACCCTCTTGCTTAGATCTATTTTAAGGCCTTTCAAATCACAGACTTCCTTCTGGGTCCACTTGAGAACAGTGAAAAGGCCATCCGTGCTTTTTTTCGCCATACTCACAATGTCCTTAGGCTTGAGCTTATTCAGGGCCGAATTAATTTCATTCTGATTAGGGGAATCATTAGGGGCATTCCCAAATCTTCTAGACACAGGGGCACTAGGGGCCGACTCCTTACTGACCATGGGTTTATCGGAAAGAATTTCCATGGAATTCCTAAAATACGAAACAAGTTTCGTAACAGAGGTACCTTTGAAACCAGAGACCAAACCCGAAGTAGGGCATCCAATAGACGGTTGGGGATTAAGATAGGGCGGCGACGAAAAACCTGGGCTAGGGCACTCATGCAGAGGCTGCAACTTAGGACATGACGGCAGAACAGAATCCTTAAGGGCATTCTGACAAGACAAGGACAGGGAAGCAATGGTATTAGGACCAACAGGGGCACAAGCAGGGGGGGCCCGGGGGTCGTTCTCCCTACTACTTTTAGTTTTCTCATCATCCAATTCTCCAATATCAACAATTTTAGGCAAAGCAGGTAAATTTTGATAATGCTAAAAAATGAGCCTGACAAGACCAAGGTGAATAATAGCAGTCCTCCTAGGGTTTCTTTCAACTTCATCAAGGTAATTCTTCAAAGATGAGAATAAGTAAAAAGGCAGAGAGATACGAACCTTGTGACAGAAGTGGTTCAGAATAGAAAAGTGGTAACCATACACTTTGGTGAAGCGCCCGTCAACCGTGATATACTCCATAATAACTCTTAAAACTTTCCTCTAGATAGATTTGATGGACTCCACATCAAAGTAGCTATTGGCAACCTTAACCAACTTAGCCTTCTCCTTGTCTTTTTTAGGAAATTTAATGACCGCTTCATTAGAGAACCGACGGTCCCGATAAAATTTCACACCCTCTATCGAAAGACCAGTTATCTCATCGATTAAATCCTCATTCAGCTTAACATTCCTGTGAAACAACACAATCTCACCATTTTTCCAATTTTTTACAAAATAGTCCAGCATCCCCTCATCAGTACCATGGAGCTTTTCCAAATACGGGACTAAGCCTCCCTTTTCAATTCTTTCCCAGGCTTTGGCATTCTTTCTATGCTCCTGAAAACTACTCGGCTCCACACGTTTTCTTTCTCCCCCCATATTCAAAGCTCTGTTAAACAACACTCTGCAGTTGCTCTGGGTCCCATTTAGGCATATTTTATCAAGCACCCAGAAAGCATGCCGAAGACTCTTCTTGAAAAAGAAAATGACGTCGGTCCCATCAAATCTAATGAAATTGACATACCTAATCTTTATCCACTTCATCATGATGAAGACAGGCTTCTCTTCCATGCACTGAATCATAATAAATTAGCGCTTTCACTTCAGGATGGAGGTAGTCATTTTTCCTCCACGTGTTTTCCTCACCCTTCTTAACCCCTTCATTGGAAAAGTAATCCACCACCTTATTGGCTTCTCTATAGGCGTGGGACACTTTCACTTTATCAAATTTACTTAATAAGATTTTTGTATCTTCGATCCACTTTTTGATGGTCCACGAGGGAGGGGTAAGCCCAAGAATGCAATTTATTATATTCATTGAATCACCCTCCAGCCAAAGACATTTCATGTTCATCTTGATAGCTAAGCTAACCGCATGATAAGCCCGTACCGCTTCCGCAACATGATTGGTTTGGGTGTCGATGTCCATAGCAAAATTCGCAATAAAAGCCCCTAAATTATCCCTTAAAACACACCCACTATCAGCTTTCCCAGGGTTTCCTTTAGCCGCACCATCAGAATTGGCTTTCACCCAACCCAAAGGCGGTAAAGACCAACTAGTATTCTCTCTCCCACAAACAACAGGTTTGAGGACATTTGACCCAACTAATTTTGAGTTCCACTTTTGAGCCATAGCAATATCGAAAGGAGACCAGTTAGCTTTATCAACCATTTTTCTTGGAGTTAAAGATAAATTTTCCTTTATAGCCCTTACGATTTTAGCATGTAAATCCCCTTCCAACATCTCTTTATCCCTAAACACTCTGTTGTTCCTTTCCTTCCAAATATTCCAAGACACAAAAGGTAGAACAAAAGACCATAGCTTTCGCACAAAAGGATTTTTTGAAGGAGCTTTCCATTGCATGAAGAAATCTTCAACAAAGGCAAGGGAAACCCAAACCACATCAAGAAGCACAAAATTTTTACCCCAGATATTTGAAACAAAAGGGAAATGAAGAAAAAAATGATTAACAGTCTCAGCTTCATTCCTACACATATAACACCTGTCTAGTAATTGAATTCCTCTTTTTCCAAGATTGTCCAAAGTGAGAATCTTACTTTGTAGCATTATCCAGTAGAAAATATTGATTTTAGGAGTTAGATGACAAATCCAAGCCTTAGCCTAGAATGGTGGAGGCTCCATCGGACTCACCAGCATAGACGTGGCAGAAGAAACTGAAAAAATGTCAGATGGGTTGTCTAACCAGACAGCAAGATCCTCCACCTGGTGTTGAGTTGGTCTTAGGGCCCTAAAGGACAATCGAACAGGGCTAAGATCCTAACTAATAATCTTCAAATCAACCTAATCCCCATTCCTCCAGTAATCTTTAACCAAGACTCCAAATTCCCTTTTACAATCATTCATCCATTTACTGAATTTCTCAATTCTGATCAAAGGAACTTTAAAAAGCCACTGTCTTCCCAAAACCTAACATAATTTCCTTTTCCAATCATCCAACCAATTCCCATTTCTGACAACTTTCTTCCTCTACTCATATCATTCCAGCAAACAAACCCACGAGGTAAAAAAGAAGAATTTATAATCTCATTAAAAGACCCATAGTTATTAAAATATTTGGCTTTTAAGGTATCACGCCATTCTCCATTCAAAGTAAGTTCTCCAAAGTTATTTAGCGAGAAGGGACAGATTCAGAACTTTAATTTTCCTTAAGCCTAGGCCCCCTCTCGATTTGGGTCTACAAACCAGATCCCATCCAACAAGTGGCATTCTCTTCTTGTCCTCCACACCAGACCAGAGAAACCTTTTCTGAATTTTTTCAATGGCTTCAGCATATTTAGCAGGAATTTTAAATAAACTGAGAGCATAAACAACAAGATTTTGCAAAGAAGCATTTAGGAGCTAGATTTTTCCAGCTTGACTAAGAAGAGCTCCTTTCCACCCCGATAGCTTCTTATTGAATTTTTCAACCAAAGAAATCCAGAACGAGTCCAAAGGTTTAGAGCAAAGAGGAAAACCAAGATAGGTTGATGGAAGAGGCTCAATCTGGCATCCAAGAATCCAAGCAAGTTTAAATTGTCTATGCTCCAGAGTATTGAGGAAGAAAATTAAACTCTTAGCCCTATTAACAACTTGCCCAGAAGTAGATTCATAGAGATTAAGAATTTTTTTGAAAGTCTTAGCTTCAACCATAGTAGATCTTCCCATGAGAATGGTGTCATCAACAAATTGTTGGTGGGAACAGGCTAGAAGAGAAGAGGAAGGTCTTAAACCAGCAAAGGATCTTTGATCAATAAGCTTTTTAATATTTCTTCCCAAACTCTCAGCCAAAATTGTAAACAGAATAGGAGAAATAGGATCTCCCTGTCTAAGGCCCCTGGAAGTCTGAAAAAACCTTGAAGGTGATCCATTCATGAAATATTTATGTTAGTTTTTGTTTAATTTTTTATTTATTATAATAAAATATTTGAAAAGAAATAATATATTAATAAGTGATATTATTTTTATTGAATTTGAATTTGTTTTATACATTTTCTTGACTTTTTATGCCTATTTATTCATACATATAATTAGCCGATAGGCTATTCTACGTGGGGGAACCCCACCGGCATTTCCCCCAGTCTGACGCCGACAGGAACCCCATGAATATCGACTTAAATATCAGTGTCGGAAACCCCACGAATATCGGCACATAATCTTAGCTAATAATATTTGTGTCACTTCAAAGATTTTGGAAGGAATAGAATCTTAGTGTTCATAATGTATTGAGAATGAGTCATTGACTAATTCAACTTTATTTGGCGCAGGTCACGTGAACAATAAAAATCTATTAGGAGTTTTAAAAATTGGTATAGATCAACGTTTTCATGTAAAAGGTAGTTTCTGACGTTACCTGGTGGGTAGTACCTTATTTCCATTTTTATAGAAAATAGTAAAGAATGTAGGTCGCTAATTAAGGCCAAAGATTTGTGTTTAGTTTATTAGTTTCTATTGTAGAAAAGGTAAGCACATTTATATTTTATAGTTAATTTTTTAATTTGTTTGTTTAAAGTTTACCCTATTTTTAGTTTTATTTTAGGCAAAGATTAAATGTGTTAATTTAATATTTTATTATTGTATTTATTTATTAAGTTTATTTAGGTAATTTTTTAATTTAAGTATGATATGATAACGAGTTGTATATTTTGAAAAATATCCCAATGAAATTAATTGGTACACCGTACCACGGATTTCTTTGTTACGCCAGATTATGAGCATCATACAATTGTTTCATTGGTTTAACATTTTCCAATGGAAAGGGAAATTAATTTGGGGAAATGAGTTAATTTTATGAGTGAAGACAACTATGCTTGTTTTGCATGGTTGCAAATCATTAAAATTTTAAATTTTAATTGATAATTATATTAATAATAATAATGTAATCATTACAAAAGCATCGATGTGTATGGTTTAGAGGAAAGAAGGGTCCCTATTTTGTCTCCAAATCTTTAGAAATGTAAATGAGATTTTATGGAATACTCAATTGTTTGCCACTTATTATTAATATCATTTTGGCTATGTCGTTTGGGATTAGTAGGTAAAAAAAATAAAAAAAAATTATAAATATACAAAAAATAATTAAAAATTATTTATCTTTAAAAAAAATTGAAAAGATTTTTTATTATTTTTTAATTTAATTTTTTTAATCATTTTAAAATAAAAATCAATGAATATATGAATTCTAAACATTCATCAATGTAAAATATAAATATTAAAAGTTACTCAATTTTCATTTTTTAACTTCTTTTTAATAAATAATTTCTAAGTAAAAATTATTCATTTTAAAAATATAATATTAATATTAAAAACTAAACTATATCGATTACCTAATAAAATAATTTAACATCTTTTTAATAAACAAAATATAAATAAAAATTATACATTTTAAAAATATAATATTAATATAAAAAACTAAACTATATCAATTACCTAGTAAAATAATAAAAAATAACTTTTCAAATTTCATACATTTAAATGTAAATAGTTATTTAAATTATTATGAGTCTTGGTAAGCACGAATCCATATATGACTGAAAAAAGGGGAAATTGAGTTTTTTAAAGAATTTTTAAATTTTTTGAGTTTTGTATTTATAAATATTAGCAATCGCACCTTGGTGTGCAATGGGTACGCCGAGGAGGCGTGGAATGTCAATTAGGGAATTTTTAAATTTGTGTATTACATGAGTTCAATTGGTTGGCCATTCATAAAATAAGAAAGTATTGTCGTTCAAATCAAAAGAAGATTCAGGGTCTATAAAGAGGGTCTCGAATAAAGGACAAAAGAGATCGATGATCGAAAGACAGAACAAGATCGGAAGCGATCAAAGGAAAAGATCAATCGGATCGATCAGCAAAAGATCGAAGACGTCGAGATCTCGATCAATCGTCGATCTCAGGCATCACGGCGATCAAGGATCAGAAGAGAGTCGATCGTTTCCGGGATCGGATCCGATCAGTCAAATCGGAATCAAAGATCAGTCGATCCGAGATCGATCGCGTCGAATCGAGAAGACGTGAAGAGGATCTCTAGAGTCAAAGTCGGAAGATCGGAGTGTGTGTATATGAGTGAGAGATATATATTTTCCCAATGACTTCTCTCTGGCTATGTCGGATAATTCAACACCCAGATTATCTTTCCTTCACAATAGTAAAATGCCTCACTGGTAAAGGTTTTATGGCGGGTGTGGAGGGATATCGGTTGGACTCTAAGATTTTGTCCTATGTCTTAGCTGGTTTGTTAGATGTGGGGGTTTCCAAGGCTGATTCAAGAGTGATCATAAAGCGGTTGTTTAGGAAGGACATGTTGGTTGGTTTGGAAAGGACTTTGGCCACAACTTAGTTGGGTAAGGGCATTCCCCGTCCTTGTGACCTTGCATTGTTGGAAGACCTGAATGCGTTGGTTAAATTCTTCACTTTTCTTTTAGACGGTGAAATGGATCTATTTGAGCATCGACGTTTGGCTTCCCCCACTGGGATCTCCTCTAGTCTAACACTAACACCAGAGGGGAGAACTTTAAGGGAAAACAAAATCAGTTTGTGCCTATCGGCTATTCTGTTGCTCATTGAATATTGTGCAACTGCTAGTTTATCTACACATCATTTATTATATTCAATTTACACTTATTTTTATACATTTATTGTTTACTATCATTAAAACTTGGTTGACAAGAAAAGGCAATTGCCACATTTAGGTCTTTTCTATAGAATCCTTGGAATATATAGAATTTATGATAGGTGCATTTTAGGTTATAATATTGTTGAAATAATATGACAACATCCTATGCCGGTTAGCATTTAATGTACCTAAAACAATATGAAGATAATGTGATTGTAGTTAGAGTCAATGTATAATGATAACATGTGTAATGTTGAAAATCTGAGTGGGATCGTCTTGGGATGAAAGGAAAATTATAAATCTAGGGCAGATATAGGTAGTATCCACTTGGAACGTGCATATATTTATCTTATAAAATTTATGTATGTAATTATTCATTTTTCATTAATTTTTGTACATAGTATTTTTTTTAATTGGAGTTTTACTTTTTCAATTATTTGTTGGTTCATATCTATATATGATTTATTTTATATATATATATATATATATATATATATATAGATATATCAAGAATACATATTAAATTTACGCCAAAGGCGTATCCAATTTGAAGTGAGCCTGGCTCACTTTATCCATCGACGGTGCAAAAGGGGGTGGGAGATGATTCGTTTCATCTCGATGGTTGGATTTTCTTTTTGTTTTCATTCGCTGCTATCCGAGGTGTTATGAATTGTTCCACATTCTACGTCGGCCGCAGTAAAGTAGAACTATAACCACTCCACCATCAGCGTTCCTTCACTGAGATTCTTCAACCATAACTGCAGCTTGCTCAAACCTTGTTTTCTCCGAGATTAGATTTTAATGTTTGCGATTGTAGTTTCTGTTGCAGTGTCATTCGCGACCTGTTAACCGTAAAACCAGCTTTGTGACTCCTAAACTTCGTGCAACTTTCAAGCAAATGCAATCGGCAGGTGTAAAGCCATATTCCACAGCCTACGCCAGTATCCTCTCTACCTGTGCCAAAATGAGAGCTTTGGAACAGACTATGGAGAAATCGACATCTACTAAAACATCATGGAATAAAGATTTTTCCAGATATTATAGTTGGAAATGCTCTGGTAAACGTGTCTACAAAATGTGGAATCATAGAAAAGGCATGATCACCATTCTCATAGTCACATCCACACCTGCACAATTAACACTGTTTCCTGCAGCCTGGAGGACAAGCATTTTGTCAGTTGTGAGAAAAATTGATCAAATTCCTCAAATAATTTCCATGAAGAAAGAAAGTCGAGGAAAATTGCGATACAAGAAGTGGGTAAGGTGGTGTGGGGTGGCACCATGAATCTTACAGGTCATAAACTACTAAGAAAAGAAGAACTGTAGTGATTTTTCTAGAACTAGCAAACCTAGGACAAAAGTTCTGAAGTCATTCAGGCTATCGTTATAGGACTGTGTGACCATTGTAGGCTGTAGATTTATACAAACGGAACGAGCTATAGTACTGGATTTATTCCATAGCCAAATTAGTGATAAAATTCCTTAGAAGTTTGACCTTAGAATGGTTGGCCTATGTGAGACAAATACAGCTAAATGAAATAGACAATAGCTATTTCCAGACAGCATCGATCTACCCAACAAATAAAATGAGCATAAGTCTTCCGTAGTTGTCCATGAGAATGTAAGGGAATAAGTGATTCCTCGTAGGGTTTTTTGATTTTCTGATTAATGGGGGCTAACCTTTCTAGGGTTTATGAAGGAGACGTAGGGAGACCTCCTGTAGCTTATCCTGGATTGGCTGATATCTGCAAACTTGCACGGTTGAATAGAGCTTTTAAGGGCGCGGCTTCTTCCAATTTCATATGGGCCGACAATTTTCTGGTGTGTTATCAGTGCATGCTTTCAAAATTGCCCGTCCAAGGGTCAAATTCTACCGAAGAAAGAGATTTGTGTCCATCTCTGCGAACCCATTTCTCTGGACAACAGAGCCAAGGTGATACATTTTATTTGCAATTTTTGATGTCCATGGTGAATTTTTAGTTATTTTTTTATGCATGTGATTTTTATTAATTTATTTTAATATTATTTATTTTTTTTGGTGATAACTACGAAGAATTACCTTGCATTCTTTGATGCCCAATGTAATTTTTTAATTTAAATTCCCACTATGTATTGTCCTTGATCTTTTGTTGATGCATGTGATGAATTTTCTTGCATTTTTAGATAGCTACAATAAAATTAATTTGAACCTTTTAATTCCCAGGGTGTGATTTCGTAGTCATTTTGATGTTTGAGATAGTATTTTTCATTTTCTAACCATGCTCACATATTTTGAAGTTTTTAATGTCAAGCTAATTTTTTCTTGAATATCTAGGTGTCTATTTGGTTACGTCCAACAAAGCACTTTGTCTAATTAAAAATATGAAATTTGACAAAATAATATGTAGAAACAACTTTGTTTACACCTTTTTTCTTGAGACAAATTGCCTAATTATCCATAATTGCATAATATGAATTTGCACCATATTATCCATATTTGCATAATATAAATTTGTTAAAAAAAATCTAAAAACTCTCAAGAAAATGCAATTTGAATGTATACATCCAAATCTCATAAATTTTGTCAACATTCTATCTATGTGTGAAAAATGGAAGCTTTGGAATAGGGTATGGACATTTATGGAAGAACTAAGTAAGCACTTTTTTTAACGATTGAACATTACCCTCTCTTCGTTTCTTACTTTTTTTCAAGGTACGTGTCTACTCAAATAGTCTCATTTTAGAAAGTGATTGCATGAGAGATTTTTTGTTGTCTATTGGTGTGTTGTGTGGTTTGAATAATTTATGCCTCTTGGTTTGAACTCTTCTTGGAAGGTGTTGCTAACGCCATAACATTTGATAGTTAAAATAATCAAACTTTCCAAACATTTAAACTTCATACCAATATTGACAGACCTAACAAGGGGACATTATAATGAGAAATAGCAATGTCAAAAAAAATGGACCCATGCATGTAGATCTTAATGATAAAGGAGCTTGATTATTTTCTTGATTCAAATGTTTTGTTTCAATCTTGTTAGGATCCTTGTAAATGATGTATCACTTCTCCATTGAGACCTTCATTTCATAATGTAATTTTCTCTTCCTAGCAAGGCTTCAATTCTGGTGCAGATAATCCCCACAGATTTGTGGGTTCCTTTCCTTTTGCATCAATATTTTTTGTAGCATACCGTGCATCTTCTAAAGGATTTGATGCATTTAAAGTGTTAACCTTTCAAAAAGTACCACACCACAACAAACATATAAATCCTTTGTTACATAATCACTCCAATTTCTTGCAAAGAAACCTTCCATCAAACAATGCCAACCTCAACGACATAAGTGTTATCACTAAAGTGATTCTTTCTAATCATGTTTCCCAGCATTGCAAACATAGACAATGTAAGAAAAGCTCCTCCAATTTTCCTTACATCAATAGTCATTTTGCAGATACCAAATGTCAAAACCCACAAACAAACTATCTAAATACAAATCTTAGAATCAATAAATATGGATAGATTGATGTGTGCAAAAGAATAAAAACCATTTTTTCCCCCAAGAAAAGTTAAATTATTTAATAAAATCACTTTTTAAGGGAAAATAAAAAATTCAAAGAAATTTTGATTTTCAAGCAAAGGGAGAAAAATAAGGGGACAATTAAAGTTTTGGAGAAGCTCATTTTGCAATTTATGTTTGGTTATCATCTGGTTTTGGAAAAACTTTGTTTTATTTGGAGATAGAAACTGTCAGTTCACAATTTGAACGAAAACCCAAATCTAATTGGAAGTGAATTCACACATAGATTTTATAGTAATCTAAAGTGAACAATGTTTCTACGGAGGGGTGAAAACCATTATCACCTTGTGGGCACCCCAGAAGCTCTTCCTATGCTCTTTCCAGTGAGGCTTTATACCATTTAGGATTTTTCTATATAATGGTTATATAAATGGTTATAATGGTGAAGCTTTATACCATTTATCGCACATAGTGTGCCTACTTTATTCATATCTTAGATTCCATATTCATATCCCTTTATTGTAAATTAGGGGAGGAATCTCATGGATTATAAATAAGTAGAAAAAACATTACTTCAATATTTTCCAATCTTCTTAAATAGAGACCCAAAAGAGCATAAAGGAATGAAATAATGCATATCGGCCCATGTAGCCTTCTTATATAAAATTTATCCAAGACTTAAAAAGATAAACCACTATATTTTTTCACATTCTATAATACGTTGGTTATTTTTAATCTTACCGATGCAGAAGCGAGGGAAATAGGGGTATAAACATAATGAAAAAATTGATATAATTCATCAATTTTATCTTATTTCAGGCTTCTCATAACTTCAAAAAGATCAAACCCATTGCAACATATATAAGTAAGTAAAACCCACTAGAAACCAACCAAGATTGAATCTTTTATGTGGATCCAAATACCCAATTGATCTATCTTCCCCAACCACTTCCATTGGCCACCTCTCCAGAAATTAGCCACTTTCTTGAATTTTAGTTTTAATGATTGAGAATCTCATCTTATTAATGAGAAATTAATTAAATTTGTTCATAGCATGTACTATGCTAGGTAGTAAATTGACTTGTGGAGAACTGAGCATAATGAGAAGGAACCTCACCATCTATATCTATCTATCTCTCTGTCTCCCTCTTCCTTTATATCTCTCTATCTCATCTTCTCTATCTCTCCCTATCTATCTCTTTCAGCTATCTCTCCCTCTCTCCCCCCTCTTCTTACTTTCCTACCTATCTCTTTCCCTCTCCCCCTCTTCTCTTTCTTTTTCAACTTGTCTCTCTCCCTCTCTCCCCCTCTTCTATATCTCTCCCTTATCTACCTATCTCTCTCCCTTTCTCTCCCTCCCTCTCTCTATCCCCCCCTCTCTCTATCTCTCCCCATCTCTATTGTTGGAATGGTCCCTAGTTCAGCCTCTTTCGTCTGTGAGCAATCTGGGAGGAAAGCATACTTTGCTGCTCTACATGAGTGTTGGTTCCACTGGAACAATTCTCAACACACGTGCCACAAAACCATGCCCTATCTAAGACCATCTTAAATGCACACACTTGTACCCCAGGTTGGACACCCACTGTAGGAGTGCCCCTTCTCCATCCTACTCACAGCCTACTAACCTGAAACCCTATTCCGGCAATGTGCTCCACTTGATTTTCCTCTTTTTTTTCATTTTCTCCATCTATTTTTTTATGTCCCTTTCCAGGTCTCACATATATTTTTATATAAGCCTCATGGGGTGGTTTCCAAACCATCACACCCTTTCACAAAAGTTGCATTTAATAATTATTTAAATATATAATTATGTTTCCACCTCCTTAAGAGAGCTTTTACACATATGTTCTATTAATATCTCATCTAATCAAAGGATCACAATATCCTTTATTCTCCATTTAATTTTAAAGGGTTATTTCATAAATTTTTATTCTTGGGGAAAAAGTTACATAACAATTCTCCCCTTATAAATTAGTTGTTGTCCTCAGTAGCACATGTGAAGCATCTACATCACAACTCAAAAAACACATAATCAATAATTGAAGAAACTGATATTGAATATAACTATTCTTCATAATATTGTATATATATTTACTTCATCTATATCCTTTTCTTCTCTTAATTAATATATATCTCCCTTTTTTTAATTGTATTTTAAGTTAAGTAATTACAAGAAAGCATTTTTTTTCCAATGACAAGAGTTGTACATACATAAATATTAGGAATTTATAATCAAATAAACTAATGGTAGTCTATGTGTTTACTCACATATATTTCAACCTTATCAATTTTATGTCATGTTACCAATTTTCTTTAATATAGATATTTTAAATCTTATATATGTAACTTCAATATTAAATGTTTAAAATTATTAAATCATGTGCTGACATAACATATATCTAGTGAAATGACATGCATATCCCATACTATGTAGTCACTCGTTCTTGAACTATATAATTGATATACTTCAAATATATTCTAAGATGATAATCATGCATTTTAGACTACATGAGTATCCTCTTTTCCTATATGTCAAGTGTAATTGAATGGAAAACAAGTAAAAAGTATCCCTAAAAAGAGTTCATATCTTTCAATATATGGACAAAGTTATTGGGTTGATCAAGTCCAATAAAAAGGTACAATAAAATAAATCATGGTAATCTTTCTAGGTATCTTAACAATGATAGTAAACTATTATCATACATTGGGTACTTTCATAGAAAAACATCAGGTCTAATATTTCCTTCACTGTTAAGACAAGAGAAAATATTGGTTAAAAATGATAATTTGACTAGAATAGTGATGATTTGCATAGATTCATGTCCTGTGATATGAGACTTGACAAGTCCATTGGGACCTCCAAATAATGAATAGAGGCAATGTTGTTTCAAGAAAGCAACAAAATTCATTCAATAATTTCTTCCGTTATTTTTTCCTTCATGTAAGGAGGTTCATCACAAGAAATCGCTATATTAGTGATCCCAATAAATCATACATAATCCTTTTGTCATACTTCTCATTTTTTATCCCCAAAGCAATCCAATATTTTTTAATATGACTAGGACACTATTATCTACCAAACTATGATTAGGCTTGAGATCTCTATAAATGAATTCTAAATTGTTAAGGTTTTTATGCACATTTATTCATAAATTTCTCCTATAAAATATATAAATTATACCCCTATATATGAAAAAATCACATGCTTGTTTGACAATCTCTATCTTTGATTTATTTATTCCCTACATTGTATTTTATTGCATAACTGAAACCAATCATAAGCAATCACCCAAACCATATATCATGGTTTATTTGAGGCCAAGAAATATGTCTAACATACATAGTGTGCCCTAGCATAACAAGGTAGCTTAGTAACTATCCCTTTTTACAAAGGTTGTCTCTTATAATCATGAATCTCTCTTTTAAAAGAGTTTTCTTAAATATTATTAATTACTCTATTTTTTATTTTATTTTAATTTAGGAACAAATATCTATTCAATAAAAATAAATTAGGGTTATCTCTCCCCCTGTAAAACTTCAACATGTCCCCATGTTTAATCATAAAACATTATTTTGTTCCAACCAATGTATTTAAACAACAAAATATTTCCAAGGTTCAAGATGTAGAAAAAAATCACCTATGATTTTATATCCTATAAATATGTTATTCTCAACAATTTATTCTAAACATATTATTGTTTCTCTAAATTTAAAATATGAATCTAAGGACCTATGGGTTATGGGCCCACAATGTAAACTATATTAGACTTAAGTGATAAAATATAGGTGTCACCTTTTTTTGGATAGAAATAATAGGCATAGTAAAATCACTTTCTCAAATACATTCTTAACCAAATGAAAATTAGTATGGGTATATGAATCTCACCATTACAAATATTATTTCAAAGACAACTTCAAAGACTCGAAATATGAACAAATTTGAATTCAATACTTCTGAAGTGTTTGAAATGTTGTGATGTATTAATTGGTCTAAATCTTCATGAATTATTAAACTATTAGACTTACATGAGTGAATCATCAAGGTCATTCTTATACGGAAGTAAAGGATAAGTTCTTTTTTTATTATTATGACACTCTCCATATCATACTTTGAATTGTTGTAACATAACCTACTTTGAGAATTTCAATCATTTAAGCTTTTGACAACATATGTATCAAAATTACTCTCAAGGGGAATATGATCGAATTGCAAGTGCCAAAGAATATGCATTTAATATCAATCCAAAGAAATAAATAAATCATTTTCATCATCACTAAGATGGGGTAAATTTGTACGTAAGATAATAAGTTGGAACCTTGCTTCTTCTAGAGACCTCATGATCTACATAGTCCATATGGTTTATCAAAACCATTATTGACTACTATGGTTGATGCTAACTTTAAAAAAAATGGCATAGAATGTGATGCATGTTTTGGATTCCAAAAATGTGGTACTGTTTGAAAGCTATAGATGTTTTTCAATCAGCCTATCAATCAGGACTTTAGTCATAATTCAAATAGAAAATGAATAATAATTATTTATTAAATTCAAAGTAAAGCATAATTTATATTGGTGGAAAGCTTAGAATCTCCTTTAAAAACCCTTTACATTTCGTCAATTTTGGGTAAAAATATTTGTTAGCCACATACCCTACAAATACCCATCATATCACCACTTTTTGGCCCATCATGATCCTACACATACCCTCTATCTCCTTAACCCCCCTCTCTCTCTCATTCTTACCCCCTCTATCTCTCCCTCTTTCTATCTTTATCTCTCCCTCTCTCCCTCTCTTTGTCCCTCACTCCTTATTGACCAATCTCTCCCTCCCTCTCTCTTTCTCCCCTCTCTCCCCCTCTTCTCTACTCTCCCTCCTCTACTTATCTCTCTCCCTTTCTCTTCCTCCCTCCCTCTCTCTATCTCCCCCCTCTCTATCTCTCCCCATCTCTCCCTCCCTCACTCCCTCCCTATCCCACTATATATATCTCTATCTCTACCATTCTCTCCCTTTCTCTTCTCATATATCTTTATCTCTCTCTTTCTCCTTTATCTCTCCCTACTCTCTCCCTATCTCCATCTCTATTTATCTATCTCTAATTCTCTTTGTTATATCTCTCTATGTCTCCTCCCTCTGCCTTTCCCTCTCTCTCTCCCTCTCCCTATATCTCTCCATCTATTTGTCTCCCTCTTCCTCTCTCACTCTATCTTCATATCTACCTCTATTTTCCTTCCCCCTTTATCTCTAGATATGTCTCCCTCTCTCTATATATCACCTATTTGAAGCATGTATCTTGTGAGAGTAGTCTACACAACACCTAGACTCTGTGGGAATCTATATGGCATGAAGCAAAGACTAGAGGGCTACAAACCTAGGATTATTGTTATTATTGTTTATCAATAATTCTAATTGTAATTAATGTATTTTGTTGGATAATGTGGTCATTAGATATTTTTAATGTCTTATACTTGACAATGTCATCATTAGAGGTTTTTTATTAATGTATTGGTCACAAAAGTTTTATTTTATATAACTAATATTAAGTGAGGTCCTTTACAAATGGGATAGTATTGGATAGATATTTCATAATGAGTTTTTTCTTTTATGATATATAAAGAAATCAAGGGGTTAAGATTTAGGTGTTAATGGAATTATTATTATAATATTATATTTTATTTTAAAATAATAAAAGTTAGATTTTCAATTTATAGAGTAATGTAATATAGTAATTGTATATTACAATTTTAAATAAATATAATAAGAGAAATTGAATATGTATAATGTTTTTTAGATATTAATGATGATTTTTATTTCTATGTAGTGTATCCATAGCAAATTCAATGGAAGTCACTTTGATGTTATTACGCCATACAATTATTCGGTGTAACCTATTGCACACATAAAGTGCAATAGATAGTTATAATTATTCAAGTATTTGTGTTTATATAATTGTCAATTATCTTAACTTTATATTTTATCTATTGAATCATTTACAAAAACACAAGGTTGATCTCATGACAATGAACTTAACTCTTCAATTTGAAAAATTAAATTTCAAAGTTTGGTGAATCCAACCAATTATTTTCATTTCTAAGCGTTAATTTGATAAAATTAGCATTTAAGTGATTTTATTGCTATGTTCTTATATTTAATAAAATTTAAATTCATTCATTTGATCATGAGAGGAATTCATTTGAACATCATTTGCATTTAATGAAAATTAGTTCATTTGGTTCTCAAAAATAATTATAGAAAACACATTCAACCTAGGATCATTTAATTGAGTGAGATATGATGCCTTTGATGCTTTCTCAAAGTTCTATGGGGTTGATCTAGGAAAGCATGTACCATTATGACATAAAAACAATATTAAAAAAAAAAATTGCAAACACTTCTAGTCTTTTGAAACAAGCAAATAGAAATTGAAACAAAGAAAAATCATGTGAATTAAAAAGAACTAAAAGAGAAATATGATCAAATAGTAATATAAAATGATAATTTTTTAATGCAAAAATGAACCTGATGTATTGTCTCAACATACAAAAATATAGAGTAATGGTTGGAATATTGAGGTAGAGTGTGAGACCTGATGTTTTGTACTAGAGTCACATGTTACTTCTTAAGAGGAGGGTAATATCCCATTGAGACATTTTTTATATATATTTTAATGTTTTTTCTTAATGTTATATTGGGGACTCCAAGATTCGGCCATTCATATGCATTTATGATGTGACTACATATGTGTATATATAGATTGATTTTGATTGTAATGGTATTAACTTGAAATGTGTATGCTCATTTATGATTTGCGGTATCATTTTTTGTTTGGAATAGGATTCCATTTAATTACAATCCTAAACATATTTCATGTATCTTCTAAGTCCTTGGAAAGTGTTCCCCAACACTAGGATTAGAAAGAGATTAAATTCAAATGAAATGAACATGTAAATTGATATTTGTAATTATTCCTAAATGATAGGAACATGTGGGGATGCTCAAGAAGAGCTCTTACAAAATAGGAGCACATGGGGTGTCCACATGGGAGGTGGGACATAACTTGTTTCAGTTTATTTTTTGGTGAATTGATAACTCTTATGTAATACATGTCTTGTTCCTATAAAGTAGGGATTGATATTTACATTATATGTGGAGTGGAATTATCAATTCAGTTTCAGTTCAGTTCAGTTCAGTTCAGTTTCAGTTTCAGTTTAGTTTAGTTCAGTTTAGTTATGGTTCAGTTATCTTTAGTTGCTTGTAGTTAGTTTGAGTTGAATGCTAGTTGACTTCAGTTGACTTGATTTGCATGACTAATGTCTTTAGTTGCATGACAGATAATAGGTGGATACATTTAGTTAAGTGAGGGTGATCAATCATGCATAATGTTTGCATGAATTGATGGAGAGATATGTTTCAATTAACAAAGATTGACTTAGACCCACCTTGGGCACCCAAGTTGGCATCTTTGAGTAAACACCTTTTCCATGAGAAGATATTTACAAGGCTCAATTAAGTGGGCCCATTTTTGGGTTCCAACTTTGAGGAGAAACTAACAAGATATCTTCAAAACCACCAATTAGTTAAGACTTCAGTTTTGGACACCCAAATTGATGAAAGACTTGGTTTGACATTATTTTTCATAGAATAAATCTACTTGCACAAGAATGGCATAGATATTTGTGAGGAGCTTTATCCTCTTAGAATTTTCAACTCTTTGGAGTTTACAATGCTGACAATTGTCTATTTATTGCAGCAAGTTGAAGAGAGTTCTATGAGAGTACTTTTGTGAACCATGGCATCGGATGTGTGGATTCATGCTTGGACACATGAGAGTTTATTTTAGGTTGTGAATAATAATTTTTGAAGGAAAAAGAATCATGTCAATCAAGGATTGATAAAGTGTTATTCTAATCTTGTTCTAAGGTTGAATAATACAAGCACTATTGATTCAGGTCATGGAGTTTTCTCTAAAAGGGTTTCTCGAAAGGGTTTCTCCACGTATATGTTGTGTCACTTCTATCTTCTGGTCTTATTCCTCTACAATATTCTATCTACTTTCTACAATTGGTAAAGTGAATCTAGAAAGATAATCATACACAAAGGAATTGTAACAAAGAATACTTTATTAGATCTACACTCTCATAGTATTACAAGTTTTAAAGCTAAATAACTACCTTCATTTTCAACATTTTTATCATCCCTATATTATGATTCTATGTTGGCATTAGTATTTATCACTCACCTATTTTGTATGGATTCGTGATTACTTATTTTTGGGATATGGGTTAACTTAGAATGGTGCATTATTATGAACTACACAATAAAATATTTACTTGTAAATAATCATTAATTGTGATTGAATATTGTAATCTTAATTGGATGTTTCTTTTTCTATAAAGTTATATTTATTATTGAACTAATAGTTGTAATCTAGTGTGCATATAATTGAAGGACAATGTAATTGAGGAAAAATATAGTGATCCTATTTTGACTAGCCCATTAAGTTGGCCTAGCCTATTAAGTCAACCTAGCCTATTTGAAGAGGCTCAGGGCATGTGTATTGTGCATTTAATATTTTTCATAGGGTCATTTGTTGATTATATGTATTGTTAATTTGATTATAGGTCATCTATGGATTACAAAATTCTTAGGATGTGCTTCCAAGTTTTAAATAAAAATAGCAATACTAATATTGTATTTTTTAAAATTTAATTAAAAGTGGACAATAGAATTCATTTTTTTTGCTATTTGAACGTATTAATGCCCTAGATGTCCTAAAATCAATCATTAAGGATAATTTTTAAATCATAAATTAAAAATAAACCAAATTATAGTACATTTTATTTATGCCTTAAATCAAGTGACATAAATGGGGAATTGTTTAAGAACTTGGAGATGTTGAAATGTGTGAGGAGAGGAAGTGTCCATATGTGAAGGTGAGAATAATCACCTTCACACTCATAGCTAGAAAGGTTGGGTTCTTTTCCTAAGGTGTCTCATTAAAAGACAAAACCATATATTTAAAAAAAAAATGGAGTGCAGATTTTGGAAAACGTACATGCTAAGGAAAGCATTGGATGTGGGAGAAAAAGGAGAAGAAAGCTTAAAGGAATATTAGTGGTGTAATTATACATAACTTCTACAAGTGCAATTCACTACATCCAAGTAAGCAAGTATACTTGTTTATTTCTATTACATAACTTTACATTATTCTTAAAACCTTAAAAAAAAATTTATTTAAATCCTATTAAGTTTTGTGCTGAAAATTGAACTATGGAAGTTTGTAAGATTCAATTGTTTATAGATGTGAATTATATGTTTTTTTTGTTGTATCTTCTTTCATTAATTATTTTTTTAATGTTAGTTTTTGATGAGGAAGCAAACCCGAGACACATAAATAATGCACACAACTAGCAAAATTTATTATTATTCAATAATGAAAAATCTTACATGCAGAGGATCCCAAATCCTCGAGCTCTGCGATACATGCAAGCTATAGAAGTCTCAGAAAGAAAATTACAGAATTACAAAAATTACCCAAATCCCCCTTTCGCAGCATGCGAACTTCTTTTCCCAAAAAGTTACTAGAAAAATCAGAAACAAGCCCATAAATAGACCCATTTCGGTTTGGAACCAAAAACAACCTTCGAGATAAGATTTTTGGCGGTTTGGCACCAAAATTACAATTTGAAATTCAAGTTTAAATTCACAGTCAAAAATTAGCACATTTCTAAAATATGCACCAACTTCCGGTAGCCATAACTTTTAATCCGACCATTGGATCTTCAATGATAATACCTTTTCGGAAAGCTCTCGAAAAGAAAATTTTCCACAAAGTAGACCTTTGGCAAACTACTTTGGTGTTTCTGCAAATTTTCAGGCCCATCTGGGATCGTTTAGTGCCTCAAACTGAGCTCGGAAGGTTTTTTAGGGCAAAAAGCAGAAACTGGAACTTGAATAACTTTCAAGTCGTGAATGATCTTGACCTGATTCTTTCACCAGACTGTGTATTTTTCCATCCTGAACCTTCCCATAAATTTCTGTCTTCCCACAACTTCAAATTCAAACCTGCTAAAAATAGTAGTTGAGCAGAAAAAGCAGAAAAGCAGTTTGAAAGTTGGAAACTCTTATTCGATGAAAAGGGTATCTAGAAATGCAAAAACATCTACAAAAAGAAAACAACATGAACAAAAATGGAAATCATCTTTTTGGGTGATGCAAGATTGCCCTCACACCACTGGATGCTCCTGCATCAGTTTTGGGAATATATCAGGTATGATCTCCAAATTTTTAAGAGTAACCCCTCGTGTGGGGTTTTGAGCAAGTTGCATATCTTTCTAGGGAAAGCTTTATCCAAAAGGATAGAGTACCCTTCTTAGAAAAAAAATTGTTAATGGGTAAGATTACCATTATAATTTCTTTTATTTATAGTTAAGGTGAGTGTGTGGAAGATGAAATTTAAGAAAAATAAATAAAGAGAAAATGGGTGGATGGAAGGGTAAATTTAGTAAGGAAAATGGGTGAATGTGATGTTGTTAGAAATAAAATTGTTTTATGTTCCTTTCCCTCAATTGGTGTCCCTATACCCACTTATTAAGGTTCCTTTAGAATCTCTTGTATAGGCATGCAAGGTTAAATTGTTTGGTTGACTGTATTTATTAATATATATGTGAAATTGTTAGTGGTCTACTATTTGTATTATGTTTTGTGAAGTTTCATAAACACTATATTTTACCCCTAGCTTGGGGGTGAGTTGCTTTTAGTTATAGATTGAGTGGTGAACACCCATTAGTCAATGAGAATGGTTATTTTCGAGTGTATGTGTATGTGTGGGTCAAAGAATCCTAGAAATCACCATAGTTATGGTGTTTTAAGAA
Source organism: Sequoia sempervirens (assembly GCA_007258455.2). Lineage (NCBI taxonomy): Eukaryota > Viridiplantae > Streptophyta > Pinopsida > Cupressales > Cupressaceae > Sequoia > Sequoia sempervirens. The sequence goes on along the minus strand of VDFB02000015.1, from coordinate 225,734,445 downwards.
ATGTAGTCACCAAATTTGGAAGAAATAAATTGAAATCATGTTTTTAATTTGCGAATGAAGGACCGAGGATTGTGGAAAGATTTCATGCAGAGGAAAGAACTTGAAGTGGAGAGGAAAGTGGAGGAAAGAACTGGAAGTGGAGAGGAAAGTGGAGAATGCTGAAAGGAAAATTAGTGGTACAATTAGACATAGCTTCTACAAGTCCAAACACTACATCCAAGTAGGTAGCTGTCCTTGTTTAGTTCTATTACATAACTTTCTTTTCTTTTGAAGAACATAAACAAATATTTTGTTTAAATCCTATCAATTTTTGTGCTAAAATTTGAACTATGAAATTTAGTAAGATTCAATTGTAATTAGGTGTGAATTATATGTTATTTTTCATTATATGCTCTTTCATTAAGTAGTTTTTTAATGTTAGTATAGGGAATACATGGGTTTTTATCTCTAAAACTTTGTGATCAACCCCTTTTGTGGGGTTTTAAGTGGGTTACAAATCTTTGCAAGGAAAGGTTTATGAAAAGGGTAAGAGTACCCTTCTTAGGTCAAAAAAATTGTTAATGGGTAATGGTATTCTTATATTTACTTTTATCTGCACTTTAGATGTCAGTGTGTGGAAGAGAAAATTCAGAAAGGTAAATGGATGGATGTGATGTTGCTGCAAAGAAAATTGCTTTGTGGTCCTTTCTCTCGGATGGTGCCCCTACTCCCTTTTATTGAGGTTCCTTTAGAACCTCTTGTGTAGACCTCCAAAAGTAAATTGTGTGGTTGAGTGTAATTGTGAATATGGCTCTGAAATTTTCAATGGTGTACTATTTGTGTTATGGTTGTGTGATATTTACTAGACATGACATTTTTCCCCTAACTTGGGGGTGCACTAATTTTAGCTCTAGATTAGATGGTGAGCACCCATTGATCGTAGAGAAAGGTTGTTTTCTAGCCTATGTATGTGTAGGTCTAAGAAGCCTAGAAAGAACCCTAATTATGATGTTTTAAAGAAATGTAGTAAAATTTTTTGAAATAAATAAATTGAAATTGTGCAAGTAGACTGCTGCAATTAGCTATTTCTAAAGATAAAAGAAAGGAACTATCAATACATCCAATTAATCATATATATATACTAATACTATGTTATGTAATTTATACCGATTCCCATCATGGTGTTGAGTAATGTTGAAGAATTGAAGAATTAAATTGATAGAAGGATTGGCTAAGTAGTCTTCTAGTCAAGCATCAGTTCTGTGAACTCCATTATATAAATTGTAAGAAAAAGAAATGAAAAAATGATTAACAATTGTTTAAAATAATTTCTTCTAAGGGATTAGCAGAAACTGCTGTAACTGTAATGAATGTGTTGTAACTGTCATGAATGTGGTTACCTCTTTTTATTCTGTGTTCTCTGTACTATTCACAAAAGAGTTGTAATTTCCGATGTAATAATGTAACCTGTTGTTTCTTTGTTAATATGATGCCATAATTTATTTATTTTTCTAATGTACGAGAAAAACCAGAATTGAATATATGGTTATTCAATTTCTTTAATAAAATGAATCATTGAAACATGTAGAGTCAAATATGTCGGCTGATTGTAACATCAATTTTGTTCTATTAACACACACAAAAAAGAGACAGAACCTATACTCGTCTGGGTTTCACAAGTATATTTGCTTAAACCCCGGACCTAGGACTAGGACATTAAATAGCTTGAACAGCAAAACAGTTAAATGTGACAGCGAGATAAATTACCATACTTTTTTGGAGATGATATCGTATATATGCAAATAACTGAAAAAGAAAATGTCATCTACTATGCTACATCATTTACCGTGACAACACAGGGAAAGGGTTGCAGTAATTATATTTCAGGGCCCTCAGGTTTCCTTTAGGCCACTTAAGTCTTTCTTCTTTAAACATAACCCAAAAAGTGTCCAGTCTGCACCCTAAATCTGCAACCAGGACAGAAAGCAGAACACAAAAAGAAATATAAATAATATATATATATATATAAGACAAGAAGATATATCAGTTAAATGATAATGGAAAAGATTATAACAAAGGAAAGAAAGATTTTAAGAAAATAGTTGGTGTTGCAGAAACAGTTACATTACCTATTCAAAGCCTCGTTGTGAACCTACTACCTTAACACCTCCTGAAAATGGCTAGAAGACAACCGGAAACATCCTGAGGGCATCTCTAATTTTAGGGCTATCTTCCCTCTTTCGTTTGTGAAATGCCCATGAAACTTGTTAGGGGTTTTCTTGAGAGGGGCGTTAAGGTGGACTGATGGTTTAATTAAATATGGTTAGGTTTCCATCTAAGCCTTATTAGCGCTACGCTAGGGTAAGTCAAGCACCTTCCTCGATAAAACGCTAGCTGGTCGATAGTAACAAGATTTATTTTTTTCTTGAAAACAACATTTTTTCTAGGAATTGAAATTGACCTACTTATAGATGGAAATTGCATCTTCTGTCAAAGCAATTACCCTTAGACAAAAAATCTCCTTCTCTCGAATGGGCCAAAGTATATTAAATAAGATGTTAGCTGAATTATTTGAACTTTATCTGCATAGTTAAGTCGCCTTGGGGAGATCGCTAACATAAGTTTTTATTTATATATTTCATTTGAATAGAAACATAATAGACAGAAAAGGAATAAGCAAATTTTGCATTCAAAACTTGTTCCACTATGAAAACTCATTACAATATAATCAGATTCTGATCATCCAGATCGCACTATGGCACAGGAGAGAGCATAAGTCTGATATCCTAGACTCTTCTAAGACTCTTTCAAATCTCCAACTCGGTGTGTCGAGTAAGGCGTCTCCGAGGTCCTTTTATAGCAAAAGACTGATTCCATCGGAGCAAAGCTTTAACCTTCTCTTAATAATATTTTGAAATCCGCCAATAGAAGAGTGACAACAAAAAGCATCTTATCCGTAGCACCGCCTTAGGGGTAGATACATGAACAAGGATAAGAATCAACCGACAAAAATTCCTGTAGCCATTATAAAAGGCGTGAACAAGGAATCTTCAACAACCGTGATTAGGACTCGTGTCACGTACACGATGACTTTACACCCAAAAGTCATTATGGGTTCTGCTTTTTTGTGGATAGGTAGCATCCTATCTGTCACTGCTTAACGTGGGTGACATCACGGCATAGACAAGCCCATATGCTAGCTTCCAAAGGGAATAGGATCTAAAAGATTATCTGGTAGCTCGGAACAAACTTTTTCCCAATCTTCCTGAGTGGCATTGAAGGCATAATCTATTTGTACCATGTAATCGTTTGAATAGGCAATATCCTTTTCTATCCTGGCTGCAAGCAAGGCTGGTCGAAGTGTAACTTCACAGTTCTGGATCCTTACTTCAGCTTTCCAATTGTGCTCTAAAGGATAATATTCGATCCTGGGAAAGTAGTATCCATTATGAGGATAAGTCTGTAAATAATCTGTAAGACCATCACAAATTGTATAAGTTAAACCAGGATGCAAAAGTTCAAAGAATTGTTCCATATGTTCATTGAACCTGCCACCAACTAAATCAGCATAATCTTCAAAATTATCTTGATGTAGAGAGATACGAGTAATAAAACCAAATTTGATTAGTTTTAACAGATTCATTTTACTCCTCTTAGACCAATTCATACCAAACAATCCTTTGATTCTAATATGAATCATCTGTCTTCCACACCAATAGCTGATTGGGGCGAATTCCATCCCAATTTCTTTTCTGAAACCATCTTCCTCATCAGGATCTAAGATAACATGATTGAATTGATATTCAATATGCCTTCTAAGATAGATTAGCCACTTATTCAAAAAATATGTCTCTAATAAGAGAATAATAATATCTTTAGGAAGTGAAGGGAGAATTTGAATATTCCCCTGGCCGAAATATGCAATGTACATAGCTGTTCCATCTGGTCTGTAATATTCACACCCTTGAAATTCTAGGTCAGTGTAGATAGAACAAGCCATTTCTCTGGTAAGGGAATCTGCAAGAGGGTTGTGCTCACCTTTTATCCATTCGATATTAAAATCATATCCTTGGAACTCAAAATACCATCGAGCGATTCTACCTTGAGCAATATCTTCATCAGGTTTCTTGGTTAGCAGATTTCTCATTGGTTGGCTGTCTGTGCGGACAGTAAAATGGACTGGTTTTAAGAATATCTTGAATTTCTTGATGCCATTTTTGACTGCCAAGATTTCTTTTTCATATATGTGGTATCTTGACTGAGTATCTGTGAATGTTCCAGATCTATATCCACATATGTCTTTTTCTTTTCCTCCTGATTCTTTTTCCTGTAATAACACAGCTGACCAAGTTTTATCAGAGGCATCAGTATATAAATATAATGGAAGATTATCAACTGGATTTTGAAGTGCCGACAGATTCTGGCATTTTGCTTTAATTCGTTGAATTGCCTCTGTTGCATTATCTGACCATTGTTCTGTATTATCTTTGAGATGATGTTGGATAATTCTCCTATCTTCAGCTAATCCTTTGTAGAATGGTGAAAGATAATTAAGACAACCTAAAAATCTTTGAATCTGCTTCTTGTCAGTTAAAATATCTGGAAATTTTTGAATTTTGACAAGAATGTGTGGTTGCAACATTACCTTTCCATTCTGGAGATGCAGTCCTAGAAAATCAATTTCAGGAGTACCAATTACCATTTTCTTTGCTGTCAAACAAATACCATGTTTTTTAATGGCTTGGTATAATGCATCTAAATGCTGCAAGTGGTCATCAATAGAATCTGAGAATAATAATATATCATCTATATAAACAACACAAAATTCTTTTAAATGTCTGAGTGCTTGGTCCATTCTGCGCTGAAAATATGTTGGTGCAGTGCTTAGACCAAAAGGCATGACATTCCATTCATATAAGCCCTGTGGGATGGAGAATGTTGTTTTGTATCTGTCAGATTCTTTTACCTTGACCTGCCAAAAGCCTGATTTGCAATCAAACTTTGAGAATATTTTTTTATTTGCAGCTCTTCTGATTAATTCTGAACTAAAAGGAAATGGATAATTAAATGGAAGAATTATCTCATTTAATGGTCTATAATTGATACATAATCTCTTTTTTCCCCTTATCTGCTCTGCTCTCTTATTTACCAGAAATGCTGGACAAGAAAATGAACTTTTACTTTCTCTGATAAAATTGCCTTGGAGAAGTTCCTGCAATTGTTCATCTATTTCTTTTGTTTCTGATGGGCTGAGTGAGTATGCTGGTTCATATGGGATTACTGATCTATTTTCAGGTCTTATCTGGATTTCACATTCTTCTTGATCTTGTGACCAGAATTGTAGAGGATTGAGGCTACAACAGTTTTCCTCAAATAACTTAGTTATTTTCTCAAAAGGGTTTACTGACTCTTTATTTTCTTTACTGGATTCTTGTCTCTTTCTTTTCTTAGCCTGGTCGAATCTATGATTTACTATTTTGAGTGTGGGGATTTCAATTTGACCATCCTCATGTCTTAAGGAAATTTTGTGTTTCCAAAACTGGAGAGGCTCATACTTAGTAAAAAATAAGAATCCTAGTAAAACATCATCCTCTAGATCATTATATTCAATAAAATCTGTAATGAATATTTTTCCCATGATTTCTATATGCACATCCTGCGCATACCTGCCCATGTGTATTCTTTGTCCATTTATTGCATAGCTCTGTGGTAGATCAGTTTTTTCTTTCCAGAATCATGCTGGAATTGCATTAGTTTTAGCTAATGATCTTGATGATCCTGTATCCACAAAAGAATCTAATGGAATCTTTTTATATCCATGAAAACATAGATTTATTCTGATATAATTTCCATTATTTGCAAGCAATAAAGAGCAATATTTTTCTCTTTTTTCAGAAGGGGCGAAAGGGTTTCTTTCCTCATTGCCATTGTGAGTTTCTGCTGACTGTGCTTCTGATTGGTCTGCTTGAAAGAGAATATCTTTAATTTCTCCCACTTCTGTAGAAAGATTCCTGATTGCTTTTTGCTGATCTTTCAGTAATCTTTTAATATCAGAGACATCATTAAGAACCATATCTAATTTCTGAAAAATGGTAATGATATCTGAATCTGAAGAAGGATGCTTATGAGAAGAAGAACTTTCCTTTTTTCTTTGCCATGGTGGGATTTTATACCCATGATCTTTGTCTTTAGAGTGTTTTGACTGCAGTGTAAGTTGTTTTTCTGCATCTTTCTTATCTTGCTCTAACTGTTTCATTTTGGCTAAATGCTGATGCACTGCTCTTCTTCTTTCATCTCTTGTACAAGCTAGTTTGTAGGGGTCCTTTGACTTTTCAATCTGAAGCTTAGTGTTAAGATCTTTAATGGTTGTTTTTAACAAAGTCACCAAAAAATCTTCATCTTCATCTGATGTTGTACTTGGTTCTGAATGACTACTGACTGAAGGCGTTTTTCTCTGGGATCTCATCATAAAATTGGATTCAGGAAGAATTTCAACAAGCTCATATAAATCTGTTAGCTGATCAGTATATTGTACAACATCCCAATCTGGATTAGTCTTTTCAAAACAAGCATATATCTTTGTTCCAGGATTTAATTTTTTAGGACAGTTAGTTGCATAATGGGGTCCATTACAAATGAAACATTTGACCCTTTTATCAGAAGAATTATTTCTTTTTTTTAATAACCATGGAGGGTTATTAAATCTCCTTTTGTGATAAGGGATTGCCTTATAATGCTTTTTCTTTCTGAACTTACCATGTTTACTTCTCTTAAAAGTAAATTCTCCATCATGGTAATGTCTTTTTTTCTTAGAACACTTATGGCATTTGCAGTTCTGACCACAACCTTTTTTCTTGAAATCTTTTAATTGCTGAAAATCTTTTAACTCATCTATAGGAGGAAGATTGCAGAATTCCTTCAGATTACAAGTATAATTGTATTCTTCTTTATTCAGCTGCAAGGCTCCTAAAAGACATTGCTTTTCTAATTTGTATCTGATCAATCTCCTTAATGTAGGAAAACTAACATCATCAAGATGCTTATTTTCTTTTCTGATGATATAATCTTGTGCCCAAGCACCTAATCCACATGGTAATGAATTTAAGTAATACTGCTTTGTGGTGAGATCATGCATCTTATTAGCAGCTACCATGTATGATTCAAACATGCAGTTGTATCCATCAAATTTTGCTAAATTCTTTAACTTCATAGATTGAAGTATTTTGTTTGCCTCAACTGCTTGATTAGATATATCATCACAAAATAGTTCAGTTAATAACCATTTGAATTCATCAAAGCCAGCTTGGAAGATGTCATCCTTTCCTAGGTTTTTGAGATTGACCAAAACATGATCTGTAGGTTGTGTAGGTATATTTTTAGGCATAGGCCCAACATCTGGAAGATTGTTCCACCAGTTGCGTAATTTGCCTGTCATTAACCTGACTGCATACAAGACTTTTCCTGGTTCTGTCCATGTACCTCCTCTCTCGTAGAGATTTTCTAAAGTGTCTGTCCAGGTGCAAAGAGCTTCATAAGGATTGACCAATTTGTCAATATTTAAGATATAACCACTAGATGCATAGGGACGCATCTGTTCAGGTTTCAAGTTTTCACTAACAGGCTCTTGCATTTCTATATCCATAGAAAGTCTGTTAAGAGTTTCCCATGGTTCCTGGTCATTTATTTGCTGATAATTGGATAAATCTATCAAATGTAAAGGATCCTCATCATCAGTATTTACAGAGGATAAACTATCAGAAAAATGAGTTATGTCAGTGTCAGACAAAGAGAATTCTGAATCTTTATTGGCAAAGACTGGTTCATCCATATAGACAGGTTCATCAATGTCAGTGTCAACACCGATTTCTTGTAACCAATATTTTTGAGGTTCTTCATGTTCTAATACTGGAATGCACTTTTCTTTTCCTGCTGAAGAATGTTCCTTTGGAGGCAAGAATATATGTAGAGACTTCTTTTTGGAAGAAGTTGAAGAAGTGCCTTCATTGGATGTCTTTTTCCTTTGTATTAGAACCTTTTGCCTTTGAGAAGACTCAGCAGTCTTTTTAGGTTCTGTTTCTTCTTCATTAGAACTACTATCTTTACCAGTCAGAGTTACTCTAATCTTTTTCGCATATAATCTGACCTTTTCCAATTTCTTAGAGATATTGGATAAAAGAATGGTTTTTTCATCAGCATCATCTTTCCTGGATGTCTCATTATTTTGCTGATTTCCATAGATATGCGTCAGATAGTTATCTTGGTGTTCTTGAACAGAGATAACTCTTTTTATATTGGTATGTAGTTGAGTAACATCATAATTTGTACTGGCAATATCATTTGACAGTGTTCCAAAAAAATGTTCAACATTTTTTATGAGAGAGAATTGCTTTTGCTGGTCTTCAGAAATAATGTCAAGCTTAATTACAGTATCTACAAAGGTATTTACAGAGTGTTTGACATCAATTGCTATGTCATCAATATTGTCTTGTGCAGAAGCTAACCATTGAGAAATCCAATTTCGTTGTGCTTCTGAATTCTTTTGTTTCCTTCCCAAATCTGTATGAATCTTTGATTCATATTTTCCCCAGTGATTTTTATCAGGATTTATTTGGATAAATCCTTCTGAAGGGGGCCACCTTCCTGGTTCAATACTAATGATATCCTGCTCCTGATGGTTAATTTCCATCTTATATTTATGTTTCTTCTTGGCTTCTGCCCTGGGAAGATGCTTCTTGAGAGGTTTTTCTCTCAGCATGCATCCTTTTTCACTCATCTTTGTGAGTTTTATCCCTTTCCCTTTTTTGTCAGACTGGGATTCTGGTTTTGATGTTAAGGCTAGCCTTTGGCTAACTTGTCTCGCCAGTCTGTCTATCACTTCAGGGTTATCTAAAGAAGAGGGTATTTCTTTATATCGTGGAAACTGAGAAGATTCAATGTTTTCTTCAGGATTGAAATCAAGGAATGGCTTATTTGAAGTAGTTGGGAAGTTTTTTGACATAGAAAAAGATCTTGACAAGCGAGTTGCAGAATAAGAGGTTGAAGGTCTCTCCGGCTGAACAAACAGAGGTTGTTGGTTAGGGAGACTCTGAAGGTCAATGCTTGCTAACCATCTACTCTGGATCTTGGGTCTTTCGGAAAATAACCGAGTAGGTGGTAGTGGAAGGTTTTGGAATGAAGGTTGAGATTTATGGATTTGTTGTTCAATTATAGGAAATCCTATATCAAATCCAGTTGCATCTATATGCCTTCCATGACTGTCTACATTTGCATTGGCTTCAGTGTAACTGACACCTGCTGGGAATCTAGAAGGAGGGAAAACGGTATTTAACAATCTATACGCACAACGACCACCAACAGTCGCATAAACTGATTCAGGTTGCAATACTATTCCCTTAACTTGTAATAACAAACAAAAAGGAGACTGTACATATTTATCATTGAGGTTGATGGTGAAATTAGGACGAACCGACATTAAAGCATCACCACCATTTTCTTCATTAGTAGATTTTACTAATCTACCTCTAAACTGTGCTATGACAGCTTGATCCCAAATAGTACACCGAGTATCTATAAGAGTAGCAAAATATTCGGCTCCTATATCAAAGTTAAAATGTGGATGAAGGATTATATCAACTAATGAAAAGTGGACATGAAAGTATCCTTTCTCCTTCCAACGTTTTATATCATCTGATAATAGAAATGGTAAATATACTGGACAAATGCCTACTCCAGAAACTCGAAGGTTGATTTCTGATTGCCTAACAGAATGCATTACTTTTGCCTTTATGCCTTTTTCAGGATATAAATCTGAGATTTTTACATCTGGAAATTTAAAATTGCCTTTATCATCTATAAGTTCATCTTTATCTTGAAAATAGTTATGAATCACGCTTGAAAGAGAGCTACTTGCATTCATTGAGCGCTGACTTGCCATAATGGAGATATAAACTTACTTGGAAGCTTTTCCCTGCTACAATTTCTGACTTACTGCACACCCTTGGCGCCTGTCCTTCGGCTAAAGCGGGATTTACGGTCTTACTGCAGGTCCACAGGTACTTACGAGAGCTACAATGCAGAATACGAACTCCAAAAAGACTTACAATGGGGGTTAACCAACTCAATGAGGCAAAGCAATTTTCAAGATGACGATAATAACTACAATAAAGATAGCAACAAACATGCCAGCTTTTAAAAACAAACTGAATCCAGATGAACAATGTGGTTCTCTCAGAGTTTTTATGACTTGAGATTCAAGTTCAAAAGACACAGGCATTCTCTGTAACTAGGCTCTGATACCAATTTGCGGAATGGAATTTAGCAAGAGTTCTGGAAGCAAAAATGATAGATACCAAATCCAATGACGCAGATTACACAGAATAGACAGAAAAGGAATAAGCAAATTTTGCATTCAAAACTTGTTCCACTATGAAAACTCATTACAATATAATCAGATTCTGATCATCCAGATCGCACTATGGCGCAGGAGAGAGCATAAGTCCTTGGGGAGATCGCTAACATAAGTTTTTATTTATATATTTCATTTGAATAGAAACATTCATAATAATTAATATTGAATCAATTAAGTTAATGCTAGATATTAGAACATCTACAGGCAAAATAATTACAAATTAATTTATAAACATTTACCTCTTGTAAGGCGTAATATGGAGGGTGAGCTATAAGGCATTATCTTGAAAACTTACGTAATTGATGTCAGGGGATCATGTGATCCTTAGGGAAGCTAAAAATATAAGGATTAATTTCTATCCAAGACATTTAAATTTTAGTACTATTTTAGAATTATTCCTTGAGTCCACAGCTAAGTATCTTGATGTTACCACAATTATTTTTCATATAGATTAGCATTTAATATTTTTTTATTTTTTCAAATCTATATCTACAACACTTCATCTATTAGTTTAGATTAAGAAGAGTCATTTTCAAAATAAAAATAGAGAAAGCACAGTTTTAGTTGTTCATGTTATCATAAATATGTTAGATAAAGATAATTTAAAATATATTTTTTCTTTTTAATATTATTTCAAACATTTCACCTTGTTAATGGTTGGAGTTTAATTAGTTGAATTTAATTGGCGAGGATAAATGTCATCTACCAAGAATCAAATTATTTCAAGGTATTCTTCATATTAGGTTTGATTCTAAAATCACTTTCCTGATAGCTTACTTGAAGCACAACCTGTTAATTAGATGTATAGGTACTTGTAAAATTTAAGACTTAAAATACATATTTATCATCTTTAATCCTAAATAACTTTTTATGACTCAATTATCCTCAGTTATAATAACTTAATGACATGACTTCTAAATTTAATATATAATTAATTACAATTTCCAAATTATATTGAAAACTAGTATTTATATATTCAAACATTTTAAATTAATAAAAAATCCCCAAATACACCTCCCCTGGATTATTAGTGTCCTACAAATGAATTATGGTACCCTATATTCCCCTACTAGATAAGTTACCTAAAGTTTTTTTCACTTATCTTTCTCTTTTTCTACTGTTTCAGTCAATTGTAGTTATCTGGCTCTATAATCTATTATTTCTTACCTTAGCTTTGTTTCGATTAAAAAATCTAGAGTTCTATCAATTCCGCCAAACATAATTTTATAACCACTGTGCGGAACGTGACAAGTAAATACAGTATTCCATTGCCCTTGTGCCGAACGTGACATCTAAATACGGTATTTCATTCCCACTGTACCGAACGTGACATCTAAAAACGGTATGTTTTGATTTATTTCCAGAACGATGCTCTGGCTTAGCAAGGACTGCACATTCCAATTTCAACCACACGCGTCCGGTGTGGTTGCAGGCTTTATCCTCGTTGGAAGCCACTATCCCTTTTGTATAAAAATCCCACTCGCCTCAGCATTTTCTCCACTGCATTTCATCGCTTTGATTACAGAGAAATCCATGGTTTCGCACGTGGAAAGCCCGATTCCTCTGCTTCTGCTTGCCGCCGTGGTCAGCTTGCTTAGAGTCTCCGCTTCGGTATATAACAATAATCTGTACTTTTCTTATCGGTAACGCTAATTTACATTGAAATTGTGTTCATGTTCGAACCTGTGAATGGTGGCTCTGAAAAACAAATGAATTGGTCTGGTTACAGGGGCAATATGCGATCGTGACGTTTGTAATGGTGCAGCATGCCGAAATGGGGCAATTGTTCAAGATCATCGGAAACAGCGAGAAGCTGGGCAATTGGACCCCTGGGAATGTAGAGAATATGACCTGGACCCCTGGCGACGCATGGGTCTGCTCTACTGTATGTTTAATCCTTTTCTGGAATATATTATACTCTCTTTCTCTTTATTGGAGGAGCTGACCTGAGCCGAGATGCATAAGCATATTAATTGTTTTTTCGTTCTTTTGTTGCGTGCAATTTAAAAGGTATTGACGAAAGGACTAAGATACGAATACAAAGCTGTGGTGGTGAGCTTTAAGAATGCGGGATATGCAGAATGCTATACGCCGGGTAATAACCGCGTGTTAACTCTGCCGGAAGATTATCCCAAATCTCATTATGTGGAAACAGTGTTTTGGAAGGCATCTTGCGGCTACGATTGCCACTCTACAACCGCATGCGCAGTCACAAATGAATGAACAGTGCTTAACCCTAATCGCCGAATTGTATGATGATCCGCGGGGCGGATATCTTTTACTACAAACAACAACATTCGACACTGTTTATAATGTTGGCCGTTCAGTACTATTGAACCTGTTTATGAATTACATTACTTGAAAATAGTATTTTATTTTAGTATGTTAAAATTACTAAATATAGTATATTTTGTTGTTAATAATACTGAAATGGTGAAAAATGTATTTTTGGAGATCTTTTATTTAGTTTCATGTTTTGTATGGGTAACATTTTAATGTATTTTCTGCATAGAGAGAAGCGCTATTATTTTTGTGGCTATTATTTCCACTTTTTAGAATTGCATGTTTCATTTCCTGCATGTATTGAAGCCCATTTTATTGTTATAGAGTGCTTATGATCATGATTGTTTCTATGGTATGTTTTGTAATTGTTTTGATAATACAATAATAAAAATATGCATTTTTACTTTTTAAAGTTTGTTTTTTTGTGTAAGATTAGGTTTGAGGGGGAGTCCTCTTCAGCGCATGAACATAATATTAAAATGATGATTATGGTACTTTCTACTCATATCATTAGTTTAATATAATACATCCATCTCATGGTAAAAATTACCTCTTAATTCCCTACCTCTATTTAATATTACAAAATTTGTAGTGCACCATTATATCTAAATTTACCAAGAATTTAGTATATCTATCTAAGCAAAACTTTTTTTTTTTCAGATAATATATCTTCAACATTTTAATAGACAAATGTTGAGGCAACACTAAGTGAGACCATTTGCATGCTCAAGAGGCTCATGATACAATGGTCATAGTGGGTAGATGTTTTTATTATCTTTTACAATACATTATGATGATAAATAAAATAATTAGAAATATTGAACATACATGTAATGGTGAAATTTTTATATTTATGTTACTTTTTATTTAATGTTTTATTTATTTTAATAAAATGTTTGAAACATAATAATATATTAATAAGTGATATTATTTATATTGAATTTGAAGTTATTTTATACGTTTTCTTGTTATTTTTTTTCTTCTATATATTCATATATATATATATATATATATATATATATAATCTAGAAATCATTTATTATGTTTAATTTAAAGTTTAATGTTTATCAAAATATTTATATTTCCAAAATAAAAATCATTTTCAAGCTACTTAAAATGAGACTAAAAATATATTTCAAATTAAAAAATCTTACTATTTGAAAAGGTTAACTTCGAATAGCTAATTTTCATTACAAAATTGATTGACAAATGAATTGACAAATGAAGTCGATTGCCAAATTTAGGTCTTTTCTATAGAATCCTTGGAATATACGGTATTTATTATATGTACATTTTAGCTTCTCACATTGTTGAAATAATATGACAAGATATTGTTAGTTAGCATTTAATGTAATTAAACAAATTGGAAGATAATGTGATTGTAGTTGGAGTCAATGCATAATGATAACAAGTGTAAGGTTTAAAATATGACTGGAATCATCTTGGAACGAAAGGAATTCATTGGAACAAATTTTTCATTTAAAGAAAATTAGTTCAATTGGTGCTCTAGAAAACTTTTAGAAAAATACATTCAACCTAGGATCATTTACTTGACTAAGATATGATGTCTTTCATGCTTTCTCCAAGTTTTATGGGATTCAACTAGGAAAACATTGACCTCTATGACATAAAAAAAAAATATTAAAAAAGGCATTTGTAAATAGTTCCAATCTTTAGAAACAAGCAAATAGCAACGGAAACAAAGACTAATCAAGTGAATTAAAAAGAAGCACAAGACATATATGATCAAATACACATATAAAATAATAGATTTTTTAATGCAAAACTGAACCTAAGGTGTGGTCTCAACCTACCACAATATAGACCAATAGTTGCAATATTGAGGTAGAGTGTGAAATATGATGTTTTGTAGTAGAATCACATATTACTAGTTAAGAGGAGGGTGGTATCCTATTGAGACATTATTTGTACTTTCTATGTTATAGCTTGATGTTATATTGAGAACTTCTAGATTTGGCCATTCATATGCATTTATGATGTGGTTGTATATGTTATATGGATTCATGTTGATTAAATGGTATTGACTCACAATGTGTATGCTCATTTATGATTTGTGGCATCATTTTTATCATCCCTATGTTATGATTCATTATTGAAATTGATGTTTAGGACTCATTTATTTTGTATGGATTCATGATTATCTATTATGGGATATGGATTAACTTATGATGGTGTGTTATTATGCATTGAACAATAAAATGTCTACTTGTAAATTATCATTTATTGTGATTGAATATTGTAATCTTAGTTGCGTATTACTTTGGCTATAATGTTATATATCATTGAACTAATCGTCACAATCTAGTGTGCATATAATTCAAGGATAATGGAATTGAGAAAAACTATAGTGATTTTTTTTTACTAACCCATTAAAAAAAGCTAGCCCATATGAAGAGGCTTAGGTCATGTGTATTGTGTGTTCAATTTTTTTTGTCATAGTGTGATTTATCGATTAGATGTATTGTTCATTTGGTTCTAATTGGTGATGTCATCTAAGAATCAGAAAAGTATTAATATGTTTTTGCAAGTTTGAAATAAAAATAACAACAACAATAATAATAATAATAATATTAGTTTTTAAATTAATTAAAAGTGGATAATTTTTTTTTAAAAATTTCCCATTTCAACCTATTAATGCCCTTAAGTGCTAAGATTCATAGGTTATGGGAAATTTTAGAAACTTAAATTTAAAACAAAATAAAATATAGGGAATTTTATTTATATGCATTAAATCAAGTTACAAAAATGGGGAATTGTTTGAAATTTGAAATGTTGAAATGAGTGAGGAAAGGAAGTGTCATATGTGAAGGTGAGAATAGTCACCTTCACACTCATAGCTGGAAAGGTTGGGCTCTTTGTTTATGGAATCTCATTAAAAGAAAAAACCATTTTTTTTCAAAATGAAGGAGCAGGGATTGTGGGAACATTACATTCTAAGGAAAGAGTTGGAACTTGGGAAAGCTAGAAGGAAAATTAGTGATGCAATTAGGAAATACCTTCAACAAGTGCAAACACTACATCCAAGTAGGCAACTATCCTTTCCTTTCTTTTGAAAATTTTAAATAATTATGTTGTTTAAATTGTATTAATTTTTGTGCTGAAAATTGAACTATGAAGTTTAGTAAGATTCAACTGTATTTAGCTTTGAATTATAGGTTATTTTTCATTGTGTGTTCTTTCATTAATCAGTTGTTTAATATTAGTATATGGAATATATGGGTTTTGATCTCCAAAAATGTTGAGATCAGCCCCTTGTTTGGGGTTTTAAGTGGGTTGCAAATCTTTGCAAGGATAGTTTTATACTTCTTAGATTCATAAAAGTTGTAAATGGGTAAGGGTAGTCTTATATTTTGCTTTATTCATAGTTAACATGTGAGTGTGTGGACGCGAAAATTTGGAAAGGAAAACGAGAGGATGTGATATTGCAGAAAAAAAAAATTGTGATCCTTTCCTTCAGATGGTGTCCCTAGTCCCCCTAATTCCCCCTTATTGAGGTTCCTCTAGAACCTCTTGTGTAGACTTCCATCAGTAAATTGTGTGGTTGAGCCTAATTATTAATATGGATATGAAATTTTTAATGGTTTACAATTTGTGTTATGGCTATGCGATGTTTCCTAGACATTGTGTTTTTCCCCTAACTTGAAGATGCTATGGTTTAGGCTCTAGAGTGGATGGTGAGAACCTACTAGTCATAGAGAAAGGCTATTTTTTAGTTTGTACATGTCCTAGTCTATGAATCCTTAAATGAACCCTAGTTATGGTGTTTTAATAAATGTAGTCACCAATTTTTCAATAAATAAATTGAAATTGTGTGAATAATCTGCTACAATTAGCTATGCTTGAGAGTAAAGAAAAACAAGGTAAAATATAGTAACTCTCTATACTTCTTCAAGATTGTTGAAAATTACATCCAATTAATCCACTGTAATGTAATTGGTGTCAGCATTGTGTGAGTTCTATTGAAGAATTAAATCGATGGAAGGAATGGCTAACTAGTCTTCTAGTCATTTTATTTCTTTACTGTTATGAAGCATCACTTATGTATATACAAAAATTCTACCTTGCATGCTATGTAACTTCCATTATATAAATTCTAATCTAAAAAGAAGAGAAAAAATAATTAACAATATTTCACTATCCATTAGGTTTCCTTTAAGTCACTTAAACTTATATTCTTTACACATAACCCATTCTATATTTCATCATGTTTCACTAACTCTTCCCTTACACACTAGCTAAGTTCAACCCTTACTAAAAATGTCCAGTGTTCACCCTAAATTTGTAACTAGAAAAGAAAATAGAGGACAAAAACAAATATAAGTAATATATATTTATCTATATATAAATTAAATCATTATAACATAAAATAAATATAAAAAGAAAAATAGTTTGGTGTTGCAGTTATAGTTAGATTATCTGTTCAAACCCTCGTCGCGAAGTCACTGCATGAACACCTTCTAAAAATTGCTGGAAGATAACACGAAACTTCCTTAAGGCACCGGTGATTTTAGGTCTATCTTCCCTCTTTTGTTTGTGAAATGCCCATGAAACTTGTTAGGGATTTTTTGGAGAGGGGCATTAAGGTGTTATCATGATTTAATTAAATACGTTTAAGTTTCCATCTAAGCCTTCTTAGCGCTAGGCTAGGGTAAGTACAACCCAACCCCCCACACACACTTTTAGCATAATGACCTATAGATGGGAATTGGATCTTCTATTCAGCTACAGTTCCGATTTAGTGTTTGGTTGCTGCTGCTTTTAGTGGCTGTATGTAACTGTTTTGTTCACTGTTAGCTGGTGGTTGATGGATGTGTTGTCTCTTCCCTCTCTCTCTAGGCAATCTTTGTTGCCTCTTTGTATTTTTTAGCATTGTTTTCATATAAAAAAAAAAAATTACCCTTAGACAAAAAAATTATTCGCTGGAATGGGCCTAAGTATGTTAAATAAGATGTGAGATTAATTATTTAAACATTATCTTCAGGTTAAATCACCATAGGGAGATCGCCAATAATAGTTTTTATTTATTTATTTTACCTGAATAGAAACAATCATAATAATTAATATTGAATCGATAAAGTCAATGTAATATATTAGAACATCGATAGGCAAAATATTATAAATTAATTATATAAACATACACCCCTTGCAACACGGAATATGGAGCTTGAACTATAAGGCATTAACTTGGAAACTTATCTAATTGATGTATAGGGATTATGTGGCCCTTGGGAAGCTAAAAATGATTTTTTTATTTAACATAGCTTTACAATTTAATAAAAAAAAATCAAAGTTAGTATCATATTTGTTGTATTAGTTAGTATATAAGTATATTTATATATGTAGGTATAAACGTATATATACAATTGATTGGATTACTATTAATATTCTCATATAAATTAAAATATTCATCAATTTATATATTTAAATCAATCACAAAAACATAATGTCGAATATCTTAATAGCTTTTTAAAGATAATACCGATATCATTATAATAGATCTATTTCTATATCCTAGTGATGCATGTTAGATTGCTCAAAAATAAATATATAGATCATTTTAGTGACCAAATAGGAGTTAAGAAGTCTTATTAACAAACAAATATTTTTTCTTATGTGTGTAGATGAACTAATGATAACAAAGTTAAATCATTAGATAGTCCACTTTAAATTCAACATTTTGTATTAAATTATTTTAAAATAGAATAAATCATTTAAACCCTCCACTCTTATAACCCCAAACTATGGGTCTAAATTTCATATTGGTATTGATTGAGGAAGTGATGGATTTCAATGTTAATTGCCAACATTATTCTATGTAGACAACCTTAAGGGTAAGTTTCTCAAGATATCCCCTCAAGATGGCTTTGCTAATCTCAAGATGTCCCACCCTTATGGGTTAATTTAGATTTTAAGTGGGTGATCTACTAAATCACAACACTCATATCCACTTCTTCTTCTCCCTGCCTTCAGGGTGGCATTCTTGTAGATCCTCACATATGTGATGTCCTTAAGTGTGTACATTAGATTTCACATAGTCTAGATGCAAATAGATTTCAATAATATTTTACTATGATTTAGAAAAAAAGGGGGGGGGGGGTTTGTGTTGTTGTCAATGTGGGCATGACATATCTAGTCTAAATGCAAAAGATTAGTTTTCAACAGAAGACATGTTAACTTTGGCACCATTATTGCTTGAACCTAGAGCTAAGTACCTTGATGTTATCACATTTATTTTCCATATAGATTAGCATTTAATGTTTTTATTTCTGAATATCTACAACCTTTCATCTATTAATCTAGATTAAGAAAAATCATTTTCAAAATAAAATTATAAAGAGAAAGCACAATTTTAATTGCTCATGTTACTATAAATATGTTAAATAAATATAATTCATTTTTTTTTTCATTCTAATATTATTTTCAATATTTCACATTATTAATTGTTAGAGTTTAATTAGTTGAATTAAATTGGTGAGCATAAATGTCATTGCCAATGATTAAATTATTTCAACGTATTGTTGGGTTAGGTTTGATTTTGAAATTACTTTCATGATAGTTTATTTAAGTACAACCTCTAAATTTGATGTATAAATACTTCAAAAAATTGATCTTTAAAATACATATTTATCCTATTTAACCTTAAATAAATTTGATGAATCAATTTTCCTTACTATAAAACAATTTTGAACTTAAATAATTACTTAATTACTTTATCCAACTTATAATCAAAACTAGTATTTATATAATCAAACATTTTATATTAATAGAAAACCCCATACACTTCCCCTCGATTATTAGTGTCCAACAATGAATGATGGTACCCTATATTCCACTACTAGATAAGTTACCTAATGCATTTTTACTCATCTTACTCTGTCTACTGTTTGAGTCAATTCTAGTTACCTGGCTCTATAATTAGCCGATAGTTAATTAATTGTGGGCACAACCCACTCTATTTGTCTCATGCCTGAAAAGAGTTTCGTGGGCTGGAAATTCTAAAAACACGCCTGCAAAGAGTTCCGCCGGGTAAAAAATCTTCTAAAAACACACCTGAAAAGAGTTTCGCCATTTCGTGCAACAATAGAATACTTACAATGGCTGGGGTGTTACCGCGTTAGCCAACTTTGGATTCCACGCGTCGGCACGAAAGAAATGCTTTGACACATCACTGATTAACTCGCCTCGACCACGACTTGCATTATATTTTTGACGCAACTAAATACAGAAATATCGCCACGACCATGCCCGCCATCCTTTTGTTTCCATTTGTATGCAGTAAATATGCAGCAAAAGTCGCATAATCTCCTTGAAACAACAACTGAAAGTTGATAGGTGGGACATCTCATTTGCCAATATTCTACGTCGTAGGGTTCCGCTCATATTCCTCAACAACATCGTTCACAGCACAAGACAATTTGACCAGAATCTTTAAGTAAATTACTTGCCATAGTTTCATTGATTTTTAATTTCTGGAATGTCACAATTTGACCAGAATCTAGAGGTAAATTACTTGCCACAGTTTGATTGATTTTTATTTTCTGAAATGTGAATATGATTTGATTTCCTTTACAGATTCAGGGCTGAAGGTGAACGCTGCTCAGTTGTCAATCAATGCGATCTTCGCATTGCTTATTATTCCAATATCTGTTTAACCCTCCAAGATTTGAAGCTTCGATTCCTCTTCTGTCTCATTAAACCTATTCCAATCTCAAGAGGTCAGTTTATCAAATGTCATTTCTAATCAACCTAGGAATTGGGTAGCACAATTTCATGCTTCAGAATGTGTAGGCCTCAAGCATTATATGAGGATTCTTTTAATGTGTTCTTGCAATTTTTTTCAATCAAGACATTGAAGGTAGGGATTGGTTATAACGCACCCAGATTATTGTACAAATCGTAGTCATACACCCTGTCCCACTCTCCTCTCACCCCTGTTCGATCGCAGTCATACACTCATACAACGTACGCATTACATTCATCCTTGTCCCACTCTCCTCTCACGCCTGTTCCATCATACACTCATACAACGTATGCATTACATTCATACTTCCTTGCAAAAATTGACCATTTCTTTGGTTAGATGGAGCATACACGGCTCACAACTCTATGTAAACCGTCCTAGGGTTAGAGAAACAATAATATAGTGTACATCAATTTTGTCTCTATAATTACTTGTGGAGTCTTAATTTATTAGCTTGCTTCAATTTTTACAAGCACATTTCATACAGTGAGGTTTTACACAAATTGCTTGGCTTGGAGGGGCTCACTCCTTACTGCCTTGTTCTATTCCTCACCTTTCATTATTTGGTTAATGCATACGCTTGCATTGATCATCTAATATCTCATTTTTGAACAACTGTTTGAAGATCTTGTAGATGCATTCCAAATTATCATTAACAAAACAAATTAATCCCAATGCTAGCTAGATTATAAATCTTATAATAAATCAGACACCAAGGGATTGCTTACAGGTTGCTGCACATTAGGAGCCACAAACATTTCGCCATACCTATTTAAGCAAAATAATTATTGCTCATTTTTTTCAGATTTGTTTTATTTACCATAACTTTCTCTACCTGCAATCTTATTGGATGAATCGCACTTGTTTCCTTGAGATCTCCCACTGAATCACTTGATAAAGTAACCCTTGATCCTTGGATGCCACAACCAAGCAATGCTTCTATTATAATCAGCAGTCCCTTTCTCTAATTCATCATTTCCTCAGGTCCTCATCCTACTTGTAGCCAAGTTATTATATTTGTTATCCATCCCATCCTTTCTAATTCTACCCACTCACAGCATAGCTCCTAACTTGCAGGCTGCCAGCATTTTTTCTCTTCGGTCTATTTTTGGGCCATTGCAACCAATCTCATATCATATAACATTATAAGGGGCAAAGCATAAAGCAAAAAAATTCATTGCTCTCAATTCATATTCTCAAAGGCATCTATGATGAACCAAAAACGATTTGTATTTATATTATGGTAACTAGAGAATTTTCGTTCATATTGTTTTATTTATGGAAGCATTTCTTATTTTATGGTTGCTCCTGCAAATTTCCTATACATTATATCTTGTACATTCTGGCAGTATTGCTGTTATTTTTCATTGATATTTCATAGTTAAAACACTTCAATGCTAAAAATTCTGTAACAAGTACAAAGATATTTTGACTTCATTGTTCATACTTCATTCAGCCATTCATTACACATGCACAGCTATTTTTAAGATTTTTGCAATTTCTTTCCCACTGGTACCTTCTTTATATTGAAGATGTATTTTTATATTACTGTACCAACATTTTAGAAGTAAGTTCCTTTCACAATTCTTTCACTCGTTGTTTAGTAGGGATTTAGTTTTTCAATAACTTCTTTTTACTATTTATGACACTTCATACCCTTGCTAATAACTATTTATTAAACTTAGCATTCATAGAAAAAGGGGCAACTATTGCTATGTATATAAAATTGTTATCTATTTTCATCTGTTTTCAGCACAACACACTAAATTGCATGTTAAATTTCAAACATTTTCTTTGCAAAATATCAATATGTTTCGTTGTTGAACAAATAGGAAAAATAGTATATGTTACACTGCTGAACAAATAGTATATGTGGCATTGAAGGAAACAATGACATTTTTATTTAAAACAAAAATTTCTTTATCTTGTTTCTCTGTGCTTTTAACGGGAATCAACTGTGCTAATCTTTTAATGAAACAAAAGCTTTGCATGGCATGCTAAAGAGTTGGACATAAATTTGATTTTTGACATAATGAGGATTCAGAAATCAGCATTCATTATTTCAGTAGTTCTTTTGTTCTGTGTTTTTACTTTCACAAGTGAGGTAAATATTATATACTTGTATAATACTTCTTAAATTTATGTTTGTTAATTATTATTAAAAGCTTATAAAATGGGATTAAATTTTCCCAAAAACATTCCATGTTTAGTCTGCTAAAGGATTCAAACCCCTACAAACAAGCAAACCCTCAGTAAATATTGTGTAACCCCTACAATGAAGCAAACCCTCGGTAAATATTGTGTAACCCCTACAAACAAGCAAACCCCTGGTAAATCTTGTGTGTGAGTTGAAAACATTAAGACAACAAAACTAAGAAATGTCAATAAGATAGCTATCTGACCCATAGGATTTCCTACATTTAACATCATTGTTATCTACGAATCAAACAAATGACTATGTACTGCTCCAAAAAGAAAGATCCCAAGTAAAACAAAAAGACCCATAACCTAAACATAATTGATTATGATGCAAAAGTTGAAGATTAAAAATAATTAAACAACACAAAATTAAGGGAATAAAAACATAATGGGTGTTTCTTTAATTAGAATTCAATCTCAAAATCTGATTTAATAGAGAAAAAAACAAAAAAACATCCCATTAATATATTTATCTTAAATAAACTGTGTTTCTTTTCAAAACTTCCATCTAATATTCATGTAAGCTTATATTATGTTGAAGGCAACAAACCATCTCCTAAAAAAATAGACCTATTATTTATTTATTTATATTCCACACTATATTAATCAAAATAATTATGATTTTATTTCAAGTTGTGTGACAAATAATAACAAAAATCTAAGACAAAGAGAATGTAAATATGTAGATTGGTAAAAAGTTTTTTATGGAGTTTCTAAAAAATTGTAATTTGTTAAATGGCAAATAATCTTTCCATTAAATGATAAAAACATCAAAAATCTCACTAATCAAGTAAAATTTAAATCAATATTAATTTTCCAACAAGATGGTAGCATTCTATTTCAATTTCCAATTTTATTTTTTTTAATTTGATGCCAACATTAATTCTTCATTTGCATTTATTACTTTATTTCTTTTAAAAAAATTCAACATTTATCTAACTTTATTTCTTTCCTTATTTAATTTTGATTATTAATTGTTTAATCTAATCACATATAACACAAACACATAATCACTAACTCAATCACTTTATTTTCACCATGTCAGTAGATTTGTTTTAAA
The DNA here is from genome assembly GCA_007258455.2 of Sequoia sempervirens. Lineage (NCBI taxonomy): Eukaryota > Viridiplantae > Streptophyta > Pinopsida > Cupressales > Cupressaceae > Sequoia > Sequoia sempervirens. Next base: position 225,710,754 of record VDFB02000015.1, on the reverse strand, counting down.
GAGAAACTTTCAAAATATTCACCATGTCACTAGATTTGTATTAAAAATCATAAAATTCAAGTTATTGAAACTTTGACATTCAACTACAATTGAATTTTTTTATTAAGCAATTACCTCCTGGTGGAAGAGATGTGTGGAATGCATCTATACCTATCGTGATCATTTGCAATTAATCTACCCCAATGCCCAACCTAAGGTACAAACCTCTCATTGCACCTCAAAAAACCACACAAAAATAAATAACAATATGCGTAATCATATTGCACCTCCTTCCGGTGCAACTGTCTATTATTTCTTAGCTTAGCATTGTTTCGATTAAAAAAACCAAGAGTTCAATCAATTCCGCCAAACAGAATTGTACTGCCACTGTGCCGAACATGACAAGCAAATACGGTATTTCATTGCCCTTGTGCCGAACGTGACATCTAAATAAGGTATGTTTTGATTTATATCTAGAACGATGCTCTGGCTTAGCAAGGACTGCACATTTCAATTTCAACAACGCGCGTCCGGTGGGTTGCAGGCTTTATCCTCGTTGGAAGCCACTATCCATTTTGCATAAAAATCCCATTTGCCTCACAATTTTCCTCACTACATTTCATCGCTTTGGTTATAAAGAAATCCATGGCTTCCCGCGTGAAAAGCCCGGTTCCCCTGCTTCTGCTTGCAGGCGTGCTCAGCTTGCTTATAGTCTCCGCTACGGTATATAACAATAATCTTTGCTTTTTTTTATTCTGTAACGCTAGTTTAAGTTTAAATTGCCTTCATGTTGTAAACTGTGAATGGTGATTCTGAAAAACAAATGAATTATGTGGTTACAGGGGCAATATGTGATCGTGACGTTTGTAATGGCACAGCATGCCGACATGGGGCAAGTTTTCAAGATCATCGGAGATGGTGACGAGCTGGGCAGTTGGACCGCTGGGAATGTAGAGAATATGACCTGGACCCCTGGCGACGCATGGGTCTCCTGTACTGTATTTTTAATCCTTTTCTACAATATATTTTACTCTGTTTCGTGTTATTGGGGGAGCTGAGCCGAGCCGAGATGCATAAATATATTAATTACATTTTCGTTCTTTTTGTTGCCTGCAATGTAAAAGACACTGAAGAAAGAGTAGCATACGAATACATAGCTGTGGTGGTGAGCTTTAAGGATGCGGGCAAAGTAATATGCGTTATGCCAGATGATATACGCGCGCTAATTGTGCCGGAAGATTATCCCAACTCTCATTATGTGGAAACAATGTTTTGGAATGCATGTTGCGGCAACGATTGCCACTCTACCACCGCATGCGCAGTCAGAAATAAATGAACAATCCTTTGCCCTAATCGCCGAATTGTATGATGAGTCGCAGGGCGAATACCATTTACTACAAACAACAACATTCGACACTGTTTATTATGTTGTTTATTATGCATAGGCAGCTATCTAAGATAATATAAACTAGCACTTGCACCAATGAGGTGCAATGCTTATGCCGATAGGTTGATATACTTCAGTATTTTTTATTAGCAACAAAATCTATGGAGAAGAAATGTGTGCGACTGTTGTTTTGGGGAATGTGTTGATTCAATGAGAATGTGAGGAAAAGCAAGAAAGGAAAACACTGACGTGAGAATGGAGGAATGGAGGAGATCCTGGTGAGGTTCCCCCACGTAATAGCCTATTGGCTAAATATACAATACGATGAAAGTGAGTAATACATTTGTTGAAAACTATTAACAATATTTATATCACAAAAAAAAAGAATATTTTAGTTTATTTGATAGAACCTAAACCGAATCACTAAGGAATTATCTTATGGTCGATATTGATAGACTCCTTACAAGCATGTGTCTTAAAAATATTTATTTTTAGGGATGCAACTCATGTAACACCCATATTTTTGTATGCATTGGGGTGTCTATTATTAGAGTTAGATTTAAGACTATGTTAGGGGATGCATAAGTTGTGCTCCTTCTAATTTAGAGAGACTATTCCATGGTTAACCCATCTTCTATTTCAAAATTTCTCACACATGTTTCGTAAGAATAGAACTTGTGTAACTTGGGTAATTCACACAAGGTAACCCATCTCACATTGAACTACATTTTCGTGTTCTTCACGAGAATCAAAATAGGGCCTCTAGAATTGGAGCTGGGAAGACTTCTAGAAAGTGAAATCCACCTTACCCCTAAACTACATTGCTCAATTTCATAAATCCCCAAAAAATACCTCTGTAGCTAAATATAAAGAAACTACTTGGCTTTGGCTGGGGTTTGGCAGTGGTGCCTTTATTGTCCATCCTACGTGGAAGAAAACTTCCAGTGCCTCCAAATTCTCGGCCAGGACTGTTTGACCCAAGGAATACAACACACATTCCTAAGCCCCCGCCCATGTGACCAGGAGCAAAATAGGGGCTAGGTCATCATAATTCATTCCTCCTTTGCTATATATATATATAAACCCTACAATTAACAAATATGTTATGATCGAGCTGCGTTTAAGATGCTAGCCCTTCCTTTGTCATAAAGGCTTCTTTCTCAAATATAGAAACAATGGCGTATTCAAATCCCACAAGGCATTGATGTAGTCAATTGCTCAAACTCCATAAGGCATTGAAACAATGGCATAGTCAAATCCCACAAGGCATTGATGTAGTCAATTGCTCAAACTCCATTTTACATATTGGGAAAAGACAAAACCATTTTTCTTTTTAGATTTTAAACCACGACATTAAAACCACTAATAGTTGATAGCCATGCATTAGTATGGGATGTAAACTATACATTTTGAATTGGTGCCTCATTGAAGGAGGAGGAAGGATATTGAGAGTGGGTGTGTGGATATCCTTCACATACACCCTAAGACATAGCACGAGTGTTTCTAACTTTAGGTTGGACTCAGTATAAAGACTTTCCACACTCTAATCTATTACCACCCATACCTACAGATTAACATTATTATTTAATTACCATAAATTTCTATTAATTAAATTCAACAAAAGCCTTTAAAATTATCATCATTGATTGCTCAAAGGAGAAATAATACTATTTTTTGATCCTTGCTTATATTTTCCTAATTATTTTCCAAAGGGAAATAATAATATTATTTCCACAATTTGAACATTTATGATATCTTCATTCTCCTTAATTATGTTATTATCATTTCCATGATGTAATTAATATTATTATGGAGTTACCCTCCATTTAAAATTAATTCATTTGATCAAAATTGGTATTACTATTAATATCATAGTTACTAATTTTCAACACCATATTTACTCATAGTTATAAATTTTGAACACCATATTTACTCATAGTTATTAATTTCGAACACCATTTTTACTCAGTTATTTTATTTCTATGTTTATGCTATTAAAAGAGTTAAAGTGGTAAAATCTCAATCTTTACTTCAATGGTAATTATATACTTTCCATTAATGGTTCCAAGATTACCTCCTCTTTAATCCCTTTTAAATGCATTATGTAAATGTTATTGAATATTTAACAACAATATAGTTGTTTGATCATTAAATAAGAAATAATAATAACATTATTAAGATTAAATCTAAATGTTGTTGAATATTTTACAATGTAGTTGTTTTATCATTAAATAAAAAAGAATAATAATATTATTAAGATTAAATCTAATTTTGGATATCCCATCAAATTTTATACTTTAAAATGATAACATTATTTAAATAAACTACTAATATTTCATTTAAGACTATTTCTATTATTATAATCATGTTAACCACTATTGCTAAAATAACAATTAACACTCATGATTTATATTAATATTTTTATTGCCTTGTTTATTTTTAATATATATTGGAGTTTCCCATGATATCATGATTACTTCTTAAAATTGATAATATAATATTATACTAAATATGAAATGTAACAAGTTTTAAATTATTCTTACTTTTAAAAACTCAATTGATTTTGATCAAACAAATTTCTTATTTTCTAAAAAGAAATAAAATATTAAAATACAAAAATCAATTTTTCAATCAATTTTTTTTGGCAATTGATCTAACTAAAGATAGCGACCACAATTAATAATAAATATCAAAACATTTTCAAACTATACACTAGAAAATTTAATTCGACTAGAGGCAATGCTTGTGAAATCCCTTCAACCCTTTGTCTCTTCATTTTATATTTTATATGCCACCGTGTTGGAGGTTTCTCTCTACCACTAAAGATAATTATATTGCTTGAAACTAGTATTTGACTTATTTAAGTTAAAATTATTAAATATAATTTTAAATATTTTATTACTTGTTAACAATATTGAAATGGTGAAAAATGTAGTTTCAGAGATTTTTTATTTAGTTTCATGTTTGGTATGTGGTAACATCTTAATGTATTTGTATAGTTGTAAATGGTTTATGTTTTTAATACTTAGATTAATTTTTTTTATTTTTTTGGCTTGTCTTATATTTATTGTTTATTTTTATGTTTATGTTCATATTCTCCTTATCCAATTCATTTAGCTTTCTATTGTGAATTTTTATTTTATTTCTATTTATAATCTAATCCTAATAGGCGTTGATCATGATCCAACATGTCTATTTGAAACAGACCATTGTCAAGTGATTTTCGTTGCGATCTTAATTCGCTTATTTTTTAATAAATAAAAAAAAATTTAAAAGTGACCCAAAACTAAACATTAATTCAAAGCTATCTTTTAAAAATCATCAAAATTTAGTATTATATTTATAAATGAAAATTAAATTTAATTCTCATACCCTAATTTGAAATCCATTTTTTCTCCTTTTATTCATTACACACATCCATGCATCTATCTCAAGCAATTTTTGGGTGCATGATTGCACCATGCATTATTGTTGGAATGTTACCTTTCTTTTACGTGATTTTACTTTCCAAAGTAGTGATATACTTTAGAGTTAACATAGATGGTAAGATTTAATTAAAATAAATTTTATATTTTGTTTACAAAATCATCTCAAAAAACTATAGTTGTCCAATGGAAACTAATGGAAAGAAAAATTAAATAACTACAAAATGTCTATAATTTTAAAAAATTACAAGAAAAATTCAATGTAAAAGAACGCACAAAGTGATTTTTAAACAACACCTCCATATAGGTTTTAGATGAATTGTTTCGTTCACTTTCATAGGTTTTAGATGAATTGTTTCCTTCACTTTCTATCCAATAATGTGTATATTTAGTGGTTTTTATTATACTTCTTGAAATGCATGATTATGTAATTGAAATATCTACTTTTTTATTGATAAAAAATATAAAAAATAAATTAAAATCACCAAAGAGAAATAGAGGGGTTAACTTTGTAGACATGCAAAATTAGCATCATACATCATGCATTTAATTAGGTCCATTCATCAAGTAAACTTAGTTCACCTTCATCCATTCATCAGGTAAATTAAACTCATTAATTTCATTCCTAAGGTTATTCATTAAAATTAAATAAATCAAACATCAACCTTTTAATTAAATAAACCAAACTTTATTTAATTAAATCTCCAAATGCATATTCCATCCCTTTTTGATTTAAATAAATCCAAATATTTAAGTCAAATAAGTCAAAATCCCCTAATCATCATTTAAGCTAACCTAATCCTGATTAACCTAACCTAACCACCCATCACATCCTCTAGCTTTTCCCACTTGCACAAATAAATCAATTTATTGATTTATTAAAATCCTTATTTTCTTTCAATTTGGCATAAACATAGAATATTCCCTCAAGTTTGAAAATGAAGACAAGTTGACTTGTCCCTTCTAACATTGCATTAACTTCTCTATTTCATGTCCCCCACTCAACATTTATTTCACAAATTCAAATTTGAATCTCCCTCTCTTGGGCACATTGGCCAAAACTTGCACATTCCTCAACCTATGACAAGTTGACAAGTGGCCTCATCTCATTTGTCCAATCTTTATCCCACATTTCTCTCTTATGAGCATTCTTCAAATTTGGAAATCTTTAAATAAAGGATTGATTCTTCATCAAATCTATCTACACTCTCATGCAAAGTTACTCTCTAAAATTGAGAACTAATTTTGCTCTTCACAATTACATTTTATCATTTTAGTTTTAGCAAAGATTGGGAAAGGGTCATTGGCACATTTGATACCAATCCAATATGGAATAGGTACATGTTATGCTCTTAGATGTCTTTTAATCCTTTTATTGATTACATTTGTTTAAGCATTTACATATTATTTCATAGGGGTACTTGATGAGTTTACATGTAACTAACCTATGTTTGAGGTTTAAGTCATTTACAGATTTTAGGTGCTTCATCGTGGCGCTAGAAGGAGGGCTTGAATGTCAAAATCATTTCATACCATCTATTAGATGTTTTCTTATGTGATAATATCAATGCTTTTTCTTTTGGTTGAAATTCTTTGGATGTTCTAACTAGTTATACAATCATGCGATAGTCTTTGTCTTTAGGCTTTTAGATTGCATTCACAATTCAAAAGTGTATTTATAAGCCTTCTAATAAACATAAATTGTTGGTTACGATTGGCTACTAAGAAACAAGACTTGCTGACATAGCATTACATTTCCAAAGCCTTATTTAATCCCCACTACTCCATTCATTTTCCATAAGAAAGATAAGCGGCCTAACAATTGTTTGTTTAGCATTTGATTGAATTTCTTATTGTGATAGAAAATGTTGACTGGAGAATGGTCAATCACTCTGGTGTAGTACTGGAGTCGATAGCCATGACAGTGATGCTAATGGGAGTGGAGTTTTTAAGTTTCTTTTCTTTTTGGCTGTGTATGGCATTTGCAGTTTGTGCCCAATTACCAAAAAATTTAATTCAATTTCCCTTGAATTCTTTTATTTTTTCCAAATATACAGCTTGGAGCTACAGGTTGGACATACCCATACAAATGCTATATTGATATGTATGCCAGTTATAAATAAATTTTGATTGTTAACATCATTTACTATGATTAGGTGTTGAGTTTTCTCTTGTTTCACACTAAATTCAATAATAAACTATGGGAAAACACGTAGTAGCAATAAAAGAATAAGAAGCATGCTTGTGTCTGATGGTTGTCTTATGCCTAAGAGTAGGTATTCCAAATCCCTTGCCATCGGCTGCTTTCCTAAAAGCATAGGACAACCCCACTCAAAACTGATTATGAATAGTTTAAATCCAAAAATATTTGGTGAATGAATGAAAGCCAATAAATATCTGATCGTTTCAAATATGAGAACTTTACCCGATTCATTGATTCTATTTCCTCTTGTGCAAGCCTATCTTAATGGGTGTGCACATTGTCGTCACATAAATTCTTTTATGGTGTAGACTTGTAAGGTTGAAGGGTGAGAGAGGTTAAGGATTTGCATCAACATAACAAACAGTCACTAGCTCTCTGCATTTTATTAATTTTGATAAGCGGTGTAAAGGTCAAGCCTATCACGGCTCAATGATAAATGCTCTTTCTTCTTTTAGTCATGCTCGTATTTATTGTTGGGCCAGCGCATGTTTATTGTTCTCCTTCATATGCTCTAAATCTATTCAAGTTCATTTTCCTACAAAAATGCATTTTATCTTGTGAAAATCAATAGAGATTAGGGGGTGTCACTGTAACCTCTGACACAGGTTTTGATCTATAATATTTATGAAGTTTTCATTTTTTAGAGATCCATCTATTGTGCTGCTTTTTCTATTGACTGATATGCATAAGTAAAGTCTTGAATCTAGAAAATACGCTACTGCACATTAATGCGCATGCCTTAGAGGATTTATGTCAATAGTTTAAAGTGCCTAAAATATAGTTTGAATACTTTGTCTTTTGCTGCATCCCAACTACTTCCATGTGGTGCTAAAATCTACAGCGTCATTCCCACTGGTACATTTTAAAGTAAACTGCATGGTGGTCTTTACTCATTGTCAACTCTATTTCTAACTAACCTCCTGCTGCGCACAACTATTTACACATTGAATGATATATGTTGAATTCTTAGCATACACCTGCCAATCGCATTTATTTTAAATTTTTTTTATCTTACGGGCCAGGTTGAGTAAAACTTTAGAATTTGATCATGGTTCTTGTGCGTTGATTTAAATGGATAAATGTTAAATGCGAGATGATTGTCTGAGATATAGAATATAATCCAGCTCACCAAGTGGCAATGGCGTCACATCCACATCTTGCGAATAGTCTCATTGTTCTTCTGTTAGTTTCAAGCAACTTCACCACATAATACATATTGCGAATAGTTTCATATTAATGTGATAACTGCTAGTCATCTATTCCTTTTATCACTAGGCTCTGAGAGATGTTGCAGTTAAAGTATTATGTAATTATTTATTGTGTCTTTCAGGGCATTCTGTCAAAGCATCTGCATACCTTCTCTATGATTCCATTTTGGAGGTCCCATAGTCCATCTACCAAACTACTTTGAATAGTGGAAGAATTGATATGAATCTGCAAAGTGGGTGGAAGCTAAGTTGTCAGTGATCATCCATCTGTACGCCACTCCTTGACCATTTCTAGTTAAGTGTCCAGAAAGCATTCATGGTGTGGATAAAAGATATTAAGGCTTTTTATTGACATTCTGCCAAAAACAAGGGAGTACAACTTTACACATGTCTAATGCATTTACTTGAAAATTTTAAAAGATCCTTCTTGGTTGTTTTTTATATTCTTGCTAATTTCGATCAGCTTGAAAACTTTTAAGGAACCTTTATCGACTGGCCTTTCTTTTTCATGCTTATTATCATTTATTTTACCTATGAACATATCAAGGTGTTGGCTTATTATTTTCGAAAATCATTGTTTTAATTTTTGGTTAAGACATATCCTTTTATAAAAATCATACATTTGGATCAAAAAAAAAATATTTTTATGTTGACCATCAATTATGTCATAGATAAGAAGGGAGGTACAAATTGAAATAATTTTGACATTTGTTTTATCAAATTACAATATTTCCATTTCTTTCTTTAATGATTGAAAAGTCTTGTGTATGTTTTTATCAATTTGCAAAATACATGCCTAACTTTTATTTGTGATGGAATAGGTACAAGGAAAGTGAAGGAGGCTAACAAAGGACAACGAAAGAAAAGCAAAAAAGGAAAACAAAGCATGAAGATGATATTTTGAAAGATCAAAGTGTTTTTAAACACTTTATGTGTTTGTTTAAATACTTCTTCAAGAAATTGCCATTTTTTCTTTCTTAGAACACTAATGTCATTTGGGTTTAAAAAGAATCTTTCAATTTCATCTTGCAAAGGCTAAAATGAACATTAGGAAGCAACTTACTAGATTTTGTTTCTTGGATTAACAATTGAACAAAGTATCTCTCACTCATCTTTTGGTGCTTAAAAAGAACTCACATTTTGCTTTGTGGATATTAAAAAGAATAAGTGCAACTTTTTTTTTCGTGAAAGCTTACTTAAACTAAAGGCATTGAAAAAGGACATATGCACTTCTCTCACGCTTTATAGTGATCTTGAGAGTCAAAAGGCCTTTTTCATGACTTTAGGGTGAGACAAAGCAATCACCTCCACACTTCGATTTGGGTTTAAAATTGAACAAGATCTTGTGTGAGTGTGAGTGGGGGCATTATCACGTATATTCTCTCTCTTTGTTGCCATGAAAGATTTATTGAGTTATGAATTTTGTCTTTACTCGCTTTTGTTTATCCTAGAGGGCCTACCTTAGGGAAAAAGTACTCACCCAAGGGAATGACTCAACCGGTAACACTCTAAAGGCAAGAGTATTTACAACCTCGATATAAATGTGGGTATTGGAGTAAACGCAAATATCACATGGTTGATTCCAACAAGATGGATCGAAGGGGACTCTTGCCATATGGGTCAATCTCCATATGCTAGAATTTTCTAAAATCTTTTAATCTATTTTTGGTGCATGAACGGTCATTCTGAAGCCGCCCCACACTCTTACGATCTTTAGTAGAAATGAAAAACATTCCATGGGAGTTTCATGGGTGTTGATGCTTGGCTTCCCTGTATAAGTGAGTGTCATGGAGGGGAGCCAGTGGGGTCAAGCATCTAACCATTCGCTAAAGATAAGCGTAGCTAGACTTGTCCAAGTGGGGATTCAACAAATACTGTCTTCTACATCCATAGGATTGTACTTGTTCTTGGTTACAAAACTTTTGCTTGTTCGAAAACATTTGCAAAAAACATTCAACATGAACCTCAAAATTTCAAACCCTTTAGGAGGAAAATACCATTGACCAAATTCTCATGTTATTGCTTTCCCTTAGGATCACATCCTTAGAGGTTTCTAAAACTTGAATTTACATCTCAATTTTCCCCTAAAGTTAAACAATAGGTAACCCTTGCCAATTTCATCAAAGTTTCACATAATATACCTTGTGAAATGAGACAAAGTTGAGACATTGGACATTTTGGTGGGGGACATTAGGGTTGGTCTGCGAAAACATTGAGAATATGCACCAGGAAAAATTTAGCATCACCTCATACAAGACCTATTGTTCAGTCTATAACAAAAGGCAGATGAAGTGGAAGAATGAGTTTATAGTTTTTGAGCTGCAAAATTGAAGATTAAAGCTTTGGAAGAATCTGGAGCTATCGCTCAGGATTGAGTCTGGCAACCATTACCAGCCTAGTTGTACGAATCATATAGGTTCCAAAGTTCTTCCCTAATTAAATGTTCGCTCAGAGAATGTTTAAAGTGTGGTAGAGCCACTTGTAGTAAAATGATTATTATTTGATTGAAATTCAAATACATTATAGATTGTTCCTCTGTATTTTGTTCCAATTTGGATGTAACTCCTGAGCGGATAGCCTTCTCTATAATCGAACTTAAGAAGTTTACTGTTAGAAAATGATTTTAGCCTTGTATTAGAGTTTCTCCTTGGTCACCAATGCAGCCCTCTTGTGTATTAGACTCTTTCTTCACTGTAGACCATATATGGTTTTATCATTTGTACCATAGTCTAGTTGTGCTCTGAATTTTTGGATCTAAGAAAAGTCCTAAAATTAGTTTTTTTCGCCCCTGTTCATGGAGATCTTTGTTTTTCCATTCTAAACCTTTGGTACTTACCTTACCATTATGGTCGCCTCCTCTCTTTCATAAATCAACTTTCAGACATCTGGAGTATTCTGCCAACTGTAGATTGTGTTGTAATTTGCATGGCATCGATAAATTTCCATTTTGCTTCGTTTGAGTTTACAACCTCAAACTAAATGTAGAATCCTTGTGTTGCTATGAAAATCTATACCTTACCTGGATTGGCTGATCTTGTTCAATAAATATTGCTTTTATTTCTATTATTTTATGTCTTCAAACCTGACCACCGCCCTCTTGCTAGCTAAATCGAATCTGTTTTGATCATTCTTTCGAAAGGGAATTGTAATCCTTGATGTATGTATCCCACCTGTAGAAATCACCTAGCACACATGACATGATTTTAAATGCTTCTAATTTCTTACTCCGTGAATATGGGGATACCTTGTTGTTTCCATCTGCCAGCCCCTATCTTTTCTTGATTGGTTTATTGATGTCATTAATCCAAGAAAAAATTCTATAAACCTTAATGCAATTTGTCAAGGTGTCATCTAGAGAGCATTTAGATCGATTCTCAAACTCATATAGATTTCTGTAAGTCTCTTACGGCTGAGAATCTTCATAGTTGATAGTGTCAGCTTATTACTTGGTTTAGAATTATATTAGTATTCACTGCGTTGATTGTTATCTCAAGCACTTCCTTGATTTGGTATACTTCATGTTCGGCGCCATCGATGCCTTGTCTCAGATCTTTTCCAATGTTGAAATTTTCTCAAACCGTATTTAAAGGTAGTACCCTGAACCTTGGCCGCCACTCCAGAAGACCCAGTTGAACTATGTTGCTCATTTATGTCTTGCCCACACATCTTGTCCTGGAGAAATGGGCTCTGTTAGAGTAAAGCCTGGGAAATGGAGAATAGGAGAGTGTCTTCGGGTGCTTTGGCCTTGCCCTTGTGACCTCTGTAGTCATGACCCTCTTCCTTGCTAAAAAAAAACTAGTCTCTATTTCTTCTCTTTGAATAAGAAAATTTTTCTATAAGAGACTGCACCCCCTCACTATTCTTAAAATTGTGTTTCCTATTAAAAAATAAATAAATAAATAAATTCATTTGTTTTCCCCTTCTTTGAAACCAACAGTCAATCTCTTGCAATCGGTATCAAATATACTATTAGCGATTTACCACATATTATGCTGTGATTTTTTCCTCCTTGCATTTTGCATATTTAATTTTTTTGCCAAAGTTCCATTTTCTGAGCACTATGTTATGTAATAAAAATATAGGTATTTATATATATACATGTAAATCCATTTTATGCTACGAGGCTTTTGTTCAGGCGTGGTTCAACGTCTACAAACCACTAAGATTTTTTGCATTAGAAATTCAGGGCGCTTTAAAATGGTGAGCTATATTTGTCAGTGCGTTTAAGTATAAAAAAGAAAGGAGAATTTAGTCCTTGTTTTGAAATGCTTCACTTTATAATGCAACCTTTAAAACAAAGTAAAATTTAAATTATGCTCTTAAAGTCTATGAAGAAAGGAAAGTCAACATAAGTTATCCCTTAAATAAAGAAAAGGGAGTATATTCTCATGTATTCTTCTTTAAGGAATATATTAAACTAAATAAAGTTAGTATGAATAGGATTCCCTTAAATTATCTCCTTTCTAGGGGAAAGTAAATAATATCCTATGTGAGTAGGAATAGTTTAATTAATTGTATATAATTCCTTTCATGCTTTTAATTCTTTTAAATTACTCTTAGGACAATTACTTTTAGGTTAAATTATATATGAAAATACCTTAAAAAAACAAATAGATGATAGTTAATTATAAATAAATGATATATGTAGGGATTCATATACATAAAATATGTTTGATTGTGTATTACTCTTCAATATTTGCTCATGGGATGTATTTGTATGTTTAAAGGTGGATTTTGGATGTTTCCATTTTAATGTTTCTTCTCTTTGTGTTATTTCAATTTGGGGAGATTTTTATTCATTGAGTAAATAGATTGGTGGGGCTTACATCTATTTATTTACTTGATATAATGAGGTTGCTTGTAAGAGTGAATTTTACTTGTTGATGGGATTATTTGTTGTGTTCATTTTTCTTAGATTGAATTGTCAGTTGGTTGGTTATTATTGTTTTTATGGGTGGTTGATATCGAGAATATTTTGGTTTATTGTAGTTGATTTTAAATTGAGTTGATCCCGGTTATTGCTTTAAGGGAAGAGATTTTGTATCAAATGGTTTAGGAAATCATCCAGACGCAAGGGTAATCTTGTTTCATATTCATACTTTATTGATACGATTCTTGGCAAGGTTTTGATCGTAGTGGTGATTTTGAGTTTATGCTTGGGTTGTACATGATTTCATGAACAATTATGTCTATGGATATTCGCAAGATGGTATATGCCTCGCGTATGTTTTAGTTTTGAGATTTCAGTGCTTTGCAAGTCTTGGTACAATCCCTTGGATTTTGGTTTATGTTTTGAGTCTCTAGGGAGAGTGGCTTTTCATGGGGGCCAACGCCTCAAATAAGAGGAAGGGCTAGGATAACCCATCCAAGAGTTAGATTAAAGAGTGAAAACTTAATTTTAGAATTACGGGGATGGTTAGTAATAACGTTAATAAGATAAATATGGATGCCTCGTTTATCCATAAGGGCTTCCATAGACTAATGGAGGACAAAGAAGGCCTTGGTTGGCAAGGTCATTACCTCAAACTCATGAGAGGTTGACAGCTCCGCATGAGTAACCCTATGGGGCTGACGCCTTAGGTAGGTGGAAGGGCCATGATAACCCATGTAGTACTATGCGATGACACTCTCCCCTACTACCCCTTACGATTTGTTATCTTGAAAATCCTCTGAAAGTGGTCTATTGATATTATGATTTGAGATTCATTAGTAATATGTTTTGTGACTTATTGTTGTTATGATTTGAAAGTGGGTTATTGTTGTTATAGTGTTTTCTTGATGTTGTGATCATCCTTGTGTTTCTTGTTACTTTTGCATGATGTGAGTCTTTTGGTGCTTTGATGGATGATCTTGGCCAAGGATTCTTTCTTGTCAGCTCCTTAGCATGGGGGGTGGGTCTTCATACCCACGTGGTCTTATGGAACATGCTTGGCACTCTGTTGGGTCCCTAGTCGAGGATTGAGAGGTGCTGATTTGTGCCATTTGTAGAGACTCCAAATTTGTATCTAACATGGAGCTAGTTATGATACTTTATGCTCAGTTGTATCATTTATCTTATTGTGTGGTTTCCATTCATGTTGGGAAACACCTTTGTATCATTGTAATACTTGAACAATGTAATGTATTGAAATGGAGGAAATGTATTAGTCTATCTCTGGTAAAATTTGTGTGAATATTGATCCATAGTAGATGTTATTAGGGAATATGCCCATTGATATCTTATGTTGTTAATGTCGATCTTTTATATTTTGTGTTTACTTAAGTGTATGGTTTCTTATTGACAAATTTTAATGTATGTGCTATTATTGTAATCATACATGTGATCATGGTTTATCCTTTTGGCTTTCATTCTTTATTGTCGTTGTATGGGGCTAAGTTTCGTAATGTCTCTGCACATACCCCAAGGGACGTAGGTTATTGTGAATTTGTTTAAATGACTTTCAGGTCATAACTTAATGTGTATCTCACGTATGTTTAGTTATACTTACAAAAAAAATATTTGGAAATTGTTGCATTACTTGTCCTTTGGGGTTTGCACGATGGGGTGTTACATCATGGTATCTAAGCATAGGTTCATACACTACACCCTATGAGTGCTCACTATGTAACCTTGCGTATTGGACCCTTGAGTCTAGAGTTTTCCCTTTTGTTGTCTTCGTCGTGTAATCTAAATCTTCCCATTAGTTGGTGTTGGGTTGATAATACAGAAAACTAGCAAAAAGGATAGAACCCTAGGTCTAGTGCGCAGTGCACTGATATCCTTGCTATTGGGGATGTATAATGGACCCTTGTGTCCTTGTGTGATGTTGTTTCCAATGACATGAGTTGTGTGTGAATGTGTCGTGTGTGCATGAAATTTGCAACTTTGTGGTCTTTGAGTGATGAATTATGTGCTTTTGAATCTGTGAAGGGTAAAACTTTTATCTTTTGTTGAGATTGTTGTGATACTTCATGTTGAATGATGGTTGGAGTGGACTGCTTTGGGTGAAAATGTGCATTAAAGTGGATAATTATGCTTTAATTTTATGAAAGTACAACATTTTGAGGTAAACAATTAGCTTGAATTCTTGATACTAATGTATTATGTTCCATGGTAGTTAATGACTCCCAGGTAGTTGGCTTGGGAAACTCGGCAATAAAGGTAATGGAATTGGACCTATACAAATAAATACTTATAATGTCAAGTAGTAATTCATTTTCTCATACATATATTGAACTAGATTTATAGAGTGAATCAGTATGAGAATACCTTTCTAACTAATAAGTAGCAAGTTGTTTATGAATTACTAGAGTTGTTTTGATTATTGCATGTGGTCTGCTGAGGAGAATGGTGTGGTATCACTCACTTAAGAGTGCCCTACTATACTGTGATTTCTCCTCACCGTGTGGTTGTAATTAGATGGAGATACATTGTATACAACATTGTTTGTATGCAGGATTGCAGGAACTAAGCCTCGATTCCACCTGCACTGTTAGGACAGGGCGTGCATCATCACCTCGTCCTTGTGGTTTGTTGCAACTCCACCTCTATTTTTGGTATTGTCTCTTTTCTTTTGATGTCATTTAATTTTCTTACATAATTGTTGATATTGTTGTATTTTCATTCTTATGTTGAGGTTGACTTATAGGATTAAGTCGATGTCTATAGGGGGGAGGATGTAATAACCCTTTGTTTTGGTTGTCCTTGTTATCCAAGTAAGTTGTTGTTGGGTGGTCATGTCGTTTCGACTGTTAAAAGTGTTATTGAGTAAGTGTGATTAGTAAATTTTGGGATGTCTTGAGTGTGTCGCTATATTGTTTTTGGAATTATGTCATTTAGTAATATTGTCCATTAATGATTTAATTTTTTAAATCAAAAGAATTTAAAGAAAAAAATTTAATTTGTTTTGGAAGTAAAATGTTAAGTAAATGAACTAAGTTATGAAAAGGGTATTTTGGATATTTGGCAGTTTCATTGTGTCATTTGTTGTTAGAGTAGGTGATAGCACTAGTATTTTGATTAACCTTGTTTAATCAGTTAATTAAGTTAAAATTGATTTTTGCAGTAACTTAAACCAATTTTCCAATATAATATGTTTTGGAGAGGTGTTATATAGTGATAATGATTATTATTTATTAAATGAAAATTTTGAGATTAAATGCCTATTGATAAATAAATAAATAAAGGTAAATAATAATTTCATAAGATTCTAACTAATAATATTAAAAAATAAATAAATAAATTTACGATTAAATTTGTAAAAGAGATAAGCCTCTGCATTGTAAAAGCTAGGAAAAGAGGGATAATTATTTTAAATTCTAAATAAACTCTAAAGATATGCTTTAAAATTGAATTTACTTTAAATGAAAATTAAAAAAAAAAAAAAAGCATGTGCATGCACAGTTTGAATCTGATTTAGAATGGGGAAAATTGTTGTCTTAACAGATTTTTGTCTTCAAAAAGATTGCTTTATATGATCAGCTGATTTTTGGTTTTTGGGTGGAAAATTTTGTGGGGTTTTGCAATACTATTATAAAAAAATGAGATGGTTGATATCATTTTTTTTGGGGGGCATTTCTTGGAGAGAGATGGAGGATTTTTAATCCTCCAGTTTCTCCTTATTCTGGAACTCACTCCTAGTCATTTTTTGGTGGGGGACATCAGGGTTGGTCTACGAAACCATTGAGAATATGCACTAGGAGAAAGTTTGCATCGCCTCATACAAGATCTATTGTTCAATCTATAACAAAAGGCAGATGAAGTGGAAGAATGAGTTTATAGTTTTTGAGCTGCAAAATTGAAGATTAAAGCTTTGGAAGAATCTGGAGCTATAGCTCGGGATTGAGTGTAGAGGCAACCATTACCATCCTAGTTGTACGAATCATATAGGTTCCAAAGTTCCTCCTTAATTAAATGTTCGCTCAGAGAATGTTTAAAGTGTGGTAGAGCCACTTGGAGTAAAATGTTTATTATTTGATTGAAATTCAAATACATTATAGATTGTTGCTTTGTATTTTGTTCCAATTTGGCTGTAACTCCTGAGTGGATAGCCTTCTCTGTAATCGAACTTAAGAAGTTTTCTATTTGAAAAATATTTTGGCCTTGTATTAGAGTTTCTCCTGGGTCACCAATGCAGCCCTATTGGGTATTAGACTCTTTCTTCGCTGCAGACCATCTATGGTTTTATCATTTTTACCACAGTCTCGTTGTGCTCTAAATTTTTGCATCTTAGGAAAGTCCTAAAATTAGTTTTTGTCGCCCCTGCTCATGGAGATCTTTGTTTTTCCATTCTAAACCTTTTGTAGTTAACTTACCATTATGGTCACCATCTCTCTTTCATAAATCAACTTTCAGACATCTGGAATATTCTACCAATTGTAGATTGTGTTGTAATTTGCATGGCATCGATAAATTTCCATTTTGCTTCGTTTGAGTTTGCAACCTCAAACTGAATGTAGACTTCTTGTGTTGCTATGAAAACCTATACCTTACCTAGATCGAGTGATCTTGTTCAATAAATATTTCTTTTATTTCTATTATTTTATGTCTTCAAACCTGACCGCTGCCCTCTTGCTAACTAAATCGAATCTATTTTGATCATTCTTTCGAAAGGGAATTGTAATCCTTGATGTACGTATCCCACCTGTAGAAATCACCTAGCACACATGACATGATTTTAAATGCTTCTAATTTCTTATTCTGTGAATATGGGGATACCTTGTTGTTTCCATTCGCCAGCCCCTATCTTTTCTTGATTGGTTTATTGATGTCATTAATCGAAGAAAAATTTCTATAAACCTTAATGCAATTTGTCAAGGTTTCATCTAGAGAGCATTTAGATCGATTCTCAAACTCATATAGATTTCTATAAGTCTCTTACAGCTGAGTAATCTTCAGATTTGATAGTGTCAGCTTATAACTTGGTTTAGAATTATATTAGTATTCACTGGGTTGATTGTTATCTCAAGCGCTTCCTTGATTTGGTATACTTCATGCTGGGCGCCATGGCTGCCTTGTCTCAGATCTTTTCCTATGTTGAAATTTTCTCAAACTGTATTTAAAGGTAGTACCCTGAACCTTGGCTGCCACTCCAGATGACCCCTTCAAACTATGTTGCTCATTTATCTCTTTCCCATGCATCTTGTGCTGGAGAAATGGGCTCTGTTAGAGTAAAGCATGGGAAATGGAGAATAGGAGAGTGTCTTCTGGTGCTTTAGCCTTGACCTTGTGACCTTCATAGTCATGACCCTCTTCCATGCTAAAATAAAACTAGTCTCTATTTCTTCTCTTTGAATAAGAAAACTGTTCTATAAGAGACTGCACCCGCTCTCTATTATTAAAACTGTGTTTCCTGTTAAAATAAATAAATAAATAAATTCATTTGTTTTCCCCTTCTTTGAAACCAACAGTCAATCTCTTGCAATCAGTATCAAATCTACTATTAGCGATTTACCATATATTATGCTGTGATTTTTTCGTCCTTGCATTTTGCATATTTAATTTTTTACCAAAGTTCCATTTTCTGAGCACTGTGTTACGTAATAAAAATACAGGTATTTATATATATTCATATAAGTTCATTTTATGCTATGAGGCTTTTGTTCAGGCGAGGATCAACATCTGCAAAGCACTAAGATTTTGTGCATTAGAAATTCAGGGGCCTTTAAAATGGTGAGCTATATTTGTCAGTGCGTTTAAGTATAAAAAAGAAAGGAGAGTTTAGTCTTTGTCTTGAAATGCTTCACTTTATAATGAAACCTTTAAAACAAAGTAAAATTTAAATTATGCTCTTAAAGTCTATGAAGAAAGGAATGTGAACGTAAGTTATCCCTTAAATAAAGTAAAGGGAGTATATTCTCATGTATTTTTTTTAAAGGAATATATTAAACTAAATTAAGTTAATATGAATATGATTAACTTTAATTATCTCATTTCTAGGGAAAAGTAAATAATATCCTATGTAAGTAGGAATAGTTTAATTGATTGTATATAATTCCTTTCATGCTTTTAATTCTTTTAAAGTACTCTTAGGACAATTACTTTTAGGGTAAATTATATATGAAAATAAGTAAAAAACAAATAAATCATAGTTAATTATAAATAAATAATATATGTAGGTATTGATATAGATAAAATATATTTGATTGTGTATTATTTTTCGATATTTGCTCATGGGATGTATTTTTCTGTTTAAAGGTGGATTTTGGATGTTTCCATTTTAATGTTTCTTCTCTTTCTGTTATCTCAATTTGGGGAGATCTTTATTCATTGAGTAACTAGATTGTTGGGGCTTACATCTATTTCTTTTTGTTTGATGGGTTATGTCTTCATATTACCTGACATAATGAGGTTGCTTGTAAGAGTGAATTTTCCTAGTTGATGGGATTATTTGTTGTGTTCATTTTTTTTTAGATTGATTTGTCAGCCAGTTGGTTATTATTATTTTTATGGGTAGTTGATATCGAGAAGATTTTGGTTTATTGCAGTTGATTTTAAATTGAGTTGATCCTAGTTATTGCTTTAAGGGAAGAGATTTTGTATCAAATGGTTTAGGAAATCTTCCTGAGGAAACGGTAATCTTATTTCATATTGATATTTCATTGATTTGATTCTTGGCAAGGTTTTGATCGTAATGGTGATTTTGAGTTTATGCTTGGGTTGTACATGATTTCATGAACAATTATGTATATGGATATTGGCGAGATGTTATATGCCTCGCATGTGTTTCAGTTTTGAGATTTCAGTTCTTTGCAAGTCTTGGTACAACCCCTTGGATTTTGATTTATGTTTTGTGTCTCTAGGGAGAGTGATTTTTTGTGGGGACCAATGCCTCAAATAAGAGGAAGGGCTAGGATAACCCATGCAAGAGTTAGATAAAAGAAGGAAAACTTAATTTTAGAATTACGGGGATGGGTAGTAGTAACATTAATTTGATAAATATGGATGCCTCATCTATCCATAAGGGCTTCCGTAGACTAATGGAGGACAAAGAAGGCCTTGGTTGGCAAGGTCTTTACCTCATCCTCATGAGAGGTTTACAGCTCCACATGAGTCACCCTTTGGGGCCAGTGCCTCAGGTAGGAGGAAGGACCAGGATAACCCATCTAGGACTATGCGATGAAACTCTCTCCTAGTACCCCTTATGATTTGTTATATTGAAAAGCCTCTGGAAGTAGTCTATTGTTATTATGATTTGAGATTTATTAGTAATATGTTTTGTGACTTATTGTTGTTATGATTCGAAGCTGGTTTATTGTTGTTATAGTGTTTTCTTGATGTTGTGATCATCCTTGTGTTTCTTGTTACTTTTG
The DNA here is from genome assembly GCA_007258455.2 of Sequoia sempervirens. Classification (NCBI taxonomy): domain Eukaryota; kingdom Viridiplantae; phylum Streptophyta; class Pinopsida; order Cupressales; family Cupressaceae; genus Sequoia; species Sequoia sempervirens. The sequence continues at coordinate 225,690,261 of VDFB02000015.1, read as the reverse complement.
CATGATGTGAGTCTTTTGGTGCTCATATGGATGATCTTGGTCAAGGTTTCTTTCTTGTCAGCTCCTTAGTACGGGGGGTGGGCCTTCATAGCCACGTGGTTTGGTGGAACATTGTAGGAACTCCATTGGGTCCCTAGTCGACAATCGAGAGGTGCAGATTTGTGCCATTTGCAAAGACTCCAAAGTTGTATCCGACTTGGAGCCAGTTATGATACTTTATGCTCAGTTGTATCATTTATCTTATTGTGTGGATTCCATTCATGTTGGGAAACAATTTTGTATCATTGTAATACTTGAACAATGTAATGTATTGAAATGGAGGAAATGTATCAATCTATCTTTGGTAAACTTTGTGTGAATATTGATCCATGGTAGATGTTATAAGGGAATTTTCCCATTCAGATGTTATGTTTTTAATATCAATCTTTTATATGTTGTGTTTACTTAAGTCTATGGTTTCTTATTGACAAATTTTAATGTATGTGCTATTATTGTAATCATACATTTGATCATGGTTTATCATTTTGGCTTTCATTCTTTATTGTCGTTGTATGGGGCTAAGTTTCGTAATGTCTCTGCTCTTACCCCAAGGGACGTAGGTTATAGTGAATTTGTTTAAATGAATTTCATGTCATAACTTAATGTGTATCTCACATATGTTTAGTTATACTTACAAAAAAAATGGTTTGGACATTGTTGCATTAGTTGTCCTTTGGGGTTTACATGACGGGGTGTTACATCATGGTATCAGAGCATAGGTTCATACACTGGGCCCTATGAGTGCTCACTATGTAACCTTGCGTATTGGACCCTTAAGTCTAGAGTTTTCCTTTTTGTTGTCTTCGTCGTGTAATCTAAATCTTCCCATTAGTTGGTATTGGGTTGATAATGCAGAAAACTGGCAAAAAGGATAGGACCCTTAGTGTAGTGCCCAGTGCACCAATATACTTCCTGTTGGGGATGTACAATTGACCCTTGTGTCATTGTGTGATGTGGTTTCCAGTGACATGAGTTGTGTGTGAATGTGTCGTGTGTGCATGAAATTTGCAACTTTTTGGTCTTTGAGTTGTAGACACCTAAAATTGGTCTGGAGAATCTAATTAATTGAATATGACTTATTTGATTAATTAATCTTAAATTCTTCTACTTAGTAAATAAATAGAAATATTTATTTATATTAAGTTCATTTATTAATTCTTCTATTTTTCTCTCCTAATTAAATAAACAAAATTAAAAACTTTGTTTTATTTAATTATTATCATTATTACTTCTATCTTAAAATTAAATACACAATTTAAATAATTTGTGTTATTTAAAATCACATTTCTTCTTAATTAAATAAAGATTGCTAAAAATCTTTTATTTAATTATCATTCTCCTTTTAATTTAATAAAACAAACCCTATAGTTTGATTTATTAAATTATTTATTCCTCCTTTTGCTAAATTTAAATAAATTAAAAATATTTAAATTTATGCATAAAATTTATGCACTATTCACTCACCAATAAAATTAATTTCTCAAAATTCAAATTAATGGCACTGCCATTCACGGGAAAAGCTTCAGGGACAAACCTGCAAGAAATTCTCTCAACAACCTTCCACCCACCTTCCCTCTTATCTTGCCTGGTGTTTTCATGGGGAGAAACCATTCTCCATGATCAGCTCCTTCTTCTCATCCCATGCCTTTGGATTCTCCAGAGGAAATCACAGCCCCTCATCCTGGTTTCCTGTGCAATTGTGCTGCCGTGAAAGCTATAAATACAGCTCTTGGGCTACAAGAAAAGGATCCCGACTTATGCAATCTTACTCTGTAGGTTTCCAAAGCATTCAAGCATCCAAGCCATCCAGCATTTCAAGCATTCATCCAGCATCCATCAAGCAGCAATCAAGCATCCAGCATTTGCAGTCATGGCTACCATTAGAATAGAATTTGCATATTTAAATCATATTAGAGTAGAATAGTTCATTTCTCATTCTCTAAGTGTCATTTTAATAGTTTAATTAGCTTACAAATCTGAGAGCTAAGTAAATTAGAGAAATCTTTAGAGTTAGAGAGCAATAGGATAGATTTCTGAAGCTTCTTAGTTTAAATTAGTTTAAATTCATTAAGTTTTAGATGCAATATCTTATTTAGAAGCGTAGATGCATTGTTTAGTTTGTTTTTCCCTTTCTACCACATACAAATTGGCGCCCACCGTAGGGCTTTACCCCATATTTTACTAAAATTTTGAAAATTGTGTCCTACAGGTATCGATGTGAAAGTTTTCGCGGAATCGTGAGTTTTTGTAGCGCGCCGGTGGTCTATTTCAGCGCGCCGAGTTCATGTTCCAGCGCGCCAGGTTACTATTCCAGCGCACCCGGTTACTGTTCCAGCGCGTTCGGTTACTGTTCTAGCGCACCGGGTTCCTGTTCCAGCGCGCCACCTTTTTATCTTTAAAGTCATTTCTTTTATCTGGATCCAACGCGTCCACGGGCAGATTCTATTTCTGTCTTTTTGTTTGATTAAAATTTACCAATCCTAGGATAGAAACAGTTAAAATTTACCAATCCTAGGATAGAAATGGTTAAAATTTACCAATCCTAGGATAGAAATGGATAAAAATTGATCAATCCGAGGATAGAAACGTCACATTTATTTTGTGGTTTAAAAATTGAACATCATGCTTATTATGGAGCAACATCTCCATATAGAGTAAATCACTTGTCTTTTGGGTTTTAAAAAGAACAACATTTTTGCTGTGATTGGGTGATAGGTTTATGCTCTCCCCTTAACTGGGTGCATCAGAATACCAGACTCACCATTTACTTTATGCAATTTTAAGCTTTCTTAAAACCTTTAGACAGGCCTGCCGTAGTGGGAAAAAGTACTCACCCTACGGGAACGACCTGAGTGGGGACAGCCAAAAGCCATGGTATTCCAACCCACTTAAAAATTTATGTGAATTTGGGAAACCCTCTTTCAACGAAGTGTGCAGGATAACCATCCCCAAAATCTTTGTTTTAAAGATTGGGAGGTCTCTCGAGGGAGTTTATCCATTTGCCGCTCTGAATGGAAACCCTATCTAAGAACCTAGAAATAGAAGCATGCTTGTCAGTTCCTGAACATTGTAATACTCGGTGTGCAGGGGTGGGGAAGAATCTACCCTCAAGCACTCACCATATAATTGCCAAGGACTGTTTGCTCAGGGGATCCGGTATCCACTTCCGTCACTCTGAGTACGCACCTGGAAAAGACAAAAACACGGGCGCCCTCTAGGGGTGACATGGCTGTGTGAGTCAACGCAATTCCAAGCTGTGGGCCGTTCGAGTATATAACGATGACCTTTTATCTCTAGGAGTGAGTCTATCTGAAGTGTTTTATCTTGTTATCAAACCAGTGAAAACCAAGAAGAATCATTGATTCTTGAGAACATACACTATTTGTTTAGATTCTAGGATTTTTAAAAGACAACCATTCTATTCTTGATTGCTGTGTTTTCTATCATTAAACTCAGATAAGATCATCACAAAAGAAAATCCTTAAAATCAAAGCACTTGTGGATTTCTCATGATTCGAGATTAGGTATCCACCAAGTTTGTCAAGAAATCTCTTGCCAAACGAATCTGAAAACCAAAGAAAACACTTGCATACAAACAACTCCTAAGAAAACAACGATTTATGTATCAAAGCAGGAAAGTTCTACTCCAACATAGGACTTTCATTCATAGGTATCACGATTTCTCTAGAGGTTATACAGACAACTACGCTGTAGCTCCCTTAGATTCACAAGCATATTTCCAAAGAAGAGCTCTTAGGCAACACCACAATCACAGTCAGAGAATTCGTCCAGAATACATCCCATAACCAACCATCCAATATGATACCAGGCCAAGTGAGTTTCATAGAATAAGATAGTTTTTTTCTATCTTAAACACCTTAAGGTTCTATTTTAGCACGCCCGGTCTCTGTTTCAGCGCGCCTGGTCTCTGTTTTAGCGCGCCTGGTCTCTGTTTTAGCGCGCCTGGTCTCTGTTTCAGCGCGCCCCGTCTCTGTTTTACCGCGTCTGGTCTCTGTTTCAGCGTGCCCAGTATCTGTTTTAGCGCGTCCGGTCTCTGTTTTAACGCGCCATAAAGTCAGAAAAACAGAGAGTTAATAGGACATTTTGTCAGTTTACCCATATCGATAACAAGGTTTTGATCAGTCCAGAACATTTTTTTCACAGTCCAGAACACTTAAGTCACACAAAGGGAAAGCTTTACCCCTACACCTAGATCTTGCAGCATCTTGCATAGTGTCATTATCACCAAAATCTGAGATTTTCTATCAAAGTTTCCCTATCAAGGATTTTATCATCCTTCCATCACGAAACTAGATAAAACTAAATCAGATTTTAAATCAACGAACTTGACACTTATCCAATCAAATCCAAGATCAAAGTCTAGAATAAAACTTTAAACGTTTGTATGCCTATTTTCACACGAGCAGCATATCAAAAACAACGAGAACAAGAAAACGAAAGAATAGCAGCCATGGCTGAAGAAAACCCTTGGGGACGATATAGCAACACTGATCCTCTTATTAACTCACATGAGAAAGAAATAACTGCAGAGGAAATCGAGAAAGTTCAACAAGACCCTCATTTCCATAAATTTATGGAAAAGATGCTAGAGCAAGACATGGAAAAGTATCTTCTACTATTAGCTGACAAAGGTGCTAAACTTCCTAAAGACTTTGATGTCAATCAACTTAAGGAAATAGCCACACCTAACTCAACTAGTATAGAAAATCCAAATCAAATAGATGCTTTGACAAGACAAATCCAACAATTGCAATTACAGTTCCAAAATATCCAACAAGGGCCAACAAAGAGATATTTATTGCAAGACATTTGCCCTTATCCATTTGACTCAAGCATTAACATGATACCATTTCCAAGGTATTGTGAGTACCCAACATACAACAAATACAATGGGAGAACTGATCCGTTTGATCACGTACGGGAATTTTGAGCTATGAGCATAGAGTTCGCACACGAGGACTCTTACTTACTACGATTATTTCCAAGAAGCTTAGGAAACACTTGCATGGAGTGGTTTTCTAAATTGGAACCTGGGATTCAATCCTTTGAAGAACTGATCAATAGGTTCATTACACACTTCTCATTCAACATCCAACATGGGGTAACCTTGAAAGAACTCTACAACACTAAACAAGCAAAAGGTGAAAAATTTCTTTCCTTTCTCCAACGATGGAGAAGGCTATTTGCTAAATACCCTAGATCTATTCCCGAAGAAGAGAAGATAGAGATGTTCATTGATAACTTAGTAGATGACATGAATTATAGATTGGACTTACAATGTCCATCCACATTTGAACAAGTTATCGAAAAGGGGCTCAAAATTGAAGAAGCTCTAATCAAAAGAGGAACAATCAAACACTTCATTGAAGGTTCAAACAATAACCATTCCTCTAACAACAACAACGAAAATCCAAGATTCTGGCAAAAGAACAAGAATACTGATACCATGATCGATACACATACACCTAAACCAGTATTCACCTTGACACCCACCACTACAAACAAACAAAACAATGGTTTTAATGTCAAACAAAGTAGTGATCAAGGAAATAATCAAAACAGTGGAGAAACAAAAACCCAATCATTTCAACGACCCTCCAATAAACGAAAATTCACACCGTTAGGGCAATCATTGGAATCAGTCCTCAAAGAGCTTTTAGATGAAAAACTCATTCAAGTACAAGAGGCTAGAAATTGGGACCCTCAAGTCAAACCATCATGGTGGAATGACTTACATTACTGTCACTATCATCAAAATAAAGGCCACATGACTGAAAATTGTTGGCAATTAAAACATGTGGTACAAGACCTCATAGATCAAAAGAAAGTATTTGTAGAGGGCCCTCAAACAAAGATCATACAACATTCAAAAATCCTCTACCCAATTATCAGAAGGGAGAATCTTCTTCCGCAAACACCAAAGGTAAAAACGTTGGTTATGTTTATGACACAACAATCCTTTGTTTGTCTGCTACCAAGGAGGATGAAGAGTTATGCAACCAAATCAATCAGAACAATGACATTACATCTACCAATTTGGTACAACATATGGATAACTCTGAAAACCAAATCAATGTAATCACACTCAAAGGGAAACAAGAATACCAACCGGTTAATGCCACAACAAGGGCACAATCCAAAGTTATATTGAAAGGAGCATCAATATCATCCCCATCAGTGGATCCTCCCTCCAATCAATATAATCTCATCGATCAATTGCAGAAAATACCGGCACAAATATCAATCTTGGAACTTTTGAAGATTTCCCCCTCACACAAAGAGGTTCTTGAACAAGCTCTTGTATCAACTACGGTACCTAACAATCTAGATGTGTGTCAATTCCAAGCTATGGTGGGACATCTATCCGCACCTCATTGCCTTTCATTTTCCGAACATGATGATATATCACTCACCCATCCGCACAATTCCGCCCTTCACATTGAAGTCCTTATCCATAAACATCGTGTAAAGCGTGTCCTGATAGATGGGGGGGCTGGTTTAAATATTTGTACCTTAAAACTAATTCGTGCACTAGGATACTCAGATGAAACCATTGATACAAGAAGAAAAATCACAATCAAAGCATATGATGAGGAAGAAAGGTCCTCTAAAGGGTTGATCATATTACCCATTCAAGTTGGGCCTATTGTCCAAAAAGTGGTTTGCCAAGTTTTAGATAGAGAACTAACATACAACATACTGTTGGGACGCCCTTGGATCCATGATATGCAAGCAGTACCTTCTACTTATCATCAATGCTTGAAATTTCCCATCAATGGACAGGAGGTGACAATCACAACAGACTACAATGACACCCAAGCTTGTCATGCATTGAAGAAATCTCAGGATACATTCATACCTAACAATAGAGAAGTTGGCACATCAGATAGTGAGCAACAGCAGAGCTTCATTTCAAAGTGGCTTCCAAAACAACAAAAATCACAAGAGATAAGGATGGCACAATCTAACCCTTCAAATGTTGAAGAGCAATTGGCTCCACTCTCACATCAATTCACCAAAGAAGTACATATAAGTGATGAAGGAATAAGTGAATATGGTGTAGGAAACTCATTTCAACTATCACAAATGTTACCCCCCTTACAAACGTATGGACAACCATCTACAAACACCCACAAATTAGAACAATCTACAACAGCATTAGATGGCAGATTTGTAAAAGTTGGGAGCTTAGATGAAGAATCAGAAGATAAGGCCATACTAAATTGGCTTTATAAGGATGAGGAAGCTTCCGCTTCCACAAGTAACATCATAGAGACAAATCAATATGGAAAAGGAAAAACTATTCTGGAGAAGATGGGATATTCAGGACAAGGACCTCTCGGGTTAAGGAAACAAGGCATAACAGAACCAATCCAGCCTCTTACGATCCAACATAAGGATAAAACAGGACAAGGATATGTAGCAGAACAAGGATCTCTTGATCGAGGGAAACAAAGTGTGACAGAACCAATCCAAGTCCTCACAATTCAGCAGAATGGCAAAACTGGACTAGGATACACAGAAAAAGCAAGAGCAGAAATCACCAATAGAACTGTGGAGCGTATTCTTCAAATAAGAGGTAACTCTGAAACGGATTCAAATGAGTATGAGTGGGACAACTTATCAGATGTTTCCTATGAGGATATTCAGATTGACATTATCAAAAAGTATACC